>OZ002735.1:34176131-34570858 GCA_963924305.1 Polygonum maritimum | reverse complement strand
TGGAGAGGAGAGAGGGAGGAGAGAAAAAATGAGGAGAGAGAAAAAGTGTGTAGAATTTTGGGGTTTTATAGGGGAAAAAAAGCATATGTAGTTCATTAATTTTTTGGAGAGGTTAGCCTCTTCAAATTCACCCCAAAACAACCCCCACCCCAATCCCTCTTTCGTTTGGAAATACGTACGTTTCTTTCGACCAAAAAACATACGTACGTTTCTGTATAGTGGTGGAATACATATATGATAGATCAACACAAATTAATTAAACCACTTGAGTAATCAAGGCAACCACTGAAATTGTGATCCTACTTAAGGGACGACGACCACAAATTACACGAAAGGCTTACATAGATTAGAACATTTCATATCAGAACGATACATTCACTAACGGTCTTCATAGAAATGATCGATCCCCAACAAGACACAACAAAATGCCACAAACGCACTACTTAACTAGATAAGTAAAGACATTGCTTCACCAAAACATAACTACGTGCTACTCAATGCTGCTAACCACCCATGCATAAATTCTAGATAACAAAAGTCCATCATCAACAATCTGACCATAGAAATATAGCAAAAGCTAAAGTCATTATATTATCATACATAAATAGCATACTGTTTACCAAGTTACCGTGACCCGTGTGTGTGTGTGGTGCGTAGCCAGCAGCGGTTCGGAGTTGTACCCCCGTGGCGTCAGAGCCACCGGTTGAAGTAAACCCCGATGGAAGTAGGTCCATCATCGGTACAGGTCCCATAGAACCCGCCAAACTCATTCGACCCTCCAAACTCGAAGCTGAACCTCTGTCTAGAGAGGAGACCGTCAGCATCATCACATACCTCATACACTTTGACGTTTGTTTGTATGCTGAGCTTCACAATGCCGGGTGTTAAAGTAGAACCCACGACGCACGTTCCTTTCACTTTTGTTATGTACTCCCCCGCGGGTTGGAATGTGAGCTGCATCTCAATATTCACAAGATCAAAGGTACAGAAAGAAAGAAAGAAAGAAAGAAAGAAAGAAAGAAAGAAAGAAAGAAAGACCTCTGGTGTGTGAGCGAACTAACCGTCTTGAACATGGGCCCGATTAAGTCGGGGCGTCCAATGACCTCTGGTGTGTGAAGAAGATTGCCATTCTGCCTATACCGAATCTGAAGAGAGTTAATCCCTCCTGATGAGAAATGACGAGACCCGTAGGAGACGACGATCTGAGCAATCTCGGTTAGGCCCTTGTGATCCCATTTCTGTTTGGATTCATTCCCAACTGGTCCAACCTTTACAATGTCCATTGCAATTACTCACTTCAATTATTGCTGCATCCATCGGAAGAAGCATTAACAATCAAATCTAAGATTGAAGAAAACTAGAAGGTGGCTCACTCCAAAAGACCTAATGAGACAGACTACTAGCGACTAGCGAGGACTAAAAAAGAGTCACACATCTTGAATGAAAATCACCCATTTATTCAGAAAATATAAGTGATTAATTAGCAACAAAAAATAAAGGGTGACCTTACAAGTAACACAAGAACATAATAGCATCAAAAACTCTAAACCATGTTACAAAAAACACCTCTCAGTTGGAGGGAGGGTGGCCATACACACCTTTATTACTTGCATAACTACATAGAAATTGTTTCTAGGTGCAAGAGTTTCCTAATCTCATTGATTCCTTAGATCTGTACACAACTACACATCCGTTTACATAAACAGGTAAAATGCAGACAACTGCATGAAAATTTCCCTGGAATGTAACTAATGCACATAGATACATAAACAGACTTGTAAAAAAAACATATATAACTCTAATAAATCAATCTAATCAGAAGATTCAGAACAAGAAAACACCAATGTGACTCAAAATTTCCAAGAGTTTGCTGCTGATTTCTACCGAACTAGGGCTTTTGATCATGCTAGAAATTTAGCCAAAGCCTCACAATTCCGTTAGCAACAAAAAAAACTGCAAACAAGATTTTCAACTATCAGAAAAAACTGAAACCGTTCAAGATGGATGGTTACAAGCTCCAAAATGCAACTTAGATATCTCAACACCCCAAACACCACCAAGAACTGCCTATATAAAGACCAAGATAGAAGCTAAAAACAAACCCAGAAACTCAACGGAAAATACCAGGGTTTTAGGGTTTTACTCATAAGAACATCGATCGAGTTTAATGGGGAAAAGTGTAGGTTGAAGAGTGTTTTAGGGTTTTACTCACCTTTGAATGTTGGAATTGTATTCTGAGTTTAGAGCGACGAAAAAAAAAGGGCGAAATTTTGCGCACTCCGAAATTTCGGTTGCGCACTCCAGTATGGACAGATTCAGAAACCGTCCATAATTTTTCAAAAAAACCGGATTTAATATGGACAGATTCAGAAACCGTCCATAATTTGAGAAAAAACCCGATCCCGTGTGCGGGTCTAGGAAATGTAGATAGGAACCGGAATTTGCCTGGGCGAGTTTTGGACAGGTTTAGAACCCGTACAAGTATGGACAGGTTTAGAACCCGTCCATATTTTTGACATTTTAGGTCAAAAATATGGACAGGTTTAGAAACCGTCCATAAGTTTAATAACCCCCAAATTTCATCCGCCGTCATTCTCTGCCTCATTCATCGTCTTCAACAACATCCATTCATCCGCATCCATGGATCGAGCGAGAGAGGAGGAGGAAGGCCGAGTCTCGACGGCGGCCGCGGTTCCGGGTGGCTCGGAGGAGGTTGATCCCGCCCAATGTTCGACCGGTGTGGATCCGGCACAAGTTTCTTCAACGGTTCTCGAAACCGTTCAAGGGTCGCCAGGTGGTCGCGGGGAGGGAGATGCGACGGGCAGCGATGGTGGTCCGGCGGCATCAAAGGTGGCTGGAGAGGTGGCGTCGGCCGCGGTTCCGGGTGGCTCGGACGGGTCCAATTTCGCAGAGCAGCGGGGAGGGGCGGTGGTCCGGAGCGGGGAGGGAGGAGCGGCTGTGGGGAGCGCGGAGGGTACCCGAGCGGATGGTGGTCCGGCGGCGGTATCAGAGGTGGCGGGCAGCGATCCGGATGGTGGTCCAGCGGCGGCATCAAAGGTGGCTGGAGAGGTGGCGCCGGCGGTGAATTTGGTCGGAGAAGGTGGTCCGGTGTTGAATTTGGTCGGAGAAGGTGGTCCGGCGTCCGAGGAGACCACAACTCGTATGGAAGGGGAAACGGGGTCGATGGTAACGGAGGTTGCGGACCCGACTCGTAGAGAGCGTCAGAGGAGACCGACTGATTTGGTATTTTTAAAATTAAATTTTGAATATTTCAATTTATTTATATAATTGATAATTTATATTTTATTTTGATAATTTCATGTTAAATATTTTATAGTTTGCGAAATATATATTAAATGACATGCATGTTCGTACTTTATGTTATAAAATGTTAGTAGTTAGAAATCATATTTTAGAATTCTCTATAAAAATTATATTATATAATTTGTTAGATTAGAAATTAAATTATAGAAATTAGAATTCGTACCTTAGAAATAATACAATTTTTTAGATTCGAAATTATATTAAGTTGATTCATATTATTTGTTATAATAGAAATTAGTTTATAGAAAATAGAATTCGTACATTAAAAATATTATCTTAGAAACTAGAAACCGTATCTTAGAAACTAGACATCTTACATTAGAAATATTATAATTTCTCAAATTATAAATTAAAGTATAGAAATTGAGAATCGTACCTTAGAAGTAATATAATTTCATATACTAGAAAATATATCATGTCTAATAACAATCTTAAATAGGAAAAAAGAAATTATGATGAATTTGAATTAAATTAAATGAAATGTTGGAAATAAATTAAATAATAAAAATATATTAAATAACAAGATGTAGTGGCACATATTCGAGAGATTGTAGACGGTAGTAGACATCTCGATAGGCGGAGAGTCACGGCTTCTAGTCGTAAGAGGCGACACGAAGAGTCGTCCTTTCAGACTGAGGATTCT
Organism: Polygonum maritimum; assembly: GCA_963924305.1. NCBI lineage: Eukaryota > Viridiplantae > Streptophyta > Magnoliopsida > Caryophyllales > Polygonaceae > Polygonum > Polygonum maritimum. The sequence continues at coordinate 34,566,891 of OZ002735.1, read as the reverse complement.
GTACACGACATGGGTCAGTCTAGCACCCCTTCTATCGACGTCGAGCACACAGCTAGTGACGGCCAGGACATGTCATTTATAGATGAGCCCCCCAGACCGAGCCTTCGTCATTGTCGCATTCTACGAGGTCCGACCCTCCACCTTCGGATGCGAGGATAGAGGATGATCCTCCAGAGAGAGACGTCCCGGAGGAGTTGATTTTAGATGAGAGGATGGAGGATGCTCCTCCAGTGAGAGACATCCCGGAGAGGTCACTATATGGGCACACAGACAGATCAGTGCTACAGAGTTTTGATGGACACATCGCGGACGTGATTTGGAGGGCACGGAGGGATGAGCATGATAGATACGTTAGACGTCTCATGTGTCAGAGCAGACCGAAGGAGTTTGCTGGTTGGAGATCTGTCATTCGGAGGTCCGACGCCGATGTTGTTGAGGGCTCGTGGTTGTGGATCGCCCGACAGACTCGTCTGACAGAGCTACTGGACTTTGATTTCGGGAATGTCGATCACGCATTGATATCTGCTTTTGTTGAGCGCTGGCAGCCGGAGACCAGCAGTTTTCACTTTCCGTGGGGCGAGATTACTGTGACGCTCCACGATGTTGCCATCCTCCTCGGTTTGCCCATCGAGGGTCATGAGGTTGCCCACACGTTCACATACCCCGAGTGTAGGGACCTAGTTACGTACATGTTCGGTACGGAGGACGACTATCTTTTACCTGGGGAGCCTGACTTCCTCAGCAGCCTGAAGACGGGCCGTCTCCACGGTCGCCAGTTCTTTGAGCATGTTCGATCGATGATAGCTTCCGACTCCCCCCCTGAGTGCATAGTTGCCGGTTTTCTGTGGCATGCTATGGCCACTAGCTTGTTCGTGGACAAATCCAAGAACAACTTAGACATTCGTCTGCTTCCGCAGTTTGAGGACTGGGGTCGGGTTTCAGAGACCGCGTGGGGCACTGGCACATTGGCGTATCTGTACCGCCATCTTGGGGTGGCCTCACGGCGCGGAGTGGCTCAGATGGCGGGTTGCACCTATCTTCTGCAGGTAGTCGTTGATTTTATTCAAAGTTCGATTTATCGAAGTGTTTGTAAAGTAAACTGATATTATCATTTATGGGTGTCAGATGTGGATATGGATGTACTTCATCTACTTCCCTGGCAACCCGAATCTGTTGCCGGGAGCAGAGGAGGATGACAGGAGAGCTCGTCGCTGGCGGGTAGATCGCACTCGATTACAGACGGATCAGACCTCGAGTTACTATCGTCGCATCCTCGACGCCTACCGCCCGGAGGATGTACGTATCTGTTCTTATGTTTTTGTAATGAGTTGTTCGACCTCGTCCTTTTCGTTTAACAATTTTATTTTTTTTATATTGCAGATTTGTTGGACCCCCTATCCTCGGGTTGACTTGGATGCTCAGTATCCGACGTCGAGGTATCGGGGCACCATCCGCTTCATGGACATATACGAGCCATACATGCCCGATAGATGTGTTCGACAGTGGGGCCGAGTGTAGAGCCGACCTTTGGACGTCATCGTACCAAAGACTTGTCATCGTCCGACTTCACTTAAGGGTAAAGCTGTGTACGACCTACATTTCGAGGATAGCGACTACATGTGGGGCAGCATTGAGGATCACATTTGCCCATTCATCCTCACGTCGCCACGTGTTATCTCTCCCTGGGACGTCGACGACGAGTACTTGGACTGGTTCTTACAGATATCGCATCCTTATGTGAGTCCAGATGCCGTCGCTCAGCCACGTATTGTTCGAGCCCCTCTTCCGGCTGTCGCTTATTTCAGGGTTAGTGTATTCTATGCCTTATTGCTTTTGAATTGTGTATTAAGTTATGTCTAATTGCATTATTGTTTTATATTGCAGCGTTACCAGTTGATGTACTCTCACTTGCGCGCGGTCAAGGACGAGGGCGTCGTACTCGATTTAGATCATTTGTTCCGTATATGCGAGATGGACGACATCCCGGTTGCTCCTCCTTTGAGTCGGGCATCGCAGAGACCTCCAGAGTCATCGCAGATATCCCCAGAGTCATCGCAGAGGACCATGGATAGTAGATATCATGTCCCATCTATTTGGGAGCGAGGGGAGTCATCGAAGAGGGCGGAAGAGCGGGCGAGAGAGGAGGCTGAGAGAGACGCCGAGGTACATCACGAGGGCTTGCCGAGAGAGGACGGTGAGAGAGACGCCGAGGTACATCACGAGGGCTCGCCGAGAGAGGACGGTGAGAGAGACGCCGAGGTACATCACGAGGGCTTGCCGAGTGAGGAGGCGTGATTGTTTAGTCCATCTAGCTTATGTTCACATTTGCACTATTTTGTTGACTATTTGGGTTGTTTACATATTTTGACGTTTAGGATTGTTCTACATTTGCACTATTTTGTTGACTATTTGGGTTGTTTGCGTATTTTGACCACGGGCCTATTTTATACATATTTTGACGTTTCGGCTTGATTGTTTAGTATTCCTATTTTTCTCTATTTTCCTATTTATATATACGACATGCATAACCTCTAAACGACTCTTGGTTGGGCGAGCGAGAAAGAGAACTGCCTGAAAACTGCCCATGAACAAGTTACGAATCCGTCCATGGGCGGGTTTGAAAATTGCCCATGAACGAGTTACGAATCCGTCCATATGTGGGTGTGAAAATTTCCCATGAACGTGTTACGAATCCGTTCATGGGCGGGTTTTAAAACTTCCCATGGACGAGTTACGGATCCGTCCATAGGGCATTACACATACCCTGAGCCCTAAACCCTAAACCCTATGGACGGATTCAGGACTCGTACATGGGGGTTTTACCCTAATGGGCGTTTTTTTGGATTTTTTTGAAATAATTATATCCATTTTTACAACAATTCAAAGTTTTATCATTTAAAACATAAAAAAATCTAATTAAGTTACAAATTGGATGCCACATATAACTTATATCGATCATGAAGAACTTCACCGTTAAGCGCTAGCCACTATGTTAGGACCTCTTATGTTTTATATTGACCTTGATGATGGTTCAACCCGCCATTATCCATGAAGTCCTTTACAAGGTTGAACTCGTCTTATAACTTGAAGTCTTGCACGATGGTTGACTCGTCTTATACCATGAAATCTTGCACAATGGTTGAACTCGTAATGTGCCATGAAAACGTTTATGATGGTTCAACTCGTCAAGTACCATGAGGACTTCTTGTGAGGCGTTTGCTAGTTGAATATGTGAGATTAATCATAATAGTAATATATGTAAGTGTAAGTTTGTAGACGATATGACCGGCAGATGGACAGGTTACGAATCCGTTCAAGAGGATTTGTAACCGGCATATGGACAGTTTACGAATCCGTCCATGGACGGGTTACGAATCCGTCCATGGACGGGTTACGAATCCGTCCATGGACGGGTTACGAATCCGTCCATGGACGGGTTACGAATTCGTTCATAGACGAGTTTGTAGCCACCATATAGTAAACCGTTAATTTTTAAATATAAACCCGGGAATCTAATGTCCAATTAAATCTATAAAAAAATATTACGTTCCGTCCATATGTAGTGGTAGTCAAAAGTGGAACTACAATGTCTAACAAGAATTACAATCTTAAGTTAAAATATCATTCCTTCCACTTCTCTCTCGTTGAACGACATAGTCTTGCATTCGGCTCTCGTAGCGGTGGTGCCATCCTTCCATACTCGGGTACTTGTAAATTATCCATTGCCTAGGTGGTGGAGGAATAGGACAATCATCGTTTAAGAACCAAATCTATACACAACATAACAAAATCAAAATTTATTAACACATTTATGTTAAAAACATCAATATTTAGTAATAATGTGTTCGTTTAAGAAAACATACCGGTACAAAATGTCCGGCGGAGGGGGACCCGACAAGTGCAATAGCATATAACATGGAAGGAGGATCGGCTCCATCGGGGGCCCACAATGGGAGACATGTCTGCGGCCCATATTTACTCAACACAACGAGGGACACTTGGTACAAAGTCGCAAACACCAACCCCATCATCGGAACTAACATCCAAGCGTCTCGAGGGCACGGAGAACTTGTCATGCTCACCTCCCGAACAAGCCTCTCTATCCCCCCGTCTTCCTCGTACACCAAGCCCCAACGATGTTGATGTTCTAGAATGAACCTCAAGAGATTCAACCGAACCTCTGTGTACTTGCTTTCATCCTCACCAAGTAAAACGGCAAGTGATCGATACCCGCAATGACCATCGCCCTCTACATTTTGGACCCCGGAGATATAAGAAAACATGAAGGGGTCAATCGTGTCATGACCCCAATCAAAATCAAGATAATAAGTGCACTTAGACGACACAGCGGGGGATCGTTTCTCCTCCTCCTTCTTCTTTTCTTATTCTTCTTCTTCTCTTCCTCCCTCTTCTTCTTCTCTTCCTCCCTCTTCTTCTTCTCCTCCTCCTTCTTCTTCTTCTTTTCTTCATCCCTCCTCTTCTTCTCCTCCTCCTTCCTCTTCTTCTCCTCCTCCCTCTCATTCCTCTTCTCCTCACTCCTCCTCTTCTTCTCCTCCTCCTTCCTCTTCTTCTCCTCCCCCCTCTTCCTCTTCGTCGTCGTCCTATCAATGCCCTTACCATTCTCCTCGTCAACATACTCCTCCCATGTCGGATCCCTCGTAGTACTACGCTTCTTCTCACTCCCCCTTGGCCTTCCCTTATCGGTTTCACCGCGCGAGGGCTCTTGCACACAAGACGAACGCGGGTCTTCACACTCCAAGACCTTTTGGGCGACCTTGAAGATAGTGTCCTTGGGAACTTCCTCTGCTTCCAACTTGGACCAAAACTTTCCCAATATCTTCTTCTCGTACGAAACTTTGATCCCATCGTCGGGCAATCGATCATTCGGCCTCAAACCTTCCCACCGGACTTGCCTCTAATATAAATCAACTTCATCGGGGGGGCAACGGGATGCCTTCTTCAATGTATCTCTTGATCGTTTGGGGTGTGGGCAATCCCATAGAAGTTTTCCACCAACGGTCTCCATGACTCTCCTCGTCGGATATCTTCCCATCTTTCGCTCTTTTAACTTGTGTCAATATCAATTGAATGCATTGTCTCGAACAATTTTCCAATATGCGGTGGAAGAAAACCTTCTTCCATTCGGGACCACGTAGTATTTCAACCGGTGCCCCCGATCTACTCCTTCCCATCTCCTCTTGGACTTGGCGAAATTGATCCACAAACATGTTATCGATGTGTTGTATGATTGTGTCGAAACCTCCGACGGAAGATGACAACATGTCCTTGAGCATAGAGTGTTGAGCCTCAACCCTAAAAGAAAAAAATGCATATATGTATATATACAAAACGATTCGGAGAAAATAATATTGAAGAAGAGTCATAGGAGGGTAAGGTTACCGGTTAGTTGATCTTGTTCCAAAACGGAGAATATGATCGGACCATGCACTCACTAGCTTGTCCTTATGTGGAGTGAACCATGTCTTCTCAACATACGACACCAAACCTTGTCCATCTTTTGCATTCCATATATTTCGAAAATGGTCAAGTCGGGCCTCGTATTCCTCCTTGGTGTGTGCCCTCATAACTCGACGTACGCTACTTGCAAATCGGTCGGCGTCTATACGTTGCAATTTTGCATATGCCCTCACGTTCCGAGCCACATGTACTTGACACAAGAAGTGGGGGACCTTGAAGACGTGCTTCACCGCTTTCAATGCTCCAAGCTCTCGATCCGACATGAAACAACGCGGCTTTTTTTTGTTGAATAAGAACTTCAAACGCGTGAGGGCCCAAGTGAAGTACTCCGTCTTCTCCTTCTTCATGAAGACAATAGCAATACAATAAGTCAAGTTTGTGGATGTCATCCCTACAAACTCCAAACAAGGCCATCCGTACCTATAAGAATGACAACCAATAGTTATATATCGAGAATTAATGTCCACCAAAACAACCGAATAACAAAAAAGCGGTACATAAATGCGATGACATACCTATTTGTCTTGTACGTGCAATCCATGATAACGACATTCGGAAACATCCTCAACAAATGTCGTGAGTCCGGATGACTAATAAACAACGCGCTCATCGCCGACTGGCCATCCTTTTCCTTCTTGGTCATTGTGTCGGTGAAGTATCCCTTCTCCTTCAACCACGCCAAGGAGTATTGTGTCACGTTCAATCGACCCATTGATTTCTTCCTTTGAGAAGCCTTGAAATTATAAACTTGTGTCCTCGATAGTAGGGTTTCGGGATTGCGATGGACTAAGTCCATAAAGATGGGCTTAGGCTTCGTACCCGACGTACTAGCACTTATTATGTGAGCGCGCTCCTCCTCGCTAAGACGATGGGCACCCCTAACCCCTTTCAAATTTGGGGGAAGCTCATGGTTATGGTACCCTCTTATCACCGATAACGTCCAACGAGAGGGTGTAAAGGAATTCCCTTTGCTCAACAACCCATGCAACTCAAACGGACACTTGGCCCTCTTCGATTCCCGTGTTTTCTTCACCTCCTTCTTCCTCGCCGATCTATACGTACCCGACCTATAACAATGAAGAATGATCTTCTCGGGTTTGGACGACTTAGTCGAAATGAGCATAGATAGACCAAGACCGGTCTTTCTAGCCCATTGTCTCAACTCTTCCATTGTATCAAACCCGTCATTTGCAAAGTGCGTAGAGAAGTCGACTTGTGTGTGATCATAATGCTCACTAGACGGACAAACCTATGAATAAAATGGAAAGTTTATAAACAACTCGTAATAACTATGAACTTGCAAAATTTCAACAACATGCAAATAAATAATCATGTACTAAAAAATTATAAACAACAATTACGAAATCAATAACCATTTTTCATGACAATATAGTATTGAAATAAATATACTACAATGCATAATAATAAACCTATCAATCATTATCATTCAAGAATTCAATTTCGAACAACAAAATAATTTCAAGTTTCAACCTAAACTTAAATCGATAAATTTGAATTTGAACGGCAATAGATAAGTTCTAAATTTCAAAATATAAACTACAACCGCCAAATTCGAATTTATCCATATCAAATTCGTAAACCAAATTAGACACAAGGCTATAATAATCGACCAACAATTAATAAGTTTCAAGCTTCAACCTAAACAAAAATCGATAAGTTCAAATTTGAACCAAACAAATTGCAAAATATAAACATAGTAATTGCACTAGTCTAATTTTAGGATACAATAAATACTAACCCGTTCATTATCGGGAAGATGACCATTGCCCACAGAAGATGATGACTCCGACGAATATGATGACCCGCTAAACGATGATGTCTTTGTGGTCCCACTACTCGAAGTTGACATCTCAAGACAAGTATTTGTCGTATATGCTCTCTAGTTTCGTGGGATGAATTAACAATTGAAAAGTGAATAGGGAAAAGCACGAGGCCGCATTAAAAGCCGAAATTTGTCGGCCGCATAATTGGATTTATGGACGGGTTCAGAATCTGTCCATAGGAAAACCCTAACTTGGACGGATTCAGAATCTGTCCATAGGTGCCGTCCGAAAACCCTAACTTGGACGAATTCAGAATCTGTCCATAGGTGCCGTTTTTTTCAAAATTCAAAATCTGTATTTGTGCGGGTTCTAAACCTGCCCATAGAAGCTGGTTTTTTTTAAAAACTTGAACATTTTCAGAACCCGTCCATATGGGCCGTTTTTTAAGCGAACCGGATGTTCGTTTATGGACGGATTCTGAAACTGTCCAAGGTTTCCAGAAAACCGGGTTCAGCTTGGACAGTTTCGTAACCCGTCCATACTGGAGTGCGCAACCGAATTTGAGGAGTGCGCAAACGAGCGGCCAAAAAAAAACCAAAGGAGCGTCTCCAACCGATGCCTCTAATAATTTTTCCAGAAATTTCATACGGTAACCCTGAGGTTTAGCGTTATGCATAAGGTGTACGAAAGTTTGTCATATTTCATACGGCACCCTTGAGGTTTTTTTAGAAAATTCACGTAATAACTCTATGTTATGTACATAATTTATCATATGTCCAAAAAAGTCAATATTAATTTTAACGGCAATTTCACACAGTGACCCTGAGGTTTAGCGTTATTTATAAGGTGTACGAAAGTTTGTCATATTTCACACGGTACCCTTGAGGTTTATATAATATTCACGTAATAACCCCATGTTATGTACATAATTTATCATATGTCCAAACAAGTCAATATTAATTTTAAATATTAAACTCGTGAAACATGATTTTGATAAATAAAAAAAAGTTTAAGATTAAACTCGTATAATTTTAAATTTCATATTTGAGTTATTATTTAAAATAAAAATTTATTGATCAAAATAATATAAACTCTTAATTTAATAAAGAATGATCAGAAATTTAAATTTACATTGAAAACTTTGATGATATAAGTAATTAAAATTCAACATTCCTAGTGTTTTAGTTAAGGAAAGTTTTGTACAAATAAATTATAATGTAAATATTTTAGTATTTTGATAGTTTACTTTATTTCCTTTATGAGGTAAACTTGTGAAACATGATTTAAAACTATTCACTGGTCAACGTGATCAATGAAAATTCAAGAAAACATGTAATGTATTTATTTAATTTAATAACATAAATTTAAAAGGTTGTTTATAGATATTAGTTTAAAAGGTCATAAGATTTTTGTAATATCGCCTTATCTATTACCTTAAGATTATATACTATAATTAAATAAATATATTTAATTTTATCATTATAGTTTAAACTTATTTATTAATCTATTACAAATAATAGGCAATACAATGCATCTATTTGAGTTGATAACTAGTTTAAAGTTTTCATCAATGACCAATTTACCATTGAAAATTTTTCATTATTTATATTATAAGATTTTTATTTTCTCATAAAAGAAATAATGTAAAATATCAAATTTTGAAATTTATTCACAATCGAAAATATTTATGTAAAAAAAATTTAAGTAATGTAATGAAATGTTCAGTTTTTCAACTATTTATATTTTCAATATTTTCAATTTAAAAATAAAATTTCTGATTAATTTTTTTATTAATAAACTTATAAGATAATAATATGAATAGGAAAAATAAATTTATTTTATTATAATATTTAATATTTAATATTAATATATGATAAATTTATACTTGAAGAATCGTCAAACCCTTTTCAGATGCTCTTTTTCATTTCACAAATTTTAAGATTAATATATAAATTTTAACCTTTTGGGCATGTGACAAATTTTGTATATATTGTTGGGTTATTCCATAAATTTCGTATAAATCTCAAGGTTACCGCATGAAATATGTCAAACTTTGGTACACTTCATTAATAATGTTAAACCTTTGGGTTACCACGTGAAATTTCCGAATTGTTTTTTATCAAATGAAAAATAATGATTAACTCAGAAAACTTATTGATCAAGCATTAAATTCAATCATTAATTTATACAAAATAAATTCAAATTCAATCATATAAAACTTTTCTCGATTATAAAAAAATTCACATAATTGAAAAATAATATATATATATCATAAAAAAATAATACATAATAGTATATCATTAAAAAAATAAGTACAATCAAATGCTCAAATCCCATAACATAAAAAATTGAAGAAATTGTACATAATTTTATATTTATCCGACTATTATTTTTTGTATGAAAATCTACGCAAGTCCAAGTCGTGCCTTCAAGGCACGGGCACTTATACTAGTTACTACCAAAAGGCATGATTAAACTTCAAACAAAAAGAAAACAGAAAATATGATTAAGATTGATTTCTTGATCAGGGCTAGTCGTTGGAGGGTTGGAGTACGTTCTCGTCGGACTCATCACAAGCATCGGCCCATGTATTCGTAGGCGCCGGTACCAATGGACGTCGTCAAGCACTACGCACGGGAGAAAGGGTGATGATGGGATCCAGGTAAACCCCGATGGACTTGACTCCGTTCGAGTCGTAGGTCCCATGGAACCCGCCGAACTGGTCCAGCCTTCCAACCTCCATCTTGAACCACTTCCCCTTGTTATGAAGAAATGCATCCGGAGTAAGAAGAAGATTATTGTTATAGTAAGGATTCATAACATTAATGGTACTAGTATTGTGATGATCCGGTCGTTGAAAGTTTTGTGCACACATGGCGTCTCTTGTTCGTCACGATGGTTAGTTCTTCAATGTACAACGAGTAGATGCCCGTCGCCTCAATAATGTACTCGCACGGGTAATCTAGTACGACCTACCAAATACCAAATATCAAATATCAAATACCAAATACCAAATACCAAATATCACAGTACAAGTACGGCTTAAAACATACGCAGCTCCTTATACTTGCACACATTAGTCATTTTATCACCTCAATTCATCGGATATTCACTTTGACACCTGAACTCAACGTTTTATGACCGATCGGACACTTGGACGCTGACATGGCAAAAAAAATTGCCACGAGGCTGCCACGTCACATGACACATCATTATTTAAATCAATAAAAATATCAAAAAACTCCTAATTAAAAGAAAAAGAAAAACATAAACACAAAAAACCCTCTTCCACTGTTCTACACTTCTGCCCCTCCTCGCCTCTTCCACCTCTCCCCATCCCCTCGCCCCTCCACCTCTCCCCAGTCCCCGCCTCTTCCACACCTCCTGTCCGCCGTTTCACACCTCCCCCTTATCGCCTAGCTCCCCGGACTCCTCCTCCTCGATCTCCTCCGCCCACACCTTCCACGCCTTCTCTGCTAAGGCCTCCTACCTCCCGCTTCCTCTCAGCCCCAATCACCGCTTCTCATGGTTCTGTCCAAACCCTCCGTCTCCAATCGCCTGGCCCGCGACAAGCCGCCGCCTTCCATGGTGAAGATCGAGCCCGGACCGCTCTCCGGTTTCGCCGATCCCGACGGAGCCACCGATTACAAATCTGGAATGAACGGTACGTAGCGTTAGAAATGACGAGGTTGTAGGAAAGGGAGGCCGGAGACAGGCAGCCGCCGATGTTCTCTTCTTTCTCCGTTATGACGTTTGATCGGTAGTGGACGGAAGCATGAATTGGGGTCGGGGACGGAAGCAGCCAAGCAGGAGGCATGGAATTTATTTTATTTTTTTTTGGCAAAAGGTAAACTTTAGGTTCCCTTTCTAAAAAAGGGCCAACCTAGATCATCCTTACGGATGATTGTACTAAACTCCTTCAGGAGGGGAACTAGGTCCGAAACTCTAATTTCCGGGGTTGGAGGAGTCACACTTCCTGGGCTCTGGGCAATGAAGTTGTTGTAGGCGTCCAAAAAATGGGTTGGAATATCTTTCTTGGACAGAAAATCTGCAGCTTGGTTGCATTCACGGAAACAATGGAATATCCTAACTTCAGAGAAGCGTCGAAGAATATGGGAGACGTCTTGGAGGATGGTTGCAATTTCCCAAGGAACCTTCCAGGTCTGTTTGAGACTGTTGATCACAGTCAAATTATCACCTTCTATGATTATCTTCTCCAGGCGAGAAGAATCAGCCCAGCGCACCGCATCAAGGAGAGCTAGAGCTTCTGCTTGCAGCGCATTAAGCGCTTGACAAGGTCGTCTATTCAGAGCAAGCATCCTACCATTCGCAGAACGGCAAACAAAGGAGGTGTGGGAGCTTCCATCTGAGTTCATCGATGCATCAAAGTTTATTTTTATCCAACCATGATCAGGCTTGCGCCAGAATAGAGGTTTGTGGTTAGAGGATCCCTTCCTATGACCGGGTTCTGTTGTCGCCATTTTCCAAGTAGTATATGTTGTGAAAATGATGTTAGGCAGCGAAGTGGGGTCCACGCGAGCCTGGCTGTCGAAGATGGATGCATTTCGGAAAGTCCATACCTGCCACCAAAGGAAACACAGGAGTTTAAAGTGCTCATTTCCTTTACGGGTATGTTCTAGGTTTGTTGTGAAGTTATTGTGAAAGACAAGACAGATTGGCAGATGAAATTTTTGCTGTATTTGATACACAAGGGACGTAGTGAAGGGGCAATGAAAAAAAAGGTGGTTGGCATCTTCTTCTATAGCATCACAAAGACAACAATAATTGTAAACCTTGTGAAAATGCCGGTTCAGCCTTTCCGTAGTTGGGAGCCCATCCGAGCAAGCTTTCCATAGGAAGGATTGTATTTTGGGTGGTATTTTGAGGCGCCAGATCCAGGAGCCGTCAAAGTGATTACGAGGGCCCTCTTGTCTTAACAGCTTGGAGGCCGTCTTAATAGAGAAGGCTCCATCTGGGGCAGGGGTCCATATGATACGATCCTCTATCTCAGTAGCCGGAATGTGGATTTTAACAATTTGCTCAACTAAATCCCTAGGGATGGTCTGGAGTAGTTTAGCAATGTCCCATTGCTTGTCAAGGGTGATGAAGTCCGAGACTAGAGCATGGATGTTTCGGCCATCAAAAAATGGGGTTAGCGGAGTGTCGGTGGCCCAAGGGTCCGTCCAGAACCGGATTTTCCATCCCGAACCAAGACGCCAGCGTAGGCCTTTACGGAATGTATCTCGTAGCAGCAATAGACGACTAAACTGCCAAGAGAGATTCGGTTTTCTTTCATACTCAAAAATATTCGAAGATCCAATGTACTTTTCAGTTATGATCCGAACCCACATGTTATTTGGCTCGTTGAGAATTCTCCATAATAATTTTAGTTGTAACGAGATATTGACTGATTCAGCTTTCCTGAAGTTTAGACCACCTTCCTCTTTAGGAGCACAGATTTTGTCCCAGGAGATGAGAGTGTGATAGCCTGGTGTGTATTTATTCCAGAAGAAATCCTTGTTGACCTTATCAATTTGGTCTAGTATTTTCTTAGGGAGTAAGAAGCTTTGCATTAAGAAGTTAGTTTTAGAGGTAAGGTTTGCTTGGATTAATATGCTACGTCCTGCTTGGGATAGGGAGCTAGCTTTCCATCGAGACAGTTGTTTTTTGAGGTTTGATATAGCTTCATCGAACATCTGGTTCTTAACACGGCCACGAACAATCGGAATGCCGAGGTACTTTTCCAGGTTAGCTATCAGAGGGATGTTTAAGAAGCTTGCAAGAGCAGCAGCTTCAGGGCGCGAAATATTACTAGAGCATTGAAGGCTGCTCTTATGGAAATTTATGACAAGACCGGTCTTTTGGGCAAAATTATCTAAAGTTGTCTTAATGAATTTCATGCAACTTTGTGTTGCATCTGCCAGAATCATAGTGTCATCTGCAAAACTCAAAAAGGGTAGACAAGTGCCGTTCTTAGTCAATTGGATTCCATGGCAATGATGAAAATATAGGGTGCTAGGGGATCACCCTGACGGATACCCCTCATTGGCTTAAAGATGGGTCCTGGCTCATCATTCACTAGCACAGAGAAGGATGCTGTGGTGATACATGTCATGGTCCAATTGATCCATTTCTGGTGGAAACCAAATTTTGTTAGAATTTGTTTGATAAAATTCCACTCTAGCTTATCATATGCCTTTTCCATGTCAAGCTTAAGGGCCATCCAACCTTTTTTTCCTTTCTTTTTCTGGTGAAAAGAGTGGAAGATTTCATGAGCTAGAAGGATATTATCCTGAATTAACCGACCTTGAAGAAAAGCCCCTTGAAGAGGATGTATGATCTTGGGGAGAATGTTTCGAAGTCTGTTCGCCATTAATTTGGTGATAATTTTATAAATCGTATTGCATAAGCTTATGGGGCGGAAGTGATTAATGTTCATAGGATTGTCTGTTTTTGGTACAAGAGCAATGAAGGTGTGGTTAGTTTCTTTGAGAATTAGGCCTGAATGAAAGAAGGACTTCACTGCCAGGTTTACAGAGTTTCCAACCACATTCCAGTATTTCTGGAAAAAATCAGCAGGAAAACCATCCGGTCCCGGGGTTTTATCTTCAGCAAGTTCAAAGATCGTCTTCTTAATTTCATTAGTGGTCGGGGGTTTACAGAGTAGCTCATTATCCTCATCAGACACAAGATGAGGGATTACTTCGAGGTCATGAGGAGCTATTGGAGAGGAGGCAACGCTAGTGAATCTCATTTTAAGTTCATTAGTAATTTCCTCTGTAATTTGCTTGGGGTCATGGATCGTAAGTCCTTGAGCATTTTGGAACGAGCGGATCTTCTGCTTGTAATTACGTATTTTGGCCATGTTTTGGAAATATGTAGTATTTCTGTCAGATAGTTGCGCATGTTTGACTTTTGCCCTTTGCTTCCAAAACATATGTTGGAAATCCAGGAGGCATTGGTATTTCTTGTTATGTTGTTGGAGTTTCTGCTGGATGGTAACATCATGAGGGGAGAGTAAAAGGTCTTTTTGGAGCTTGGCGAGGTGCTCTTCTGCCCTTTTTAATTGTTCAAAACTATGCGAGAGCTTCGCACGGGCCCATCCTTTGGAATGTTTCTTCAACAGTCTTAATTTCTTACAAAGACGGAACATATGAGATCCTGTAATTTTATACTGCCATACTTTCCGGATTATTGGTTCATAGTCAGGTCTCGAGAACCAGGCCTTTTCAAAGCGAAAAGGAATATTGCGGTGAGGTCGGTCAATGTCAAGTGAGAAAGTGATGAGACAATGGTCAGAGGTAGTAAACGGGTGATGATGCACTAAGAGATTGGGGGTCAAGGTGATTAGGTCGGGATGGATCAACACCCGATCTAATCTTTCATAGATATTGTCCGTGTGAGATGTTGATTTGCGCCATGTGTAGGGAAAGCCTACAAACGCAGTATTTAAGAGGCCAAACTCCTCACGGAAATCTAGGAGACCCTTGAAACGGCCTAGATTTGGAGTTTGCCCCCCAAGCTTGTCATTTGGGTGGTCAATTTCATTAAGGTCACCAACCACGATGACCGGGAGATTATGAGAGACAATTATTTGTCGGATGTTTTCCCAATAGTTTTCTTTATCAAGATCACGGGAAGGAGCATACAAAAAGAGCAACAACAGTTTTATATTTTTGTAGACAAAAGAGGATATAATGCAGTCTTGATGGATTTCTACGATAGAGAAATGTCTATCATTTAAGGAATGGTTCCATAGAAGCCATAAGCCGCCACGAGAACCACGGGATGGGGAGAGGGCATGATGTGAGAAACCAAGTTTACGAAGTATAGAATCATTAGGTGCATTAGGTGTTTTCGTTTCAGCCAAGCACAATAATTGAAGAGAGTTTCGTTTCTTCATGAAATCGATTTCTTCCCAAAACGAAGGGCGACGAATGCCCCTAACATTCCAATAGCCTATATTCATAGCAATTTCTATGGTCAGAAATCAGGTCAAAGCCAGCCCCTACGGGATCGGCATGCTTCACATTTTTAACCAAAAGGTTAGGCTCCTGCCAGTGTCGAAATAGTGGAGTCATGTTCAAAATAATAAAGTTGAGGGTTCTAGGCAGATTCAGCCTGGAGCAAAGAACATAAAAAAGAGAATGAAACCAGGCCAACAAATTCAAAAGAAAAGGAAGCCATAGGAGCTGTAGTGTTTGCGTTGGTTGAAACTCTAGCTTTTCGTGAGTGCAGGAGGGGTGAAGCCCCGTGGAGAGATCAAGGAGCAAAAACAGATTGTTTAATTTCAAAAGGTCATATGATATTGTCATATATGCTTCATGGATTCGCTGGGTCATACATAAGATCATTATAGGACCAGAACGAGAACTACAGAAACAGAACAACATAACAAACAGAAAACACATCCGAAAGCCAACAATACAAACAACAACAACAGAAATGTTTGCAATGAAAAAACCTTCAACTTTAATGCAGTCCATGTCATCACAACTTACTTTTTCAATCATCCGATAGGCAATTTTCACACCTAGGTAGCATTGTGCAGGATCTTGATCAAAACAATAGTGTTGGGTCAAATATTGTTCATTCAGCCAGATCAATGGCAAGGGAGGTAGATTGAGAGGGTTTGGGCTACAGGAACACCACCAACGGGGCCAGACAGAGAAGGGAAACCCAACAGCCTCGCTAGGCGCCCACGTCACCCACCACTCTCCATCTAGGGTTCGAAAAATCTGCACCTGCAAGGGGAGATCCAGAAAAAAAATGTCAGAAAAGGGAGTGAAAAATATCAAGTTTGAGAAAGAATAGACAATCATTAGGGGGTTCAAGAGGGTGGGAGGTAAATCGACGCTTGCAACAGCCCCAAGCACCACCAAGAAGGACCCCCAGGTCATATGGAGAAGGCGGGAGGCCTGATTCTTCAGATCATCTGTTTGTTCATGAATACACCTAGATCTGCAAAATCCAACAAATTTCAAAGCAAGCGTTTCATGGATCTGGTTTGGGTTTAGAGGTTCATATGGTAGGGGAAAAGAAGAAAGAAAGAGGGAAAGAAGAGAAGGGAAGAACCCCACAGAGGGGGGAGGGGGGAAACGTGAAAGCTTCAGCAAAAGAAGAGAGAGAATAGGCTAGAGAGAAGCTGGAGAGTTTTTTTCAGCAGGAGGCATGGAATTGAAATTGGGGGAAAGTTAGGGATTTTTTACTGTAATTTATTTATTTGCAAAATTGGGGTTTTTTGTTTTTTTCTTTAATTAGGGATTTATTGATATTTTTATTCATTTAAATAATGATGTGTCATGTGACGTGGCTCGTGGCAATATTTTTTGCCATGTCAGCGTCTAAGTGTCCAATCGGTCACAAAACGTTGAGTTCAGGTGTCAAAATGAATACCCGATGAATTGAGGTGCTAAAATGACTAATGTGTGCAAGTATAAGGGGCTGCTGCGTATGTTTTAAGCCGTACAAGTACAAGGGTATGTTTGGATTATCATGGCATGTACTGTAACAAAAATAATAATGTGTTTCTTCAATAATCCAAAGATGCCTAACTAGACGAACTAGGTAAGTACATATACGTAAGTTACCGTTTGGAAATTGTCGTTGTTGGAGCTTTGTGATCCAATGCGCCGTCTTTGAGGTATTGGAACGAAAGAGACTTGAGGAAACGAGGTCCAAACAAGACGAAGATCTGAACGACCTTAGATTGGCTCTTGTGATCCCAAGTCTCTCCTCCATCACAACCAACTGGTCCGATCTTCAACATGATCAAGAAGGTGCTTTTTAAATCGAATAACCCGAACTGGGGTTTGTAGAGAGTTCCTTCGTAAGGTAGTACGCACATTATAGATTAACCAGTATATATACACCTTCGGCCACATACGTTATGATATTCACATTCTGGGCTTCTCTACTATTAGAGGCCCAAGTATATACACATGCATTGGGCTTCAATGGACCGTACAAATTAAAAACCCTTTCCAAATAAACTACTTAAAATAGCCCACGTTCGAAAATAACGATATACTGTAATTGATTTAAATTAGCTGGTTAATCACGCTTGCTAGAAGCAGATTAATAGTTCCGAAAGTTCAACTATCTTGACTCTTGTTTGAATGAAGCAATTTCGAAATCAAGTACCACAAAATAGTCTCAAGAAACAACCTTTAAACAAACTTTCGTAACTAATGTTCAAAGATAACAAAAAAGCTCAACATGAAGCCACAGCTTATAACAAAATTTGCTCATATGCAATAAACAGACTTCCAAACCGTAGCAAGCAATTCTGTTACAGCTACAACTGATTTAAGCTCCTACGATTTCGGCTGGAGCTTCACCCTCAGCCATCTGTTCATCAGCTGGCCTGTCAAGCTTCACTCCAATATCTTCTGTGTAATCACCATGAACCTATAAAACAATGCATCATCATATGCATTAATATTAGGGAAAACAGTGGCGATTTAAGGATACCAGATGAAAAACAAAGTAACAACAGATTTTCTGTTCTTTGCAATCATACCTCCATCAATTTTCCAAGATCGAACTTGGGAGACTTGAGGATCTTGACCTTCCTGATGTACACATTCTGCAGAGGGTAGATGCTAGAAGTGACCTTCTCAATCTCCTTTCCGATTGACTCAGGGATGAACTTGGCAACCAATTCCTTGAGATCAGAAGAGCTGGCTTGGTTGACCATAATCTCTCTCATCTTACGACGAATCTGCAATCATTAAGGATTCAACATCTTCATTAAGTGAAAAGGGCAAAAGCGTGTAGAAAGTATTATAGTCGACTCAGGTACTCCTAAAGAACAAACCTGACGGATCTGACTGGACTGAGCGTATGTGGTCCTCTTCACTTGGTTTGGGCGTCTCTTGGTGAATCCGATGCAAAACATTCTGAGGGTGAAGTTATCAGTTGTCTTAACGTCAACATGAGCTTCAATTAGTGTCTGCCATTTGCGGACAAGTGACCTCAATTTGTCTGTGGTGAAGTCCATACCCTACGTTTTTAAATCAGGAAATCTTACTCATGTTAGAATAAAAACAAATAGATGAGCTTCTCATCCAGACGTATACATCCAAGAGCCAAACATACATAGAAGTTGGTCAGCACATTCCTTCCTTGAACATCCTCTGCCCTCAAGCGGATCTTCCTGAAGAACTGGTCTTCATCATTTTGAAGATCAGCAAGAGAAACCTCGAAAACTCTGTGCTTCAGTCCCTCAGAAGCAATCTACAACCACATGCGCGTGTCAATTTATATACTAAGTCTATGTGTATATATAATCTTATTCACAAATTCCAGATAGTTTTATACATTTCATAATGTAGCTATTGTATAACTTTGCTGATTTCGATTCAAAGAATCAACTATGACAAGAAGCAAATAAACTTAGAATGAGTTTGCAACAATAATCATGAGAATTACATCCATCATAGCCGCTTAATAAGATCATACTGAAGCAACTTTTCAGCTTTTGGCATTAGCTACTATTACTAGCATGTGTCTCCTATCACATAAGATAAAATCTGGTCTAAAAATCACAATTCAACTAGTACAAAATCTTAACACATGTCAAAGCTACAAGTATAGATTTGCAATAACTGTAATCGCTAGTTAGTTTGAAATCAAGCAAATATACTTTAGGATTCAAAAGCAAATCACCTTGGTACCCTGTGTACGAGTGACAAGAGTTTTGCCAACGTTTCTGACGCTGAACACGGAAGGAGCCTTGACATCATACCAATCCTTCTTGGCAAAAGGATCAGTTCTGCACCATATCACAAACAACAATCTCGTAAATCGCTTAATAGAATCAGGAGTCGAATTCCAAATTGAAGGTTTAAACTAAACTGAAAGAAAAATGGCAGCATTCTGAAGTACTTACGCCTTCTTCTTCACTCCCTTCTTACCCTTCGAAATCCTCTTGTTCTTCCTGCAAAATCATCAATTAGACATTAATCCAAAGTTAACACTGAAAGAACAGTAACACAAAAGAAGAAGGATCGCGAATCGCACCCGACGGCCATGGCTGCTCGAGGGTTTCCTGAGTTAGCAGCTGCTGAAAGCCTGTGTGGGAATTAGAAATGCGCTCACTCCCTAGGGTTTTTGAAGGTCATTTGTGAAAAGATGGGCCGTTTTATTGGGCCCTCTTACAAATTAAACATTTGGGCCAACTATCGGCCCGATCCATTCATAAAAGAAAATGAACGTTTCAAGTCAATTGTATGGTGATGATACTTGTATCTGATAGCAGTTAGACCCTTTGATTTCAAACCACTAGAATCAGCACAATTGTGTACACAAATGAAGTTTCTAAATTGAATACCAATCTCCCAAAGTCCATCTACCATAATATAATACAAATTCACTTCTGACTTCCTGTGAAAAAATTGACATTTTGTTTGCTTTTGCAAATTTTTCAGTTGATGAAGCTTCCATTTGAAACAGTCCATTCCAAATTCCAATGTCTTCCTAAGTTTCTAAGTTGATGACGCCTTATAAATTCCAAGTCAGTGCTCCAAAACTACCACCTCATTCCATATTTATATTACCCAACTTCTTTCTCCCTCAATCCCCACCAACCACACAGAGATTGGTATCCATGTCTTCCTCCAACTTCATGGCTTTCATTTCCATGGTCATCATTGCTATGCCTCTCGTCGTCTTAGGAAACACCGGAAGTATGTACCATCTCCTTTTGAATGCCTGCTAAATATACTATACCGCATATACAACACTAACGCTATTTCTCATATTCTTCTCTGTTTGGGTTTTTTGAATCCTAGACATATGCGATGATGTAGTCTGTGGCAAAGGTACGTGCAAGACCGGGACAAGCGTAGCCCCATATGGATTCGTATGCGAGTGTGACAATGGTTGGAGACGCACCCGTCTCTCTGATACCGATGAGCTATACTTGAAGTTCCTCCCATGTGTAATACCAAACTGTAAGTGTTACTCACACCCACTCTATCTCTTCACTACTTGCAAAAAACGTGGTCAATTTCAGAGCTGTTCTTGTGTTTTTAGGCACAATGAACTACTCATGTATGCCAACAGTTCCTGCACTGCCACCGGTATCCCCAGACGATACATGGAACACGTCTTATAATGATCGTAAGCCCAGAATCATTAACAAAGCTAGCCTTTGAAAAAGTAAGACAACGTGCAATGCATATATAACATAAGTTTCTTTGCAATTTTGCAGCTTGCAGTTGGATATACTGTGGAGAAGGAACGTGCAATAAGTCATCGGCACACATACACACATGCCAATGTCAACCCGGAGCCTATAATCTCTTGAACATATCTAGCTTCCCTTGCTACAGCGATTGTAAGGATCAGGCCAGAACTAGGTTTAAAAAGAAACTGACCTCTGTTGGGAGAAATGAATGCAAGAAATTGACATTTGTGTGCAATGTATCACTTTTGTAGGTGCGATTGGATCCGACTGCTCTAGCCTTGGAATTCAGGTTTCGGGTAAGACTACTGTAGGTTCGAGCTCGAATTCAAGTCAAGTTCAAAATTCTGGGTATCAGAGCCATGGTGAGTTTCCTTCTACCATCTTCAATGTTATAATTTCATTTCTATGAGTCGGAATTGAAGCCTTCTTCCATCGTCTTTTTTATCAGGAAACCTGAGCTGGATTGTACTACTGACAATGGCAGCATCCGGAGCTATTTCCTTGTGGATGTAGGTTTCGGTTCATCAACCAGATTTTCGACTCGTATATGCTAAGAACAATGTCCGTGATTACCATCTTCTTGTATTGTAGTGATTGATATTGTTGCTGCCATTGTAGTTGTGATTTACCTTTGTGATAAATAAATGGGACAGTTTGGAGACATTCTGTGATTACTAGCGCCTTCAATTCAGCAATTCACATTTAGCTTCTTTCAGCAATCATATAACAAAAAAACAGTATTTAAAAGTTTGTTGCAATGAGAGAACTAATCAGCCATGCCAGATTCCTCAGTTTTATACTTATCCATAATCTTATTCCAACAAAAAAACAGCATTCAAATCCATCATAAGGTGGTATCAAATCATATAACAAACAATCCGCCTACCGTTACACAAACTTACAAGGTGCTCAAGGAAGAAGTTACAAGTTCTGCTCATTCAAGAATCACTTGCTCTTAACATCAATCCCACTCTTCCCAGCAATGATCACCTGGCTGGCCATGCCGAGGAACAATCCATGCTCCACAACCCCTTCCAAAGCCGAGATCTCACGGCCGGCACCATCGGCGTCGCTAATCGGCGTCTTGAAGTACAAATCCACAATGTAGTTCGAATTATCAGTGACATAGGGTTTCCCGTCCCCTTCCACTCTCAGCTTCGCATCACAACCTAACTCCTTGAAAATCTCCTGCAATCTCCCCAAATTGTACTTCCAGCAGAATTGCACGACCTCCACCGGCATAGCGAGGCCGCTTCCGCCGAGCCCCGTGACGAGCTTGGTGTCGTCAACGATGACGATGAACTTATCGCTAGCGGCCTCCACCATCTTCTCCCGGAGCAGAGCGCCGCCGCGGCCTTTCACAAGGTCGAGATTCGGATCGACCTCGTCGGCGCCGTCGATCGCGAGGTCCAGGCGCGGGTGGGAGTCGAGGCCGGAGAGCGGGATCCCTAGGGAGGCGGCTTGCTCGGCGGTGCGCTTGGAGGTCGGGATTCCGACGATGTTTGTGAGGACGCCGGTGGAGAGGAGCTCGCCGATCCGAGCGACGGCGAAGGCGGCCGTGGATCCGGTGCCGAGGCCGAGGATCATCCCGGACTTGACGGAGTCCACGGCCTTCTCGGCGGCGAGCTTCTTCAGAGCGTCTTGTGTTAGGGCTTCGGCGGGGACGGACATGGATTTGATTGTGGTGAGCTTTCTCTGGCGGTTGGGGATGAGGAGGAGGTTCTTGGAGGTGGAAACGGCGCCATGGCGGCGGAGGAAGGCGGAGGATTTGGTGGCGGAGGTGGCCGGAGAGAGGAGAGATAAGGAGGAAGCCATTGCTGAAGTAGGACTGAGATTGAGATTGAGAGATGAGATTTCTCCTCCTCAAATCCAGACCAAGAAATCAAGATCGGCGGAGGAAGGCGACAACGAATTGAATCGTTGGTGTGTGATGACTGATGAGGAGGTAGGTGATGGTGATGGGCTGATAGCGGGAGTAGGTGTAGAGCAACGGCGCTGACTGTTATTGGGCCGTTGGGCTTGTTCTGATCAGGCCCAATTACGGCCTAGTTTAAATTCTGGTCAAGGAAAAGATAGTCGGGTCGGGTCATGGTTATTTACCGCTTTAAGTAGTCGAGTCCAATTCAAGGACGCGTCTTCAATTGATTCCGAGAGTCCTTCCAGACCAGCAGGGGCCCCAAACTACGATTCTCTCTTCTCCTGCGCCTGGATTTCGTGTTGTCCGCCATGTCTGCCGAATCTGCTTCTGCAATCTACAAAAATCAAGTAGTTCTCTCCTTCTCTTGTTTTGCAAGTTACAATCTTTGATTTTGTTTCTGTGTAGATCGGCTTATGCAATTTTTGGAATTTGAATTTGTGGTTTTAGGTTGATTTGATCGATTTTATAGATTGGAGAGGCGTCGAATGCCTGAATCAGAACGGAAGTCACTCCGTTTCCAATGCTCTCAAGCAGGTTCTCTTCTCCACTTGTCATTGAGTCCTTGTCAATTGTGGTTTGCCTGTGGTTATGCGCAATTTTGTATATTTTGCTCAATTGTTAAAACTTGAGTGTAATGGCAGTTCGTTGGGTTGTTTTTGGTGCTAGGATTTGTTTTTTTGAGGTGGATAATCCAAGTTGTTTGCTTTTGTGGTGCACTATTGCACATTGATTTCCTTTCAATACATCCGTACATCTATTTAACGATTTCTAGGTTATAATTCGGTGAATGTAATTATAATGGAATTTGGGCTTCAATGGTAGTTGATTGTGCTGTGCGCTCGTGAATACTTGTTTGCTGGTGCATTCAGAAATTGAGATTTCATTCTGATATGCAAGGGCCTAATAGGCTACTGGTAATTGTTTAGGTTAATTAATAAGGGGTTGTGAATGTTGTGGTTGTTGGTGAAACAGGGGTATAGAGAAGATTATGGATTGAAGTTGGAGAGTGATGCCGATGAGCAACTATTGATATATATTCCCTTTACTCAAGTTGTAAAGCTGCATTCGTTTGCAATCAAAGGCCCTGAAGAAGATGGTATGTTGAATAATTGTTAATATTCAAACTGGCTAGCAATATTTGTAAACACTGAGCAATAAAGTTGCATTATTTTGCTATAGTATCTTCTAAGAAGCACCAACAGTATGTTGTTTTTAGTCTGTTTGCAACATGGCATATAGTATGAAAGCTGTCATGTTCTATCAAAGCCGTAAGTAATGTAGGCTACTTACTATTTGATCCTTTACGTTCATGTGTATGCATATTGAAGTATATAAGTTTCCTAGGTGGTCTTTATGTGTGTTCTGTGTATGTATTTATAAGTTTCCTAAGTTTTTTCTTCAAATAATAATCACTTCATTGCCTTCCTGAGATAAGTAGCAGATTTTATTTCATTTAGATTTGCACTACTTGAATGAATAAAACTTGGCTGCATCCTTATCAGCATGTGTTCTCCATATGGTCCATATGCTGTCTAAATCTTTTTTTCTCAACGTGCACATGTAACTATCCTTGTATTCTCAGATTGGGTCATGTTTTGGTCTATCTTGATCACCATAACCTTATATTTCGTATGTAGACTTTGTTGAATTTGTGCATCTTTCTTGACAGCATTACCATGTAAATAATAATAAAAATGAATGTTCTTTTGGAATTAGAATTACATGCAATTTATTCCTTGACTGGAAACTGTGATTGGTCAAAGCTCTAATGTTGAACTAATTTCAGGACCCAAGACTGTTAAACTGTACTCAAACAGAGAGAATATGGGATTCAGGTACAGTTTATTGTGCTGATTCACATCCTGTGTTGTAAATTCCATTAGAGCATGAGAAATATGTTATTATGAATATACTAAGATTTGTCCATAATGATCTGCAGTAATGTGAACGATTTCCCTCCTAGTGACTCGGCTGTTCTTTCTACTGAACAACTACAGGTAAATATCCTACTCTCACAGTTTTTAAAAGTACTTTTTTAACCTTCATTGGAGCTCCTTATCTATGTGGATTGCTCAACAATAATGGAATTGCACCCTTACTTTTCCTTGTACAATAGTAATTTATTTGAATAAAAAAGTTCAATGAAAATATGCTCTTCGCAGGAAAAGCCAGTACTTGTGAAGTATGTCAAATTTCAAAATGTTCGAAGGTATAACCTTTTCACCTCCTTTTCCTTATATAGCCTTCTCATGCATATGATATAACTTTGCTGGACTGATTCTGATCATGACAACATGCATTGTTTAGCTTGACAATATTTATTGAGGACAATCAATCTGATTCTGAAGTTACCAAGGTTCAGAAAATTGCTCTGTATGGGACAACGTAAGTCTACTTTGCCTGCTTACTAATTTTTCATTAAGTTCTTTCTGGTGCATTTGCATGCTCGGGAAATAAAAATGAAATGCTAATAGTAAGTCTTTGCTACAAACACAGGGTGGAAACGACGGACATGAAGGGCTTGAAGAAGATCGAGGATAATCACTGATCTGAAGACAAGGAAGACAATAGGATGGCTCACAGGTTTAATGCTCTACTAATGTGCATCATTTGGTTTGAACCATCAGTCAATTTGTCCATGTTATATCTCTTTAATGAAGGAGAACGACTTGGAACCCAGATATTTTACTTTTCCATGGTGTGTGTGGTACACTAGAAATCTTAGGGGGAGCTGATCTTGTGTCGTCTATCGATATTTTATCTGCCATGCTTGGCTTATGAACCTTCATGAAGATCTAGCTTTAAAAGATTCCCAACTGTTTCTGGTGTACTTTGATGACTGTGAAATCTATTTGCCCTTAATTTGTGTCTCACTGCTGGTTTATTAGTATTTTGTCAATTGTAAGTTTAAACTTGCTTATTTTGTCAATTGTAAGTTTAAACTTGCTTGGAAATTTGCTGATATGGCAATCTGCAAAAGTTGGCAATCTATCACAAAACAAGAAGTCCAAAACTCTTATTATGCTTCAATGATGAAGAAAAACATCCATAACAATCATTCGCCTTAAAACATCAACGAAATCTCCTTAAACTTTTGGGGTATCTGCATACTTCCAGGAATTAGCCATGAACATCTGAAGCGTCCTTTCACCCACAATATCACTGGCAGGTGCAGCATCCAAAACCTCTTTCACCTCAGCTTCGGTTAGCTTGAGCTTTGTCGCCCCAACGTTTGACTCCAAGTTCTTGATCTTGATTGTGCCTGTATTAACACCCATATTAGGTAAACCAAACCAGCTTCGTTAACTTACAAATATGGACTATTCAAACCAAAACTTACCGGGAATAGGGACAACGTCGTCTCCTTGATGCATCAGCCATGCCAGGGCAAGCTGTGATGGTGTACAAGAGTGCTTCTTGGATAGGTTTTCTAATCGAGTATAGATTATCTTGTTCTTGTCTAAATTTTCTGGCATGAAACGTGGACTTTTAGCCTGTCAATAACAACACAACCAAGTATTAAGAACACATTGTAGCTTTTTTGAAAAACTTCTCTAATTTCTGGGATGAGGGTCTTGAATCATGCAAATCAGAGTCCATACCAAGAAACTGTTCTCTGGTAAAGGCTCCACAACCGCCCTACCACCAAAGAAACCGCGCCCGAGAGGACTATATGGAACTATTCCAATCCCA
This sequence comes from Polygonum maritimum, assembly GCA_963924305.1. NCBI lineage: Eukaryota > Viridiplantae > Streptophyta > Magnoliopsida > Caryophyllales > Polygonaceae > Polygonum > Polygonum maritimum. The sequence goes on along the minus strand of OZ002735.1, from coordinate 34,540,826 downwards.
AGCTCCCTATCAAGCAAAAAGCTCAGTTTGTTGTTAATTGCACGACAATTTAAACTTTCAATGGAAAAAAAGTGGATGAATACGTGATTCAACAAACCTGCATAAAGGAACAATCTCGTCCTGAATCTCACGAGTCCAAAGGGACCATTCCATCTGTAGAGCCGTAATGGGGTGAACCGCGTGTGCTCTTCTTATCGTATCAGCGCTGGCTTCGGACAATCCAATGTACTTGATCTTCCCTTCTTCAACCAGCTTCTTAAGCTCTCCAATCTGCACAGCAAACAAATGATCCTCTTATGCACAGGCCGAGGAACTCATCATACATGACGATTCAAGAAACATTAATGCACAGGTCTTACGGTTTGCTCAATGGGGATTGATGTGTCCACACGATGCTGATAATAAAGGTCGATATAGTCCACATCAAGACGCTTCAAGCTCGCCTCGCAACAGGCCCGGACGTACTCTGGGGTGCCCTTAACGACGGTCGTAACCCCCATGCTGACAATGCCGAATTTCGAGGCTAACTGAACTTGCTCCCGTGGCAATTGCTTCAGTGCCTGGATCATATGGGGAATCGGTGGTCAAATTCATTATACATTGAAAGAACTCATTTCAATTATTCATCCAATCCATGTTTACCTTGCCAATTAGAACTTCATTTGTAGTGGCTCCATAGACATCAGCTGTATCAAAGAATGTGATGCCCTTGTTGAATGCCTCCTTGATGATGGCAATTCCTTCTTCGTCAGAAACCGGAGCATTGTAGATTCCACTCAAACCCATACACCCATACCCTAGCTTGGACACCTAATTGGAATTCAAAGTTGTGAGCTTTTTTCACTCAATTCATGAGCAATGTGATGAGCATAACACAAAACTAGGCCTAAATTAAGGGATTTGACCAATTTGGTCAAATGGGTATCCGAATCTGATGCAGAAAACCTTATACAGAACTTCGATCACGCAACCTAGCAACTTATCTAAATCGTTGATGATACAGAAAGCAGCCGAATTAGCTAGTTTTACCTCTAGGCCTTGGCTACCAAGCTTGACCCTTGGAACTTTGAACTCTTCCGCCATGTTTTTGCCTCTGGAGCTTATTCCCTTTCACTCTGTATCTTTCTCTGTGGAGATCGATCGGGAAGAAGCAGCTCAAGATTTGGAAGGTTGTCCAGTTTTGGTAGAAGATGGCGGTAGGTGAAATCAAACGATTGGAGGGCACGTGTTATGGGAGGTTTCGGTTGACTTACAAGTGTGCAAGGTTTTGATCGGTCTCAAAACGACGCTGCATAAACTCTAAAGTGATCAAAACTCTGTTCGGTCTCTTTTTCAAACAACCATTTCCTTTTCACGCTTATTTTGGGTCTTGTAAGAAATTCTTTATTAACCCACTATCAAGTACTTGTTTAGTTGGTTTCTAGCAAGTTCATGGCACGACTTGAGTAGTAATGTTTCAATTAATTATATATATATATATAGAGAGGCGCTCAGAAGAACTACGTTGTAGGGAGAACTAGAGAGCCTTAATCATGATCGTTAGATTAACATAAATCAAGGGATGATAAGAGAGGTCCACAATAAGAAAAGCTGGGGAAAGTATTGTGTAATATATGATTTGGATTGAATATGGAAGTTCCGAAATTTAAGGGGGAATCAATTTGGAAGTTCCGAATTTTAAAGGGGTGTTAAATATTAACAATTAAACTAAAAATTAGAGAAAATGTGGAGATTTGGATTGCAGTTTCCATAATGATCAAATCCAAAACCACCATTCACGATTTTTTTTTTGTTTAAACACGTGTTTCTGAATTGAATAAGAATGTATGATGATTTTCATAAGAGTATATAACCGTTTGCATAATAGCAAATACTGATTTGAAATTTTATAGGGTTTAATAAGTATTCATTTCATCGTTAATAACTTTTAAATATTGGTTGAATAATTACACATCAAGATGAAAACTAGAAAATGAGGATTGAATATAAGCATTGCATAAGAGTATACATGTTTTCCGATTTGACTAAGAATGTATGACAATTTGCATAAGTATGTATAATGGTTTGCATAATAACATCTTCGCCTATCTGCATAACTGCATAACTACATTTATCTATTTGCATAAGTACACATAAGTGGAAATAAATTGATCATTGTCATGGTCTTCAACTTTCGCCTATCTATACATCTTTGATCATCATTCTTGAATAACTACATAACAGAACGAAAGTGCATGAGTAACAAGTTGCATAACAGTATAGGGGGTTGTCAAAAGTTTTTAGTCTATATTGCATAATATTACAAGGTATAATGCATAAGGTATAATGCATAAGAAATTAACATACTCAGTGTTACATAATATTACAAGATATAATGCATAAGAAATTAACATGCTCAGTGTTAAATAATATAACATGTATAATGCATAAGAAATTAACCTAAAAAACGTGTATTTATACATCATTTAATAAGTTTATTAAACAAGTTGGATAACAATATAGAGGGTTGTCAAAAGGTTTTAGTCTATATTGCGTAATATGATAAGGTATAATGCACAAGGTATAATGCATAAGAAATTAACCTAAAAACCGTGTATTTATGTACCATTTAATAAGTTTACTAAACAAGTTGCATTATAGTATAGGGGGTTGTCAAAAGTTTTTAGTCTATATTGCATAATATTACAAGGTATAATGCATAAGAAATTAACTCAAAATAAAACCACTAGCTTTGATAAACCGACGTTTATTCTTGCTTTTAATCTCGAGAGAATTTGTCATCTTCTCTTACTCTGAAATATGGTATCAATGGAAATCGTGTCAAACTCAATCGAAACACAAGTGACAAGTCCCAACAATCATTCACAAACCTTGTAGCTCGTTCTTATTTGTTTGCTGCATCAAAAGAAAAAGAAGACACCAACTAGGCATCATCAATATCTATTTTGGTAGTTGACTTAAAATCAAGTGAATCTAAAGTAAGAACACAAAATCCTGAAAAATATATATTTAAACAAGCAGATTACAAAATGATGAAAAAAAATCACTAAATGACAAGAAACAATAGAAGAAAGGAACCTTTCTCGCCGGGGGAAGGCATAAGGGAACACCCCAAGTCATGCGGGCTGCGAGGAGTTGGTGCGGAGACCTACGAGGAGTTGGTGCGGGCTGGCGGCGACCTGCGAGGACGCCGAGGACGAAGACTGCAGGCGGCCGACGACTAGAGCTCGGTTCGAGATGGGCGGTCGGTGGAATTCTCTTCATCATCATCATGGAGATCGAGAGAAGAGGAGATTGTAGGGGGAGATCTGATTTTTTGGAGAGAGATACGATTATTAATTTGAGAAAGTGAGAGATATGGAGAGAGATTAAAGGAAATCAGAATCCCCCAAAATAAGGAAATCAAAATCCCCCCAAATCTCTCTTTTTATCCAATTTTACACACTTTTTTATTTAATCTCATCCATTGATTTTTATTAATTTAATGATTTTGATTAAGGCTCTCTAGTTCCCTCTAAGAAAGCTAGTTCTCCCGAGCGTTATTCATATATATATATATATATATTTTATTCAAGTATGAGCTGGTAATTTATCGAGATTGGCTTTCAGGATCCAGGGCCTTCCAATGGTTTGTGGGGGCCCTATTCAATTTTTTTACAAAAGTACAAAATTGAGTAAATTTTTGCTCAATTGAATGTTATCATTAGTATATTTGTTGAATCATAAAGTTTTATTATTGGTGTGTAATATAGTCGTTGGAAATTTTTCTGAAGATAACTTGCAGAAAAGGGAAATAAATTTGTACTAGATAGTACAAATAAAATGAGTAACTTCTTTCAAAATAAGTATAGACTATTACAAGTTTATTTAGATAGTATTTAATTATATATGATTCAATTCCAACTTGGAGGAAAACTGGAGGCCGAAGGGCACATGTTGGTTGATAAATCTCAAAAATTAGATAGAATATAGTATTTAATTATATATTTATTATTGATTGATAAATCATATAGTGATTGATAAATCATGTTGGTTGATAAATCTCAAAAATTAGATAGCATGACAGTTGCCACAGCCTTTCAATACTATGGACGTGGTGGAAAAATCAAGAGTGAGCTCTACAACATCAGACGGGTCTGGTTGCCACCCGAGATTGACAATGGCTTTGGTAGCTAACACTTAATGCGGGTACATTCTCTTCTCCATTGTTCCAATTTTGACAAATGTTGTTGTCAATATGCCAAGGCTTTTCACCTCCAACTACACACACATATATGTTATATTTCTAACAAATATATATGTACAAATTAATAATTAAGGTCGATCATAATCACACCTCAGTTTCGTCAAGAATGCATCGGTCGCCAACATCAAAAGCATGGGTGGCAAAACAGAAGACGATGCCTTGGAAGAATGACTTGGCGGTGTCCCCAAATATGAAAGTGAATGCTAGCAATGGGGTTGCAATCGTAACCAGAACTTTAGTGGCTGCAAACCCTGTAATTAGAAGGCACAACAGTACTACTAGTAATAGTATGAGGAATGATATGAACTTGTCTAAACGGGTCAGAATCGCTCTAGCATCGGCTAATGTACACCCCATGTTGACACAATTCTTGTGAGAATCCATCTGCAGCCAATTAAGACGTACGTAGTACGTACGTACCACATTTATATTATATATACACACACAAATTAATCTTATGAACAAACAAAGTGTTGAGAGAATGGAAGGTTAAGAGTAGAGGTGAGGGGATCCGGGTACGTACCATCCACTTCTTGAAGTCATCGAAAGTGAATTCGGGTGAGGTATGCTCTCGCACTAAACCATGCAAAACTGTTGCAATTTCTTCTTTGCCGGATAGTAGCTTATGGGATAGGTCGCCTATTGTGCACCTAATCGAAGAAGACAAAGTGAAATTAAGATTTTAGGGTCTAATTCAACAAGTAGGTATAGGATATAGCTAAGATATATAGGTCTGCAGCTTGCGTACGTGTCATCGGTCTGGGGCATCTTGTATTGCAAAAAATCCACGATGTGTGGAACCCCGTCGTCCTTGAGTGGGCCAAGACCGGTGGCCAAGGACGAGAGAAACCGACCAACGTGGAGTAGATAGGATATGTTCACGCGCTGCGACATGATATGGTTGGTAAACTTGAACCTGGTTGTCATTTCAAGGCCGCCGTCGTCGGAGCATGATAGTTACCATTGGCGCTCAATCTCCCTGAGCAATTGCAAGTCTCGGAGAATGGGCCTATGGGCGCCGTCCGCGCCCTCCATGATGAGACTAAGGTAGGAGAATTTGGCGGCAATGATTAAGATCCTGGGCTGAAAACAGCGATAGATCGCGTTGGCACTCCACACCAACAAGAGCACGTTCTTTACGAACAAAAGGGTGGATCCCACAAAGAGCGATACGCAGGTCCACGTCACGTACTCGAATGCTTATGGGTGCAGGATGGAGGCAGGGTCGTCCAATGGTTTGTGGGGGGCATGCGCAATTTTTTTACAAAAGTACAAAATTGAGTAAAATTTTGCTCAATTGAATGTTATCATTAGTATATTTGTTGAATCATAATGTTTTGTTATTGGTGAGTAATATAGTCGTTGAAAATTTTTCTGAAAATAACTTGCAAAAAAGGAAAATAAATATGTACTAGATTGTACAAATAAAATGGTAACTTCTTTCAAAATAAGTATAGACTATTACAAGTTTATTTAGATAGTATTTAATTATATATGGTTCAATTCTAAGTTGGAGGAAAATTGGAGGCCGGAGGGCGCATGTTGGTTGATAAATCTCAAAAATTAGATAGAAGATAGTATTTAATTATATATTTATTATTGATTGATAAATCATATAGTGAAAATGTAGACATTTATAAAATTTACATGTATTAGTAGTCTAATTAAAAGGTTGAAATTAATTAACTTATTGATTTACATTTTTAATGGAAATAAGATATTACAATGATACGTACATATTGAAGTCCAACCATCCAAGAGCCTATGTTGCAAGAAAGAAAAAAATTGTTATTCATGGGAATCGAACTCGCACTAAACCTCTTATACATTTAATAAACTTCAAAATCATCTGTTATAACTAGTCAACAATCCTATATATGCTATACTTTTAAATATATACATTTGTAAAAATTTGGGGCCCTTAAAATATGGGAGGCCTGTTCCATTAGACTCTATGCACAACCGAATGGACGGGTCTGATATGCAGCATGAACCATGGTGACTTATGGAACCATGGGGGTCACTATTGACTCGGTCTGAAATCGTGTTAGTGTCAATTCTATAGATTTCGGCTTGGGCTATGTGAAACCAAATACTATACATCGAGATTTAGATATAAACAAATCTATACGTGTAAATACTTGTGTGGACCTCTCCAAATATGGGCTTGGGCCGGGATAAATTTATTTTTTGTGCGTATATGCGGGTCGGGTCAGACCCAACCCGGACATTTAGGCTGAAAATGCTATCTAAACTCGCGCGACATTGCGAGCTGGGCTGGTCCGTGGATATCTCAGCCCACTAAAATTGTAAAAATTGTTTCTATAAATTTACAAACCTGTATTCTATTGTAATGCATTAATTGTTCAAAAACATACAAAAGGAGAGAGATGCATGAAAAGGAGTGAGCGACCGTGCAAGTGCAAGAGTTAAATAAATGAAGGGGTTAGGGTTTGGATGAGAAATAATTAATTCATTAGCCTAATGAATATAATTATTAATATATATTTTAAAAAAAAATTACGGGCCGGAAATAATCGTCTATAACCGGCCTAGATTAAATATGGGTAGGTTGGACCTGGTCTGTAGGGCCTGAACTCTTGTCCAAACCCGCCCTTATTTGCGGGCGGGTCGGGCAGGCGAACCCGCATTTGGACAGGTCTACACATGTGTTACTCACTTAATTATTTTAATGGTCAACTGGTTTTAGAATTAAATTTCATTATCGACTCACGCACATATGCACACGAACTAACATGTGATCTCTCACGTTAGATTTTGGCCCATCGACTTTAATAGGATCCCTTCTCTATTTTGTTCTCTTTTGCCCTGTTTCGCTTAAACTGGCTTGCCCTTTAAACGACATGGCGTGATATTTAACCTCACCTCAAATCCTACTCGTTATTTATGTTGTTATTTTATTTGTTGTTCTGGTAAAGCTTGAGTGAAACCTCTCTTATGGTTTCCTTTTAGCTATTCCATGAGTGATGATAGCAACAATTGTTGATTTGTTTTTGGAAAACTTACGGTTGTATTAGAAGCGGATTGAATATTTATACAAAAAAATAGCCCAATAAAGAGCCTCAATGTTATACACGTAGGCAAGACTGGCGAGAGGCACAGATGCAACATGTGCCAACAAAAAACAGGAAAAGGGAGTTCTCGATGATGCTTCTCCAAGAGCGAAGGTCCACATTGTTCTTGTTCCAATTCGCATGGGGATTTTACTTTAAGGCTTGGATGATGAGGTAGATGCACTCTTCGACGCTGATGTTGAAGCTTTGGTGGATGGTGATGTTCCGAGCGTGCCAAGTATAATAAATAAAGGTGGTTAAGGCTACACTGGAGCTGATATATAAAAGATCGGAGTTCTTATTAGGACTTGTAGTAAGCCATTGAATCCAAGAGACAAGAGTGTTGCGCGAGATGTCAATGCCAAGCCACTGATTGATATCTAAAGGACGGAATTGGTTTAAGAATAAGAGATCCAAAGGTGTTCTTCCATTTCAGTGGAGTTATGATAGAGTTTGCAGGCGATGTCAGTAACAACGCCCCATCTTTCTAACTTGGACAACGTGGGAAGTCTCGTAAGAATCGCTAACCAAGTCACAAAACCACAACGAGGGATATGGAGTCGACCCCATATGTAGGAGGTCAGTCAAGGGTAGGGCCTGACTACGTAAGGGACCTATAAACCGATCTGGTGGAGAACTTCCCAACAACTGTCGCATCAAAGTGAAGAGAGTAGCCAGGTAATTTTGAGCAATCAGCTCGTCCCTAACGATGATGAGGGAGCGCCAGCTCCAACTGTCATAATCTTTTTGTTGCATTCTCATATTGACGAGCTCCTAAGGTGGTAGGCAACAATCCAATCTTTCCACAGACTTGATGTATTTGATCCCAGTTCAAAAATGGACCTTGGAATGCATGATTTATTCCATGAGAGCATCTCTTTAAAACTAAGACCTTCGACACCTTTTGGATTGCAAATTGTCTCCCAAGCCACTAGAGATCGTCTCCCACTCTCTCTCCTAGTGCAAAGAAAGCTCTACATTAGAGAGGCTCTGAGAGCATAAGAATGAAAGCATTGCACCGGTACGTAGTAATACTAAAGAGGACATATTTTAGAAGTTGAACCTGACCTGCATAAGAGAGGCTTTGAGAGCACCATGATTGGATGCGACCCGTGATGTGAGAGATGATCGGGTTGTAGTCCGTGAGGGAGAGACGCTTGGAACCTATCGGCAGTGTCATGCACTTCATTGGAAGGTTGCCCTTATTAAAGGAAAGAAGCGCAACAACTTTTTCTTGCTCACGTTGCGGGATTCCAGCCATGTAAACACTCGATTTGGGGTTGTTGCATCGAAGACCAGAGATGTCCCCGAAAAGATCAAGGGCGGATTTGATGATTTAACTAGATCCCTTGTCTCCCCTACAAAAGAATATGAGATCGTCGGCATAGCATAGGTGAGTATTGAGTAAGGTCAATTTTAGCGGACTTGGGTTGGAAATTGTAGTTCGGGTTCCGCACTACAGACTTGACAATTCTAGTGAGGTAATCAATTACAATGGTGAAGAGATATGGCGACAACCGCCATCCCTACCTAAGACTTCGATGCCCCTGAAAAAAACCCTTGAGCGAGCCGCTAATATTGATAGAGTAATGGACAAATGTGATGTAGATGCATGCCCAATCAATAAGTTTTTGGGAAAGCTAAAGGCGTCAAGCGCTTTGAGGATGAATTTGTGATTGGGAGTGTCAAAAGCTTATTGAAGTCAATTTTGATCGCACATTTAGGCGAGATGTTGGAGCAACCATAGTTTTTAAAAAACTTTTGGTATATAAGGGAATTATGCCTTATCAAGAACCCTTCGATGAACACCGCTTAATTCTCATCGATGATGTGGGGAAGGGTGGACTTAAGGAGGTTGGCAAGAATTTTGGCAATGGATTTATAAAGGGTGGAGCTGTAGGATATTGGCTGGAAGTTAGACACTTATGAGGGGTTTTGAATTTTGGGGACGAGGGTGATAATGGTGTGGTTATGTTGGTGGAGAAATTTTCCATGGAGGAAGAAATCTTGAATGACTGCAACAACATCATTGCTCACAATATTCCATGCTTTTTTAAAGAAGTAGGAGTCGAACCCATTAGGAGCCGAACCCATTAGGACCCGATGCTTTGTTGTTGACGATGGAGAAGAGGGCCTCTCTGATCTCAGCAGAGGTGACATTCCTTGTGAGGGGTAGGGCGAGTGAGTCTAGAAGGAGCGGGCCAGCATTATCGAGGTCTTGATCAAAGGGGAGGTTGGGTTGCGAACAACCAAGAAGCTTTTGTAGTGTAAAGGAAGGTGTGGGAGATGTCATTAGGGTCAAAGATGGTGGTATTATCAACAGTAGTAAGGTAATGGATTTCAGAGAACCCCCTTCTCGTTTGAATGTGTTTGAAGAAGTACGAGGAGCATCGATCGGATAACTTCAACAAGTTGAGCTTGGCGATTTGGGAGGTGGTGGTTTTGAGCGATTTCATGGTATCATGCAACTCTATAAGTTGCTCTGCCTCAATGAGCTCAGAGTCAAAGGGATGATTTTGGGTTTCACTTTGAATCTCAATTAGTTTCTCCCGATGGAGCTTGATAAGACCGATAAGGTCTTCCATTTTCTCACTTCCAAATTTTTTAAGTTCCTTTTTGAGAATTTTTAGCTTTTGCAATTATGTAAAACATCGGCTAGTCAGCAATCTCCGAATTCCAAACACGAGCCACAGTCGGATGGAATTTTTCATGGAGGGCCCAGGAATTATGGAAGCGGAAGGAAGTTGCGTTGGGAGTCTAGCTAGTGTGAGTTTTTAGAATGCTAGTGGAGTGGTCCGAGATTCATGGGGGGCAAGAAGGAGGATGAGGAGGTAGGGAACGAGGGACCCCAAAGGTGATTCACAAGGACGCGATCGAGCTTACAGTAATGCGGTTTTAAGAGGCCTGCTTATTATTCCAAGTGTAATGCCAGCCAGAAGCAGGGTGGTTGTGATCGTGTAGACCGGTGTCAGCGATGAGGTCTGGGAAGCATTGTGGGACTGAAAAGGGGTGAGTTCCGTCGCCGGAAAGCTTTTCCGAGGGATCGAGGATGGTGTTGAAATTGGCAAGTATGACCTAAGGCAAGGAGTTACATTGATGGATGCACCGGGATGTCATGTCAGAGATCGCTCCTTCCGGCTGAGCTATTAGTGGCAAACACAAAAGAGACAAGAAAGGGGTTTGGGTTGGGGTTAGTTTTGGAGGTGATTTGTATGTGGATGATTTGGCTAGTGGTGTGAAGTGGGGTAATTGAGATCGTAGATGTGTTCCACCACAAGCAAATGCGTAATTTATGGGAGACATGACTACAGTAGTGGGTCCAACCTCTAAGAAGGTGCTTCCTAAGTCGGGCTTCTATATCTTTTCTAAGCCAGATTTCAAGGATGAAAACAAGATCAAGTTTATCTGAGGAAACATAGTGGCAGAGATGGTCTTGTTTCGAGGCCTTGTTAAGGCCTCAGACATTCTAAGAGGCAAGGTTGAGGCTAATCATTGGAGGGGTGTTTTTAGATTGTGTAGATTTCAAGGATGAAAACAAGATCAAGTTTACTTGAGGAGACAAAGTGGCGGAGATGGTCTTGTTTCGAGGCCTTGTTAAGGCCTTGGACATTCTAAGATGTAAGGTTGAGGCTAATCATTGGAGGGGTGTTTTTGGATTGTCTGGCAATTGCTGATGTTACCAAGGGGATTTGTTGTTAATTTTGTGACTAGAGACTGAGTGTGAAGGAGAGTCTAATGGGGGGGGTCAGATGGGGGTGGCTGAGAAACGGGTTCAAGATCAATAGGAATTAAAAAAAGGGTAGGGGGAATATGGATGTGGGCATTTAATGCGTTTTAGGATGTGCTTTGTTCTGGATCAAGAGAAATAGAGTGGGAAGAGTTGAGAGTGGGGTTTTGTTGAACAAGATCAGAGGGTGAGAGGAGGGGGTCAATATTTCCGACGAAAGCTATGGGGGTCAAGGACTCAAGGGAGTCGGGGTTCCAGGTTGATGTGCGGTCGTAGGCTCGCAAACCGGGGTTGTTGGTTTGGGCTCAATTTGCTGAGATGGAGGAGGAGTGGGAAGTAGAGGTGGTTTGTTTGAAGGGGGGAGGTTGGGTCAACGAGGCCTAGAGCTGGTATGGCCTATCGGAAGGCATTTGTGGCCAAATTTGCCACAATCTTTGCAGATGCCCGGGAGCCAATCATAAACAAGTTCTTGCTCCACAATTTCACCATCGTGTCCATGAATTGAAACACGCCAAAGGAGCTTGGTTCACAACAAGATTTTGCCCATTGACCGAGCAAAGGTGAGTCGGTCTTGGTTAGTCAAGGTGCAATCAGTAAGAATAGGGGTTCTGATAGTAGACCCGAGCCTTACAAGCATGTGCTCGGACCAGAACCAGACATCGAGGTCAGGTAGCGTGATCCAAGTTGGGACATCTTCAAGACATGAGCGGTCTAAGACATACCTTGATACCACCGCTTGAGGAAAATGGGGCGGTCTCTTCCAAGTTTCCAGGGCCCTCGTTCAAGGATGGAGACAAGATCTTTTTCCTTATTGAAGTGGAAGACATAAATACCATTGTCTTTCCTCGGGATTTTTGGGTGATTATATTGGTCCACTAGGAAGAGACAAACTTTTACATTGTTCTAAAGGGAATTTGTCCCTGAAAGGGGCACCCGCCAAGGAGAGGTTCCATTTATCAACCAAATCAGTGACATCGTCTTTGGTGAAGTGAATGATGCCATCAATCATTCCGCTAACAAAGTGTAACGGGATAGCTTTACTATAGGACATCGGAGTTGCACTACTGTAAGACAATGGGGCGGCTAGAGGTCAAGGTTGAACCAGAGAAGGTCGATTAGGGGGCAGCGGGGAGGTTTGGTTTGGAAGCATGGGGAGGACCCTACACCATAAGTTGTGGGATAGGTTCCGAGCCCAACAACACCAAGGAGGGTGGAGGGGGCAAGATAGGGTTTAGACCAGCGGAAGAAGGACTCTCCTCAACATTGGGGCTTGGTCGGGACTCGAGATGCCTGGATAGGGGGTGGGGATCCGATGGGGAGAGAGGAGGGAAGTTGCTAGGTATTGGTGGCTTGAGCGGTACGACAATAGGGGTGGAGGAGGCTTGACGTTCCACCTGTTCGAAGGAGAACAAAGCTTTGACAATGACGAGTTCCTCAAGAAGGAGTGAGACTAGGGCCGGCTTTCGCTTGCAGGATTTTAAATTTTGGAGTTGCTGTTGACGATTAAGCTTTCTAGGATTTGCTTAGAAGGGGCTATCATCGCCGTCATCGTCTGAGGAGGCCTCTAGGGCCTGATTTGGGGCTCATATTTGCAGACTTAGGGTTGAAGGAAAGGACGATGGAGACAGGGTTGGAGAGCTTTTTCCGGAGGCGCTGCTTGCGCTTGTTATTGCCCATTCGGTCATTGTCGAGGAAGATGGGAAAAAGGAAGAGGAGAAGGGGGACGGGAAGGGAAGGGGTGGGCAGGCAGGCGGAGACGGGGGGGAAGCGGCGACACCAAAGGCACTCAACTCCCTCTAGTGGAGCGCGCGTGAGGCGTGTTCCATCTCACTCAATTTTCTATCCTAAAGAATTTGAATGGGCACTTTGCAATTGTGGTTGTTTGTCTAGTGTTGGGCTTCATCATAAGTCTCGAGGTTGTTCTTGTTGGGGACCTTGCTTCACTCTTTTCTTGTTTCTTTCGCCTTACATTTGTGCTTCACATTGTTCCCTATGTTCTTACTTACTTCGTCGTCTTGTGTTTGCTTTGTAAATGAAATTGTCCTTGGCATTTTATGCCAAACTAAGATTATTGGATAAAGTTGAACTATGTAGAATATGATAAAGTTGAACTATGCATTAAAAAAACTCATGTATCCATATAGATGCTAATTGACAAACTAAGATTATTGGATAATCAGTAGACTTGTCAAAAGATGGCTCGAACGGCCATAAAATTGTAGACTTATAACTAATTAAACCCGACCTGGTTGACCCGACCCCAATTGAGTTAAAATCGAAAGTCGTTGGATTGACCTAATTTATTATATTTAGAATATATAAGTTTATTTTGAAAATTATATTTACTTTATTATTAAAAAAATATATAAATTTGATATTTTAGTTTTGACCATTGGTTTGACGTGATTTATCTGAAAACATGCAACAACAACCTAATTGATTTGTGATCCGTTGTCGATCTGATTCCGAGATGATTCGACTGTTTGACTGATCTAGTAACAAATGATCAACTTGAAATCTAATTTCCTTTTAATAGAATATTGACGCGTGATTTTGTGTCAAAATGGTTTATGTTAGGGATGGCCTACTATGTAATGACATTTAGGCTTCATTCGGCAACTCAATGTTGATGTTGATGTTGATGCTGATACGGATTGTATTCGATAATGATATTAGTTTGTTGATATTGTTACTATAATTATTATTATTTATTTAATAAGTAAATGGGTGTTTGGTAAGATGATTTGTTGATTTTGTATGTATGAAAAATATTTTGACCAATTTATTCTTTTAAAAATAAAAACATTAAATAAAAGAAATAAGCTTTTCTTCCCTGACCGCCCTTTCTTCTTCATCTTCATCCTTCTTCTCTCTCCATTTGCCATCCTCACTGGTGAGCAACCATAGCGAACTTCTACATCACTCGTCGGCTTCCTCTTTTCTCCGATTTAAATCAATCTCTACAATCTTTATGAAACATTACCGACATCTCCGTTCACTTGCAATTCGATTGGAATTTGAGCTGTTGGATTTGTATGTGGGACAAAAACAGCTCAATTTATTGATCTGCCGCCGTCCGCACCGGCACCTCCTCCTCCCTCACCTGCCACCTCACGTCCTCCCCCTTCCTCACCGCCCTCCTCTCCGAGCAGGACCTTAACGCTCAAATCGGAGCCTCCCTCTACCTCTCGCGCGCCGTCCATGCCCCCGACGTCCTCCGGTCTCTCCCCAAGATCCACTTCCGAGGACCGACGGAATCAGAGCTAAGTCGACGGTCATCAACTTTGTCGTTGTGGTCGATGGAGGCGCAGTTTTCAATGGAGGTACAAGGGCACCAATGTGTATTGAGAAATGGGTAAAATGTGGAAAATGGGTAATAAGCACTTTGCTTATATTTCAAGGGCACCACGGGGAGTTGTTTATTTTCCGGATTGCTTATAAGCACTAAAGTACTTATAAGTCGATAATTTGTTTTTGTCAAACACTCTTCTGGAATGCTTATTTTATAAAATAAGCACTAGAGTGCTTATAAGCCTATAAAAATTCTCATGCCGAACGCACCCTTATTATGACCTTTCTTATTAGTAGTACTCACTACTCTCTTTGTTCAAAAGAGCTTATTGGTTTAAAAATTAAAAATAATATTCAATAAACATTTAGGCCCCGTTTGGTTGTAAATTGTGGAAATGTAAACGGAATGGAAATAAATTTAGTTCATTTTAGTATCATGATACATTGACAAAAAATATCTTCTCATCCCTTCCAAACTCTTATCCATAAGAAATTTGAGTTTCATCCGCCTCAACCATTCCTCTACTAGAGGAAGGGATAGCAAAATGGGGGAATCACTCCCTTTCACCTCACATTTACAAGGGGTGAGATGTTGGAAGATTTGTTACATTTTTGTACCATGATACTAAAGATTGTCTAGATTCATTTCCATTCCGTTTACATTTCCACAGATTATAACCAAACGGGGCCTTAGTTTTAGATAGATATGTTTAACTAATGTATAAGGAGGAGTACATGACATATGTCACTAATGTATAAGGAGATGTGAAGCTTTACCTATTGATTTAAATTCAAACCTTATATTTAAAAATGATTTAAAATCCAACACGTCATCCAACTTATATCAGTCTATCGGATTTTTACATAAACATTGCACATGTAATATGATGGATGGTTTGATGAAGTATCTTTAACTACGACGGATGGTTCGGATGTATTTTAAGCAAATTGAAACACCGTGAATCGTATAGTATTACTGTATTTTTTGGTTGAGGGCTTATTCGTTTGACTAGACGAGTGAAAGAATATATATCTCATTGTTGTACATGTAAGCTGAACTTTATTCGAACCCTACCTTCTAGAGCAAACTGCCGCCATTCCTTTGCCACTACTGTTTGTAACATTGGATTTCATCTACTTTACAGTATATTTCTAATTCAACATTAAATTCCAATCGTGCTAATTATTATAAGAAACCCAGTAATGATGTTTAGTTCGATCTAATCATGTTGCCGAAACCAACTGCATGATTTATGGGTGAGTTGAGAAGACGTGGACCATTATATATTCAGATCCAAAATACTACTACTAATAATTTTGGTTATGTGTCAACATGCTCATTAATTAATTGTCTAGACAAAACATGCAATTAAGGTGAGTAGAAGGTAGAGCATGGACTTTTCAGTGTTCTGTTTAATTGAAATTTGATAAGAATATTTTTTTTTTTGGTCGAAATAAGGATAAATTATTAAAGTAGTAATCAATATATTATATCAAGTGAATTAAGTAATAATTAAAGTCATTATTTGAATTGGTGGAATTTACAAAATGCTCACTCCATATAATAAGAATGTCATTCTCATTTCTCTACCTTAACCTCTTCAATCCATTTATTTGCTGAATTTCAGTTCCTACAGTAGAGGCTCAATAACATTAATCACATACAATTATACAAACAATAATAATATAAATAATTAGTCAACCCGAAGTACCCGATTTATTATTATTTTTCTCTTTTAAAGGGAAGGGATGAAAGGGTTCCAACCATCTATTCATTCAATTCAACTAGATGAGATCCCGACGGTCCATATTAGTTGGAACCTATATGGGTGCCAAACTAGCGTAAGCGGAACTATGTTGGGGCCAGCAGAGCCATGCCCCCCACCCCCAATCCAAATCTTTTTAGCTATATATGTTTGTGTTTTCGAGGCCTTCGGCTTGATACATTATACACTTTAATCCGATATATGAGCAAAAAGTTATGAAAATATTTGAAAATTGGACTTCTACAAACTAATTTTAAAAGCTATTTACTTTTTCTAAATATGTTTTTCATTTCCTAAACCTTATACTTCATATTGTAATTCAAAAGTTTCAAAACAATATGTCATTGCTGAGATATATTGAATCACACAGTTATTTATTAGATCGAGAGTTTCGGTTTGAGTTTGAATTTTTAGTAATGACCATTAGTCTTTATAAACCTTATATTCTTAACCTAATCGTATTCTGAATCATGATGGTCTCTTTTCAATAAAATATGTTCTCTTGAACACATTATACACAAGCAAGTGGTTATAATATATTTTAGGTTCTTACAATGAAATTGATGATAATTATGTTCCTAGTTAATATAAAAAAATTGCGATATAATATATTTTTTGGAAAGTGATTTAGAGATTTTGATAAAATTAAGGAATAAATTATTCTCTATAATTTACTAAAGTAATTTTTCGGCCAAAAACTAAAATAATAATTTTATTCTTATTATAAGTTGTAATTCGTTATATTTAATTAGAGAGATTTGACCCCCTCAGTACGTTTATTCTGGTTCCGCCTCTGTGTCAAAGAGAACGGAAGCGCTTGCGACTTAGTTATACCTAAGAATGTCAGTAAAGTGACAAAATGGTAATACCTAGAGGCCATCGCGCCGGTTTAATTCTCATGAGAATGTCCTCAACCAATAAAGAATGTAAGTGAAGATGACCTCAATCTCGATGAGCATCTATCATTCTTGAAACGAAGTGATAGATATTAGATTCTAAAATGATCAATAAATAAGGTAGGGTGTCATCAAGGGTTATCTGTGGCTTTAAAAAGGGAAAGGCGGCCTCGATCTACGGAGAAAGGTATTGTGAAGGCGTCTTTATGGTGTTTTCCCATGAAGATTGATCTCCACATCGTCTCTAGATTGCTTAAGGTTTATGACTTGATTATTAAGGCTCTGTTCAGCATTAGCAGAATGGATGGCGGGGGCGGAATCCTCAAAAAAATAGCACCCTTGTACCCTTAAGGAGACTGAATTCCGCTAGCGTACGCGTTTTCCTTCTTCCGCTCTCCACTACCTTGCCTATCGAACAGAGTCAAAGTCGAGAATTTTTAAGATTGATAGCAGAGAAGATTGAAAACGGTTCTAGGCATGTCAGTGTCTTTACTTGTCTTGTAAAGAATCTAAATAAAATACGTGACCCATACAGAAAGAGAAGCTTAAGGGTAAAGAAATTTCCTCATCGACTAAAACGTCTTCGATCATTACTTTGCTTTTGTTATCATTTCGCAACCCTGAGAAAAAGCTATTGCTCAATGTCTGATCGATCTAACGCTTTTTGATCCAACAATATACAAATTGCCAAAATCAACCCTAACTATTGCGCCATAACCTATCAATTTTGATCAGTAATCACTGAATTAAAGACATGATTGGTAGAATAATGAATACCTTACTTATGAAACACTCATATACTAAATGTAAGTGCCGGAAAAGTTGAAAGACTATGGTAATGACACATTATATATATTAATTGTACATGGAGTTGGAGTTCACATTATTAGTGGACCAACTTACTCATGATTGATTGGACAAAAGTTTCAATGCCAAATGACTTTGGAATGTAAGTGTATATGAGAAAGAATTAATTAGGGTTTGTGGTTAAAGAAAAAAACAAGGGGTGCATGTAGTGCGGTGGGCGTGATTGTATTCAATTAATTCTTTAATTAGAATTAATTGAGCTCTCTAAACCTCCAAGCCCACACTCACATCACGTACCATTCACAACCCCACTTCTTCATTATCGTTTTTTCTCTGTTTAATGACTTTACTAATCTACCACATGTGGCTGATCAATTAATGAAGAACATTAATTATACCTACTAATCCTCTCTCCAAACCTGCTCAACTTTCCTTTGAAGAATATACTTTGCCGAAATTCACATGAACGTATGTTATAGTATATGAAGGTATTGTCTAATCCATGTACTAAGAACGAACAGTGTATATATCAATGATGTTGTTCTTTAATTTGAATTTAAATACCCTTAATGCATACAATTACATAAAACGTTATAGGTTAATATTGTAAGATACTAAGATATACTTCACGGTATGAATTAGAAAAATGATTTTTCTACTATGGTTCCTAAAAACATACGTACTATAAGAAGATAATATTCGACAAAGAAAAAACTATAAGAAGATAATAATAGAAAGACTTTGTAAATTTTAGATTTTGGGGTTTTTAATTTTTTTTGTGACGGATTCACTATTTCCTTTTTAAAGTCTTAATTTCTGTTTAATAGAAAAACCGTTAGAAAAAGATTTTTCTACCATTTGCCCTGAGGTCACACTATAAGAAGTTAATAATGGAAAATTTTTGTAAATCTTAAATTTTGGGGTTTTTAATCTTTTTTGTGACGGGTTAACTATTTCCTTTGGTCTATCTACACAACATTTACTAGACATATACGTCCGACGTTGTCCGGGCTGGTAGTTTAACATTGATTTGTATGTTTATATGAGTAGTGCTTAAATGACGATAAAAAAGCCATTTCAATGCAATTCAATGAAAAACAATAAAATCAAAATGAAATGCTTTTATTGGATTGCAACTACACCCGTCAAAACTTAACTCTACCCGACAATCCGAATCGTCAAAAAGTTTATGGGTTGAAACCTGATTTAAAATTTATGGTTCAAAGTGCGACTCGACCTGTTCGACCCAATCACTAATGTGTTGAAACCCGGGAGGCATTAGATCGATTCCAAATATTGTTTAACATATAAAAATATATAAGATGTTGAATAATATAATTTACTTTTATTATTAAAATATACAAATTAGTATTATATCATTAAAAATATTATATAATTTTAATAATTTTTAAAAAGGTCTAAAAAGTTAATTTTCTCGACCCATTAGGTTGACCCCACTAAACCCAAAATGACCGGATCCGTAAATTTAACAACCCGATAGCCAAACCATTTGTCAACCCAGCTCGATTGATCCATTTGACATGTTTTATGATATAATACAATTCAAACAATGACATATTATATAGTACATAGTCTAGTAATAATGATGATATGTAATGGAATGTAATTGAATGCATTTAATGGCAAAAAAATACAAACTTACGCATGTAAGTTAGATAGGCCGGATAGATAATATATAATCACATATTATAAAATAATGAATTAAAATAGGGGGCAATTAATGATAAAAAGTTCAAACTTTACATGTAGGTTAGATAATAATGATAAATACATATGTAAGATATATTGTATAAGATAGGTAATATATAATGACATAATAACATATATACTATAACATATTAAGGAATGAATTGAAGTGGACAATTAATGCCAAAAGTTCCAACTTTACTAGTAGGTTAGATTTTTCTCCCCCCTTTGGTCAAATAAATGCATTTTTTATTTTATTTTTTTGGTTTTGGCCATTTAGTTGTAAATGCACATTAATAGAGGTGTCAAACGGATCGGTTCGAACGGTATCGGGTTCGTGTTGGGCGAGGACTCGAGTCAATTGGGTTACAAGTTAAGTCATATCGGATCTTGATAGGTTATTCTATATGTTCACTTGAATGATTATTAAAATAATATTATGATTAAATAATACAACAACATACTATGTAATCCAAATCTACAAGATATGGGGGGTCAAGATGGGGGACAATCCAGACCTAGATGGAATGTGCTCAATATAACCCAAGAGATAACGAACCGTCCACATAACTAATCTAAGAAGTTTAAAACAGAACAAGGAAAACTCACCCTAAAGCTAAAAGGAAAGTAAAAACAAAGACTAGAAAAGAAGACTAAAAAATTAACATAAACTAGCCGACTACGCAAGGCACCACCAACAAGCTAACTAGTTGTCTAACACCGTGATTTTCTCTCTCCTTCTCTCTGCATTGTGCCAACTCTATAGAATAAAAGTTAAAAGGGATTATTTATTTTACATATATATAAAAAATCGGGTCAGGTTTGAGTTTCAACCCAATTGGTTTAGGGTTAATCAGGTTCAGTTTTTCCTTCGCTCGCTACAATTCGAGTTGGGTTTCAACCTAAGAATTTCAGTCGATTCGGGTCAATTTTTCGGGTTAGGTCAAATTTTGATAGCTCTACACATTAATCACACGTATGAATCATGAAATTTTAGCGGTCCAACATTTTACCAATACATTATGCCAAGTTGAATGTATACAAAAGGCCTAGAATACAAAATGCCAAAATAACACATGAAATGGAATCTTTATAACAATTTATTTTGCTCTCCTTATTCACATAAAAACAAACTCTTATTAAGCTTTTTTTCCTTTTTCTCCTTTATTGCTCCTGATCTATAATGCCTTGTTTTTTCACATTAAAAGTCTATATTTAAGAGAAAAGATAAAAATAAAACTTCTTAGAGAAAATTATAAATTTTTAATACTTTCTTTGCATGCTTTTTGTGAAAAAAATGTTGTAAATTTTATAAGTTTACTTGATTTTCCTCGATTTACGAAAATAATATGTAAAGACTTATTCAAAAGAAATTCAATAAATATTGACGTTTAGTTATATATCTGTTCGACTTTCTTATTTCAAATATAAATAAAAATAAAAATTATGGACTATATGTGAAAATATAGTAAAAATGTAAAAATGTCATCATCGAGTAACTATACACAAACATTTTTAAAATGCGCAAAAAAATCATATGATTTAAATTTAAAATAATTATAAAAATAATAAGAAAGTTAAGAAAATACAATGAATACAATATATTGAGCTACAAAATTGATATGCATGTACCGATTAAATAATTTAACATAGATACACTTTTAAACATTATGTTTTTTTATTACATATTTAATTAGGGTATAATTTAACGCAATTCAAGTAAATCTAAATTAATATACTTAATCACGTTACATGATTCATAAACTTGAATATGTAACGATTAGTATACATAATATACACGATCTAATTATCACGAAATTAGTCCACCTAAGTAATAACTAACGTCGGTTCCGTCATGTTTTTAGGGAGACTAATAATGTAGCGGATGTTCTTGCTTCTTTTTCGGTTCACTATACGATTGCTTTGCATGTTTTGCCTGACCCGCCTGTGGGTCTTATTTCTTTGCTTGATGATGATGTTAGGGGTCGGGTTATCCCCCGCTTGCGTACTACATAACCCGTTTTTATGATTAATAAAACGTCCCTCGAGGGCACGGAGACTACCGCCTCTCCTTCAACCTAAAAAAACTAACGTCGGTTTCCGTGAGTCTCGCTTGACAATGAGTAACTTAAGAGCTTAAACATTAAACCCACTTGAGTCTCGACCTTATAAAAGCAAGCAAGAAAAAGGCCCCACCAAAAGCCAATAACAAATTAACAAGTGTGAACCTTCAATCAAATCATAATCACAATAAAATAAAACAAATTGCAATTACAATCACTAAATTACAATTATACTTACATTGCCAACCTAGCTAGCTTTGGCTCTCCTCTATTTATATACACCCTAAACCTCTCTCTTTTACTCACATCTCCTCCTCGTCGGCGTCGGCGTCGCCGCCTTTCCACCACCCCCACCACCGTCGGAATCGCTGCCCCTACAATACGTTTTCTCATGCACCACTAGCCG
Organism: Polygonum maritimum; assembly: GCA_963924305.1. Lineage (NCBI taxonomy): Eukaryota > Viridiplantae > Streptophyta > Magnoliopsida > Caryophyllales > Polygonaceae > Polygonum > Polygonum maritimum. Next base: position 34,518,843 of record OZ002735.1, on the reverse strand, counting down.
TTGAAGCTGCCAGCATGATCTAACTTTTCTTCTTCATCCCCATTTTTTCAGATCTACCGTTTATTATTACTTTCTGTCTTGTTTCATTCTTGATTATGGATTAATTAATTATGGGGATAAGAAAGATTAGATCATGCGGTAGCTTCACCCGCTGACCGGAGCACGAACAGGTCAACTCCAATTTCATCGTTCTCTTCTTCGCCAAGCTATAAGGTACGATCTTGGTTGATTCTGATCTATATCGTCTTAACTTGTAATTAGTTAAATTGATACCGACATTGTATGTTAGTTAATTACTCGAGGTGTGTTAATCTCATGGACTCATGGCTATTCATGCAGGTAGCTAGAATCTTAATTAATTAATTTTTTAATCATAATTGTATGAATTTTACACAGAGAAACCGAAATTAGGGTTTAAATAATTAAGTAGGATTGGCTAGCTTGGACTTTTGAGAAAATCATGACCTCTATTTCCTTCTCGAGCTTTGGGAGAGAAAAAAAATACTCTATTCAAACTCTTGATTTAATTAATTTATCTTATTTCTAATTTATTTCAGATTGATAATTTATTTAATTTGGGAGTCTGGGGTACTGTTTTCAGGCGTTATTAATTAAATCCCTACAAAATGATCTTCAATCTAGAATACGTTATTGTTTATATATGTTTATGTTTAATGCATTGATCTGTGGAATCCTTTTTAGTTTCAATCAAATATGGTGCGAGTATTTCTCATTCTTTCATTTGAATCTATTTATACTGGTTTCCTTATTATATAGAGATAATAACAAAAATTATTAAATTTGCAATCATTAACTATCTTGTAACTATTGTTGACTACTCATAGCTAGCCTTTTGAGTTGTCATAATTAATCTGCATCTAACTCCTGTCACAAGATACCCACAACAAACATGATGACCTATGATGTACATGGTTACATATAGACATTAATCATGGTTAAAAAAACCACAAAAAAGGAGGGTAATTAGCAACTTTGTAATGAGTCTATTGACCCATTCTCTTGTACCATTTGCTGGTTTTGTTCCCATTCCAATCTACATAATCTGTAGAAGTGATTAGATGAATGGAACAGTGCTTTGATGAGTGCAAATTAAAGCCATGGATCCAATTTAGGAATATAATTAAAGTTAATGCCAAAAGAAGAGGTGATTAATTGAAGATTTTAGAAAGTTAATCTAACAAAAAGAGTTCAAGACACGAAAAAAATGTTGCACAAAATTTGGAGTTTTGTCTGAATATGGGTTTTGTAGCTACTTGTGCATATAAGCCAAATGGTCACAACTCACAACTATTTGTTTGGCATAACACCACACACACACATTAGCCGATTAGTACTGTTCAAGGGCTTCTTTTGCTTCATTCAATTCATTCACTTGGGAACTTTACCTCCATGGCACTTAACCATTGGATCTTCGAAATTGCATCTCATTAAGCATGGACACTATTAGTCTCTCTGTCCCTTTCTATCTTGGCTCAAATTGGAATAGCCCTCTCGTGTAAGGGCAAAACTGTCATTGTCACGGTGGGTGGTCTTGTGAATTTTTGTGCATGTGTTTTTCTATTCAAAATTCTTAAGATTCTCGTCCCTAAGGATGCTATAGATTACGGAGTAATATGGTTCAACTTGTATCAACCTAAATCTTACCGCATAAAGTAATCATCGAGCATGTTAACCCGATGAGCATTATTCTTGATGCGCTTGATAACCTAAAACGGTTCATCACCTGTAGCTAGGATCCAACTTAGAAAAGCGCAAATAGAGGCTATTTTTCATGAGTGACTTCCCTTATATATCCCAATTAGAATCTACATGCAATTTATAGCTTTTATGTAGAAGGAACCATATGCATAAGTTTTATATACATTTTTGTGATAGGATACAAATGTACAATGTTGAAGTAGATACTTTTTGTGTCATCTAATTATTTGATGGAAGCAAAAGCCAAAATAGGGCTTAGTTGCAAATTAGTAAGATGGTAGCAATAACAAATTGAATCTTTTAAAGTCCCCTCACAAAAATAGCAGTACGAAAAGTCGCCTTGTAATACAGGTTCTCAGTTAAAGACGACGAAGATCATATTTTGTCTTTAAAGTGGTAGATGACTACAAGGTATATGAGTGGTCATTCAAGAAATTAAAGCTCACATGGAATTGCTTCTACGTTTGTGGTTGCATTTTCATATCTTATCCAAGTCTAGTATGTTAAAGAGAATTCTCTCTGATATTTTAGTAAATAGAAAAAAAGGCTACGTAGTAACTAAGGGTGGGTGGTAGTCCGACATAATATCATTTCACACAATAACTGAATAACATAAACACCATAGAGAGGGTTAAATAATACAGTAAAAGAAAAAAATAATAAGGTTAAGATGTGATAAAACTTATCGTCATATATGGAATTCACAGAAAAGATGTCAAGTTTTGATAAAACAATCTCTTTTAAAAAAACTTTGGCTTCGAGACACCATGCTAAAGAGATCGAAGATGACACGGAGTAATTGTCTTCTCCAACGATGAGACCACTAGTAAAGAATCCGTCTCTGTAAAGTCGTAAAGACACATACTGTACCTATTGTATGTCAATATTCTAACCAATCCGTACGTGTAGCGCGCAATTTCTCACGACTCCGTATCAACTACTTCGTCCGAATCAACCATAATCCATCCAACAATTAAGTCCGGTGTTCCCGCATTATAGCTGGGTCTACTTCTAATAGCCCAAGTTGCATGTGCTAACAAAACTTGACCCTCACATACATTGCTCGACAAACTCACATACATAACCACCACAAGGTTATGGAACAAGGACCTTCCTCAACAAATTCATGTGTTTATAAAACTGTGCATCTTTATATAATAACATTACATCTCGATGGAAATATGTAGTTGCACGCTATTTATGCACTAAATGTGCACTTGCAAGTTGCAACGTGCTCACATTAGTTACATACTGTATGTACTTTCAACATATAGTGTGTGCTCTTATTTTTCCTTAAAACACCCTTAGACGTTGTATAATTAACATAATAGTATAGCTTATATCCCAATGATAATTGACAGCCAAGTTAAACTTTACTTATAACTTGAAAAGATCGAGCATGTTGATAATGAAGTTGGTGGAAACTATAGGTTAAGGATTTTGAAAAAATTCCTTCATATAAGAGAGTTTTATTACAATAAGTTTAGTGTATCATTGGGCCCAGCCCAAAATTTCAGGCCCATCATCCACGGCCTACCTTACAACAGTTTTTCATTTTTTTTTACAAATATGCATCTAGATTTCTAACCCAAAAACTTCTGATAATGCCAAAATACAAACGTCAAAGTGCTGCATTAAATGGCATACAAAATCTAACTTAGTCGTTTAATTTTCGTTTTGACTAATTAAACTATTCTTAGCGTGGTCAATACACATTATAGACCGGTGTCAGGTGTGTCATCTAATTGACTATTTACACAAATAAAAGAAAAAAAAATAAAAGAAAAAAAGGCACGCAACATGCGGGGTCTCGTTTGGTTGCGCGGTTGCCAAAGTTGCAATTAAAGCGTCGGAAATCCAGCTTGTGAAATCTGACTTGCAATTATCACTCCCACACCCAAACGAGGCCGTCAAAACTTCATCCCAAAATTCTCCCCGTCGTCGTCGTCGATTCAACACGCATTCTCCGGCAACAATGTCCGACGGCGGTTTGAAGGTCATCGACGGCGCTCAACTGAGATCCGCCGATGTCTCGTTTCCGGATCCCAATACCTCCGTAGCCGGCGCCAGAGTTCTCGAACTCGCTGAATCTAGGGCTTCGCAGCTTCTAGACGGCCTGTCATTGCCAGGAAATCTCAAATCTACGGCTCTCCGGAAGCTGGATCTCGATGCCGTCACGTTTCCGACATCGATTCTTCAGAAGGACCAGGCTTCAGTAGTTTTGCGAGACTATTTCACCGCCATCGCCGACGAATTGAGAGGTGAAATTATCGTTATCTGTCACGATTTCTGCTTTATTTGGATTTTGATTATAGTATTAAGTATGAAATTGTGGATAGAGGAGTGGATTTCACTTCGATTTGGACGGTGGTTGAAGTTGGAAATGGTCTAGGGTTTTGATTTCGGTTGCTTGTTTATTTTGTGACAGATGATCCAGTTGTGGTGGCGATTTTGGATGGGACGGTGATCAAAATGCTTTTAGAGGATGAAGATGATTTTGCAATGCTAGCAGAGAATTTGTTCACTGACCTAGACACTGAAGATGAGGGGAAGCTTAGTAAGAGCCAAGTTCGTGGTGCTCTGGAGCTTATGAAAGTTGAAATGGGAGTTCCTCCTTTCTCAGGTTTTGCCTTTCTCGGTTCATTATTTTCTTTGGAGGTTATCTGCATAAGTGTTTGATCAATGGCCTTAAACTGATGTGCTAGTAGAACCCTGATTCCGCATGATCCTGAAATTTCTTGTTACTCGAGGCTCAATTTTGCATGCTCCATTTTACGGATTATAGTAGGTTTAGGTGATCTTCTAGTGAGATCAGTATGATGACCATCAAAATTGATGTTAATGCTGCTTTGTTTCTTGGTGAATGGCTGAACCTCAGGCTCTAGTACATTTGTCTGCCATGGAAATATTTCTTTGCCTTGCTCGCAAATGTTCTGTGTTTCATTTTTTGACTTCTCTTTTTGTTGCTCTTTATTTGGTTTGATTCTTCATTGTGTTATACTGATCCTTGTGATAACATGCTGTATCCTCTCCAGTCTTCAGTTTTCCCAGTATCTAGATTGATCCAGTTTCATTGACCAAATCTAATCTAGTTTCTTAATCAAATCAATCAGAAATATAGAAGACAAATGTCCATCTGTCATTCTATTCGCTTCCATGCATCATTTGACTAGTTGAGTTTTAGGAGATCCAGTACAATTTATAATCGTTTCCATATCCTTACGGCTATTCCGTCCATCTCTGATCTCTGTAGTTATTTTTGTCCCACAAAGATTATCTTCTTCACTCAGAACCTCTCTGTTTCCAAGTTGTAATGCCATTCCAACTCATCCTCTTAGTCATCTCTTCTGTCAAATATACTGGGATTGGACCACTGGATTAGGACCATAAATGACCCATAACTTATCGAATATTTTTCTGCTGATTACATAGCAGTATATCACATCACTGCTTTTCAATTTCTCAATTTAGAATCATGAAAGTTTTACAAATTCTTATCTGACATATATTTGATTGATTATTAGTAAATGGGATATTATTTCTTGCATGAAGAACCTTCAAGAACTCCCTAGTTCACTAACACCGATTCTCGTCTATTTTTTGGAAAGGATGTTTTCTACAACCTTGTAGTTCACTAACACCTATGCTCGTCTATTGAGATGGGGGGAGGTCTTAAGATTTTTTTTTATTTCCTTATTTTTACCAAATATGGGGTAGAAGAAGCGTTTTCTGCCTGTCTTTTTTATAAGTTATTAAAAAGCGAGAATGAATTGAGCAATATGTTCGTGTTCTTAGCCATTTATTACACTTAACCGTCAACATGCTTTTTAACTTTTTTTGTAAAAAAAATCAACCAAAATACCCTCTCAAAAACGTACACAGACCTAGCAATAATACTAAGCTACGTACGTACGTAGCATATACTGTACTCCAATAATGATTAGACCGAGTAGATTGACTTTAGAAGATCGAACGAAGCTTCTTCATTGCATGGAAGAAAACTAAAAGTAATTACTTGTTAAGGTACCTTAATTTGTCTACTTGACCATCTGCTGTATGGAACACAATTACAACCTACGAGATTGCATAAACCTTGTTGCTGGTTTCTGAAAACCTCTAATCAAGAATCAAGAGTTCATTAATATTATGCTCTCCACTTTTATACTTGAGTGGAGATTTGTTTGTCAATATGGTTACTTAATCAGCAAGTTGATCGGACTTTATTTTTCCTAACTTTCAACTTTTGTATAGTTTGTGAGTCGATGTAACTTCTAATTATTTTTCAGAATTGGCATATATCAATGCATGCTAAAATTTGTTATTGAATTTGGCGTAACTCTGACCTTGACCAGCTTCTTCATGTCTGTTTATGAAAAGATGTTAATTGCTATACATCAGATTTATCTTGAATGAACATTGTTTTGTGTTGAAAACAGAATATCCGCTACTAAATGATATCTTGAAGAAACATGGAGCTGAGGGGGAGGAAAAGTTGGGCCTAGCACAATTCGCTGAGGTACTGCAACCAATTTTACAGGATATAGCAGATGCTTTGGCTAAGAAGTATGTCATTGTTGTACAGAACATCAAGATAAGCAATGGCTCAAAATTAAAAAAGGTAGCCATCTCTTTGTACGTTGACTTAACATGTGTGATCATCTGGGCTTTCTATTAGATATGCTAATCATTTAGATTTGCTAATTTGTAATGCAGATCTTGGCTAACGAGGGCCAATTAAATGACATCGTAGAGAAAATATATGGCTGTAACCCGAAGAAGCAAGAAGAAGCAAAGTCTGTTGAAGCAATCAGATCATACCTGGAGAAAAATGGGAAAGAGATCGGTTTACCGCCTACAGAAGCCAATGAAGCGGTTAGCCTTCTGTTCGATTCTGTATTTACCAGCATAGACAAGCAAAAGAGGAGCGCAACACTGGCAAACAAGAACGAATTCTCGGAAATTTTGAAGGAGATCCTGGCGATGTTTGTGGGGCAACTGGAAGTGAACCCTGTCTTCTATGATCTTGAAAATTGAGACAGGTACAAAATTGGCTTTGCCTTTTCTGTTGTATGACCTTATGATGTATTCTGTTGGCGGAGAAACAATCTTAGCTTATTATGTTTATTATCTAAATCATATAATAGCACAGATTTGCGGAAATATCCTAAACAATAAGATATAGAAATATGATTATCCAACACTGATCGATTACAACCTGCACATTTTGAGTAATCGGGTTGAAACGATTCCAATACGATACCAAAGTCCAAATGCACCTGGCTTGTAGTGTGCTAAATGTATTGCAAATAACAGACCAGTCTTCACAAAAAAGAAAAAAGTTGTATGCTACTTATCCATTAATGGCTTTGTATTCTTAATATATTGGCTCGTCCACTGTTTTTTGCTTTTGGATGATCATTGCTAGTTGTTTCTTGACGAGATCCTAAGATTGGTCCTACGTGATTGCAATCTACAAAATCTGCAATTGACATGCTACATCTTCAGATGACACCAAATAGATAAAGTTTGGCCACTGTTTTTAGAGTATATCTCCCACTTGCGGAAGAATATACCAACTGCTGAAGCATGGAGCAAATGTAGAAAGCTGGCGATTATAAGGTCATTGTCAATCCAAATCTCAAAAATGGCGACGAGTCACATGAAAACACATGCAAAAAGGGATGTGACTTCCTTTTGCACATAGATCTTAACCGATAGATGTCCTATAGATTTGAATAGCATCATCCTAACCTAAGAACAAAAGGTTGAATCGAATGAATCTAATCTTTGTAGTCATTGTCCAACTTTTTACATGGTCCCAAAGCATGAACACAAACAAGTTATGGACCAGAGACCCATGTGCTCGGCTTCTACGACCCTTAAACTGTGGAAGGACAAGGTAAGCAATAGTATGCAAACTGATTTTCAGTTATGAGTCACACTTATGCTAAGCTCCACTGTAGTATAGAGAAGGTAATAGCACCGGCCTAATTAGTTTCAGGTACACAACAACACCCATTTTAGCACCAGCCTAATTTCAGGTACACAGCAGCATTCATATTAGTGCAAGACTGCAGATTGACATTCAAGGAAAAATACAGGAGAGATTGCGACGTACATCGGTTCAACATTTCATCGAAACCATAAACATAAGAATAACATAATGTAAAAGGACTACTCTGGAACTATATAATGAATGGAAGGTGGCTTCGGTTGTGATTCATGATCACTGAATCATTCCTTTCCATCAGCAGCACGAAGAGACCCGAGCTGAACTGGGGCTTGAGTGCCTACCACCTTGGATGACCCATAAGCTCCAATATCGACACCCTTAGTTTTCTCCTTCTCAATCTGCTCTTTTATCCAGAAGTATGTGATCCTCAAGCCATCCTGAAAATGACAAAGAGCCGTTTAGATTCAAGATCATACATCAAGAACTAAAATGGAGTCATTTTGAGCAGTTAATTTGATTTGGGTTATAATACCTTGAGTTTCATGGTTGGTGCCCAACCGAGTTTCTCCTTGATTAAAGTGTTGTCTGAGTTACGGCCACGAACACCCTCAGGACCAGGGATGTGATGGATAGGGAGGTTCTTGTCTTCAAAGCTCAGAACAATGTCAGCCATTTCATTCATGCTAACCATTTCATCGCTTCCAATGTTGACTGGCTCCCTGAAGTCTGACTTAGTCAACCTAAGAATACAGATAAAAAAAATTACAGTAAGGTAATCAGACTCATGTCAACTATCGAGCAAAAGCTATGAGTTTCATTCTCAAATCGTTTATATCAAGAGAAGTCTCAACTAAAACATAAGGTAATCACCTAAGAACACCTTCCACACATTCATCAATGAAAGTGAACGACCGGGTCTGAAGTCCATCTCCCCACATCTCAAACTTATCAGTTGCAGTAAGAGTTTTCCTACAAAATGCAGCAGGAGCCTTCTCCCTGCCACCTGCCATACCAATTGTCAAAGTTGTTGATATCACACTTGTGCCAAACGAGAAAATTCATCATTCAAGAATCAACATGTTTAACATCAGGCTACCTTTCCATGTGCCAAAAGGACCATATATGTTGTGGAACCTTCCAATCCGGCATTCAACTCCAAAATCTGTGGTGTAATGTTTGCAAAGCTCTTCACTAGCAAGCTTTTCCAAACCATATGCATCTTGAGGCTGAAAAAATGTATATGCACCGCACCATATCAATTTCAAAGGCTTAAATACCAAAACTGCAAATACCACATTAGTAATCAAACAAACACCTACCTCTGCAGGCCAGGCATCAGACTCCTTCAGGCTCACATTAGTAGTTTCTAATTGCTTAAACTCAGGATAAATGCAAGCACTTGACGCATAAAAGAACCTGCAAATAATAAAAATTCTTATAACAATAAGCAACAAATTACTAGGCATGATCAACTAAGCACAAATGAATTAGCAGACAGACACTCCAGCATAGAAGGTGGCCTTTTTTTTAGCTCTACTTGCATCTGTGACAAGTATTATAGTTTTAAGAACACTGATCTAGAAAAAAATCTGAAGAATGCTATAACGTTCTTTTTACTTTTAAGAGTAACAGTTTTCAACATAAATGACTCTCAACCAATGAATCAGAAAAGAAATAGGTCATACCTTTTGACACCATTGATTCTGGCAGCCTCAAGCATGTTAAAGCTTATCATAGTGTTATTGTACATGATAAGTGAGTGATTGGATTGAATGAATCCCATCCCACCCATATCAGCAGCAAGGTTAAAGACATGGTCAACTTCTTTGGTCACTTTCAAGCAGTTATCCATGACCCTGAGATCGACGAGGTGGAACTCATGGCAGAACATGTCCTCACTCATGTGCTCATTCTTTTTCCAGTCTGAGGCAATGATGTAGTGTCCCTCGGTCTTTAGACGCCTGGCAATGTGAGAGGCGATGAATCCACCGGCACCGGTGATTGAAATCCTCAGCTTCTGAGATGGCCAGTAGGGCTCCCTCTCGAGCTTGTCGTAGGTGTATGAGCCATAGTCAGGTCCATCTGAGCCTCCCATTCTGTTGTAAGAAGGGATTGAACATGTGAAGGTGGTTATGCACAATAGCAGAAACTCTTTGACACATTTATGATACTAGGTAAAATTGAGGGTTCCCCATTCAAACCCAGAACAAAAATGTTGCAATTCTTTACCCAGCTCAAAAGATTACACAATTTTCATATGTTATAAAGTAAGGAGAACTAGTTTCAACATGACTCCAGATCTAATCTCACCCTCATTGTCCTCCACACCTTATACGTTCCAATTTGTTTGTGAGATCGTTATGCAGATTGGAGAGACAAAATCAACCACAATATTAATCAGAACACAGGAAAGATAGAAAGATGAAGCAGAGGCTAAGCAAAGGACCCAGATAACAAGCACATGTACAACAAAAACCCTAAAACACGTAATCACTAACAAAACAACAGTAATTTGTTCATCAAACGGGCAGAGTGCGAGGTGTACCCAGAAGAAAATTCATAGAGATGTGAACTTTTTGCAAAGGCGTTGCCATAAAAAGCAAACATTGAAATGAAATTACCTGGGTAAAAGTTGAGAGCTGTTTGGGAGAATGGAGAGAACAGATGGGGGTGAGAATGGAGGATTTGAACCGGAAAGCCGGATTTATAAGGCTGAGGGCGAGACATGTGGGATTGGGGAGGAAACGGGCGAATACAGGCAGAGCAGCAGACTGTACAAGCAAGGCAAGGCCACTCGTTGTCAAACGTCGGAAATTGGGGATAGACTACAAAGTAGAAAGTGACGATAACATTGGCCAACTTTTTTTTTTTTTTTGTGTTTGTTCACAAATGTCTTTTAGCCTCGTGGGTAGGTATGGGCGTAAATGAAGGTTTCTTGGTTTTGCGTAATTTCTCACGGAGGTTTGTAATGCGTAGCATTGGAAATCTCATGGAGGTTTTTTTGTTATGATGAAAACTCAACATCCGTGGCAAATTTCGGGTTTGTGATTTGACTTAACTACCGATGACCACATCTGACAAAAAAAAAAAAAAACCACCGATGACCAGAAGCAATTGAATGGGATTTTGTTAGGGGTTGGACCAAAAATCTTGGTTATTGTGTTATAATAATGTGTTTGTATCTTATTATTTTATTTGATCAATTAAAAAAGGAATAAAAAATAAAAAAGATTGGACAAGTATCAAGTTTTTTTTTTTTGACTCGGTGGGGATTAGGGATCCCTCTCAAGGCGGGAAACCTAGAGCATCCGAGTGGATGAGAGCTAGAAGCTCGTAGTGGTTCTGAATTGCTTCCCATGAGTGACTGTGGTCCAGACTCGCAATTTTATCGGCCACAGCATTGCATTGCCTACTCTTATGTGAAATTTGGACTGACTCAAATCCGTGCAAGGATACGAGAATATCAGCTACAATCCTTTCAATTTCCCATGGGCAAATGATCAGACCTTTGACAGCTTTGATAAGTGTTACATTGTCCCCTTCAATTTCAATTCTCCGAACATTACTTTGTTTGGCCTTTAGTATTCCATCCCTCAATGCCAGAGTTTCAGCCATCAAAACCGATACTTTGCCAAATATTCTTACAATTCCAGTTATTGGATTTCCATTCATATCTCTAATAATCGATCCATCTGAAGCGTTTCCATTACTTATCTTAGAACCATCAAAGTTAAGTTTGACAAACTCGGGTTTTGGTTTTTTCCAGTGTCTTAATTTTTGTCGTGTTGTTGACTGCCGTCGAGCCATCCTATCTTGTTCCTTTTCTTCATCCTCTTGCCACCTCTTGGCTTGTTCCCATTGTCTCAATTGTGCTCGAATATATAAGCTTAGGTCTTGAATTAAATCACTAAGTGTTGTTTGGAAGACCATCTTGTTTCGTTGATGCCATATGCTCCACCAAACTACTGCAAGTTCAATGAACTCTGTCTTCCCTAATCTTCTTTTAATATCGTTTAGAACATTCCTCGGGTTTTGATGTGAGGGGACGTACGCCCTAATTACTCGCTCAGTATCTACATTTATGCTTTTTATCACCCCTAGCGTGTACGGGCAACTAACCATCAAGTGTATCGAGTCCTCGTGGGTTCCATTACACATGAGACATCCTTGCGGGATTGCGACATGCTTTTCATAAAGCCTTTGTTTGGTTGGTAGTCCATTTGAATCAATTTTCCATAAGAAACTTTGCACTTTTGGGTAGATGTCAAGTTTCCAGATCCAATCATTTGGACTCGGATTCATGGCATCCTCTTTCGTAACTAGACTCACTGCTGACGCTGTTGAATACCATCAATTTCTGCTTAGTACCCATATAAGCTTGTCTTCTATTTCATTACATGGAATAGGTATTAGTAATACTTTATCTACTATATCTGTAGGGATCGTTCTTCTCAATTCATCTATTTTCCATTCTCTTGTCGTTGAAATAAATTGCTCCACTTTAATGGTAACATTCTCTATGGCACTTCTGTTTACAAACTTCTCCAACGGATCTTGCATTACCCAGTTATCAGTCCAGAAATTTACTGCCTTTCCATTTCCTATTTGCCACCGAAGACCTTTCTCAAATTCCGGCTTGAGTTTAATCAAATTTTTCCATTGCCATGATGTATTAGTTTTACACTTATATTCTGCAAGCGTGTTCCTTCGTAAATATTTTTCTTTCACCACTTTGACCCAGACATTGTCATGCTCTGTGAGAATTTTCCACAATAGTTTCATCTGTAATGCCTTGTTCATATCTATCGCTTTCCTTATCCCTAATCCGCCATATGCCTTTGATTTACATATTTTGTCCCATCCTACTAGGGGTTTATATTGTCTATCCTTATTCCAGAAAAATGTTCTATTGATCGCATCAATTTCATCATGCACATGCTTAGGCAACATAAAACTTTGCATCAAGTAGTTTGGCTTTGAAGCCAGATTTGATCTTATTAGTATTGATCGTCCTTCCTGAGATAAAGTATTGGCTTTCCATTTTGATAGCTGTCGTTGAGCATTTCCTATTGTAGAATGGAATATTTCTTTGTTTACTTTTCCATTAATGATCGGACATCCGAGATACTTTTCTAAATTTGTCATTATGTTAATTCCTAACGCTTGTTTGATACTTTGTTTCTGTTGATTTCCCACCTTTTTAGAAGTGTGAAAAGCCGACTTGTGGTAATTTACTTTTTGACCTGAAGCTGCACAATAATCCTCAATAATGTTTTTCATCAGACTACATGCATTGTGGGTCCCTTTTGCAAATATAATTATGTCATCCGCGAAGGCTAAGAACGGTATCCTCGTCCCCCCTCTTGATACTGGAAAACCAATTAGAGGTTTCGGGTTTTCACTCACCTTCTGTAGCTTTCTTGCCAGAATTTCTGCGCCAATTACGAAGAGATAAGGTGATAACGGGTCGCCTTGTCTAATCCCTCGTTCTGAATTAAATGGGATGGTGGGTCCACTGTTAACCAGAACTGAGAAGGATACTGTGCATACGCACTGGCGGATCCATTCTACAAATTTCCCATCAAAGCCGAACTTCATAAGCACCTGGAATAAAAAAGATCAGTCCATCCTATCGTACGCTTTTTCCATATCTAGTTTAACCGCCATCCAACCATCTTTTGCCTGGCTTCCTCTAAACGAATGAAAGATTTCATGCACAATGAGAACATTGTCCTGTATTGCTCGTCCTGCTACAAATGCTCCTTGCAGTGGATGAATGATCTTGGGCATTACCCTTTTTAATCTTTCTGTCAAAATTTTTGCTATTGTTTTATAGATCGTTGTGCACAAGCTAATGGGGCGATATTCGTTTGTTGTCGAGGGGTTATCATTTTTTGGGAGAAGTGAAATAAATGTGTGATTACTTTGTTTCAACAATTTTCCAGAATGGAAGAACCCTTTGATTGCCTTGATTACAGTTGGGCCCACAATCTCCCAGTACTTTTTATAAAACTCCGCTGTCATGCCATCCGGTCCTGGGGACTTATCCGAACCAATCTGAAAGACTGCATTCTTTATCTCTTCATTAGTTACCTGCTTGGTTAGTTGCACATTGTCTTCAGTTGTTATTTCGTTATCTATGAGGGAGAGGTATTGCTCAAGAGCTGAATCATTAATCTGTTCCTTAGTATATCTTTTCCGAAATTCATTTCTGATTTCTCGACAGATGTTTTCTTCACCCATTATTTGAGTTCCATCACTTGTGACGATACTCTTTATGGCCTTATGGTTGCGCCTTCTTGTAGCTATCTTGTGAAAGTATCCCGAGTTAGAGTCAGACAATTTGACATGCTTCGTCTTTGCCCTTTGTTTCCAATAAGTTTTGTGAAACTGAAGAATGCATTCTTTTTTCTTGAGGAACCGAAGTTGCTTTTGGATTAGATCTGGTTGCGGGGATACAATTATTTGCTTTTGCAGATTAAGCAGAGTGTCTTCAATTTCCTTGAGTTGTTCAAAGGTGTTTCCAAAAGTCCTGCGTTTCCATTGTTTTGTATGTTCTTTTAATATCCGAGTTTTTTTCATTAGCTGGAACATGAAGGACCCTTGAAAATTCGTCCTCTATGCTTGCTTTACTACATTCCGGTAGTTTTTTCTCATTAACCACATTTTCTCCATCTTAAATGGAGCCGCCTTATTTAAGTGCCCGTTCATAAGTTCTATCGAAATTTTACAATGATCAGATGATGTAAATGCATGATTATGCGTTCGGATATCCGGAAACCACTGAAGAATGTTCTCACTTACAAGAACTCTATCCAATTTTTCATACATGTTATCAACCTCTGTCTTGTTCTTTCTCCATGTGAACTTATTTCCCGTTATTGGTATGTCTCGCAAATCACAATCGTCTTTAAATTTTCTTATACGTTCAAACCTAGCAGCCGTAGGGGCATTGCCACCCTTTTTATCTGTGTAAATCTTGGATTTCGTTCAGGTCACCTAGCACAATAACAGGGAGGTGGGTGTTATTAAGACAATTAGAAAATTCATGCCAGAATTCATCCTTTTGATTTTCATTCGGGGGTGCATATACGAAACACAAAGCCAAAGAATATCCTGTGAGGTGGGTTACATATTTCAATATAATGTACCTAGGCTTGTGTACCAAGATTTCTACATATTCACTGTTAAGTTGGTGTTCTTTCCATAATACACAAATACCACCTTGGACAAGTATCAAGTTGTGGTGCAAAGACCAAACCTATAGTTGGTCCGGGGAATCCAGGCCCCCGATCAGGCGTCCAGACACCCCACTTTTATCATCCCGACGAGTCAAACCGCGATCAATTTAGCAAAAAGTTGATTATGTCCATGTCGATCGCGGTGGGAACGAACGGGACTGATTAAATCTGATTCCCGCAGTTGGGTGTGAAGTAATTGGTGATGAAGTGAAGTAAAGTTGATTCATTTACGCCCCAGTAATTACTGATGAAGTGAAAGTGAAAGTGGGTGAGAAGTAAATTAGTGATGAAGTGAAAGTGAAAGTGGGTGAAAAGTAAATGAAGTAGTAGTGGTTAAACGTGAAAAAGAGTTATTAGACCAAACGAACTTTCAAACACAACTATTTGGTCATTTTACCTCGCCTATATAAACTCTTGTTTTACTCTTATCCTCTGTCTTCATCAAAAAAAAGCTCTCGTTTCGCTTTAGTTACTTCTTCCAGGATTTTACCACGGCCATAAATAAAAAAAGCTCCCAGTTAATTTTTTTTCTTCTCAAATTTGGCGTTAATTGGTTTTAGAGATGTCGGATTTCTTCTCAAATTTGACGGTAAATTTTTTTGTTTAGTGGATATATATAAATCATATGATATTGTATATATTGATTTTTTTATACTTTGAGAATTATATTGTTGACATAATTAAATGTTAAATGTAGTCTTAGTAGGACGTTGTACCAAATCCAAATTCAAATGATTTAAATGAAGAATTTATGAATATGGGTGTCGAAAGTGGATCGGCCTATGATAATGTGCAACAAAATGTCTATCAAAATAAACGGTTTGCTCATCATGAATATCAAAGCGAGGAATTTCAAGAAAATCTACACCAAAATAAACAAGCGGAAGAAGCGGTAAGTAGTGTATAACTTGAGAAATTAATTAATTTAATGCATTGTAATATATATAATCCATTAACTAATGGTCTAATTATCGTTTAGTTTAGTTGAATTCGCACGTTAAATTGTTCAAGTTGAAATTTTCATTTTTATAATTTTTTTATTTAAGTTCTTGCAGATTATTATGTCATTAATATACAATTACTTTGAATTTATGCTTCGAATAGCTCTACAAACGAGGAATATATGCACTTTATTATGTCACTGAAATCTTTATTTCTATATGATTGTCGTTTAAATTCATGCACTCTATTATATCATTTAATTTTAATTTTTCCTAGTCATTATATGGAAGAATATATACCTGATTCCTTGATTTTAGTGGTTACTTTCAAACTGATAATGAGTGGGAAGACGCACATACTATGGCAGATTAAGCCAAAGAAGTCGGGTGAAGTTTAGAAATGGCGTTGACCACTAAAAACTCATGAGTTACAAAATTTTATTTAAGCTGCACTCTTTTGGTTCGTACAAGTCAAAGAACAAAGGCAAATCTAGTGTTATTCAGGCGAATGTAAATTTCGATGATAATCTAAATGCAAAAGATTGGCTATCCGTTTGAGCTGATGGGTAGGTGGGGACCCCAAGACCCACATGTGGAAGTTGACTGTTATGCATGGTAGGCATAATCATGCATTAGACACCTTGGAGGAGTATGCATATATTGGCTGATTGACCAAGGTGAAAAAGGAGGAAGCAACACGATTAACTTTGGTTCACGTAGAGCCTAAGAAGCTTATGACATACTTACATGACAAGTGGCCTTAGAACAACGATGAAGCAGTTGTATGCTTTTCAACCAAAGTTTTAAAGTAGAGATGCAGTCTAACAAGATGCATAAGTTTATATGGCACCGCATTTCCTGACTTGTCTAGAAAAAGAGTACTCCCGAGAAGCAGAAGCAAATATGTAGATGCGATAACAAACGGGTTGACTCCATTCATAATGGAAATTCTAAGCCGTGTTTTCAACTTTATGGTGTTGATGCCACCATCATTGGTAATCTGATGGTTCGAGTTGGGGTCAAACCCAAACATTTATGCTATTATACCACGTATTTCTAAGTCACTTTGTTGACTAAACCCGATAGAGATCTTCATCCCATCAATCGACAACCCGAGGATTTGTTGGATGTCATGTAGGGTGATTGTCATCTCACCCCAAGGAAGATGAAAATTGTTGGTCTTGGGGTGCTACCGCTCCACTACTGCCGAGACTAATGCTTCATTTGTCTCCCTAAATGTCCATTCTCTTAGTTTTGACAAACGGCTTTATTCAACGAGCCTCAACCAAGGCTGCCCTTCAAAACCGCGAGCAAGCAATTTCAAGTCATCAACCGCACCACCTCGTGCATGACATCTCAACATCCTGGCATGCTAGTCACATACCAACAAACACAATAAATCTTGCATGATATTAAAAAAACAAATATCATATAAACATTATCACCTTTGGGTGGTCCTAAATGTAATGTGCGATGTGTAGGGGTGAGTACAAGTGTTTAACCGGATTTCTAGTTAATCGGAAACCGGTTATTCGGTTAACCAGAAATTCGGTTATTGAATTGCGATAACTGTAACTGTACTGTTTGTCCCCGGTTAACCGATCGAAAAATCCGGGACGGTTTCTCGGTTAACTAATAACCATGTTTTAAAAATATAAATTGAAGTATTTAATAGATCATTAACACCGTGTATAATATATATTACACATCTTTAATAGATACCAAAATACAAAATTTAAATACATAGTCCTAATATTACGTGACAATGCATAAAACACAAAAATAAACATTGTTTTTTCATAGCTCGATTTCCATTAAAGACTACTCCACAATTATCAACTTTTTCATTTCATTCCTATAAATTGTAACAAAGGTCAAAGACAAAATAAAACGTTATACTCAAATAAAAAAATTAACAAATATAATAGATTAACCTTCTTTCATAGCTTCTAATTCAAGTATGTTTTCTTCGGTTGTAAAATGTGTACGTGAAGTGCGCATCCAACCCTGACCACAAACTAAAGACTCTATCATTCGAAGCGTCAATGAAGTATGGAAAGAATCAAGTACACGACCTTCATAAATCACCAACAATTTTTGAAATAAAAAAACTACCAAACTATTTATGAAAAGAACAATTAAAGGATATTATAAGATGTGTGTGTTATAATGGACTAATAACTCATTGTTGGGTGGACCACCACCATATCCGCCTTGAGGAGCCTCATGCCTAACTGGGATTTGAACTGGCTATGGGGCCACATATTGATCCCCGATCAAATTTTGATAATTTTCATGCCTTGTCTAGTATGATAACCCCCACTTGTGTCTGGATATTCATTAGGCATCGCATATGACATGCCCACACCTTGAGTTTGCCCGATCGAAGGCCCGACATCAGGGTAGTTAGTTTAGGGGTTTTGGGAATGACCCGTTAATCATTGAGTAATTGAGTCTAGATCGTTCAAATCTACAATTTTTTAATCGACATGATATTAAATAAATTAAATAAAAATTATAAATAGTTATTGACATGATGTATTGTTGAGTATTAAAAAATTGACAAATAAGCCAAATCTACAATTTTTTCTTTGACATGATATTAAAAGAATTAATAATAATTATAAATAATTATTGACATGATATTGAGTAATATAAATCGAAAGATCATCCAAATCTACAATTCTATAATACTGTATAATAAGAATTAAAAATAGTTAATTCAATTTAAATAAAAAACTACGTAAACTAACTTTAAATTCAATACGAACCTACACCAACAAATGAATTGTACGAGATTTACGGATTATAGCTAGTAATTGCGTCTGTAGCTGGAGCCGTAATGGTAACCTCTTCTTGGGGTAAGGGAGTTTGTACATGATCTTGTTGAACCTCCGAGCTCAAATCTAACTAATGGGAAGAGCGTTGTCTTATGGAACTTCTAGAGTATCGTCCTCGAAACACATCCTGATTTTTTACAAAAATTAAGACCATATATATCATTAAAAATAAAATACAAATTGATTTCATAACATACCGCTACATTTCCGAACATCGACATTCTGGCGTTCACCGGCGAGAGAGATGGAAAGATGGGAGGAGCTGAAAGGAGTGTTTTTGGAGCTGGAAGGAGTGCAAATGAGCGAGGGCGAGAGAGGCATATGCGTTTATTTGCATGAACTTACGCATGTCTGCCAGATTCTCATGCGTGTTTGACTGGCCAGGTGACTTATCGCGGTCGCTTTTGCCGCGAACACTGCCTTCATGCATGTCACAGGGAGCTGCCATGCGTCCTTTTCTTTTAACGGGATTCCTCCTTTTCACGGTCGCGTGTTCTGCTATAGTCGTACATTTGTCATGCCCCCGACGCTCCTTTCAAATTAAACTAGCTAAATAAAAACTTCAAATTGATCGCGGTCGAATAGGTTGTGATTGGCTACTGTAGCGGGATCCACCACTTTAAAAAGCGGGGTGTCTGGTCGCACTGACCGGGGCGGTTGGAATTCGCCGTTTGGGACTCACCATGATAACCAAATTGATGGCCAATTCATACTCTTCTACACTATTTAAGAGTAAAAAAAATCTCTCTTCCATGGTCAAAATTTTGGTTAAACATTAGGTATACTCTTATGCCAACCGACTTAACTCATGAAAAAAGTAACGACAAGAGTTTTACCCCAAAAAAATATAAATATCCGTGAGTTCGAATTCAAAACTTCTCAACATTAAACCTGACCTTCAGCCATCTAGTGAGACCACAACAGCAGCAACATATACCCAGGAAATCGCGCAAAAGCAGGATCTGGGGGGCTAGGGTGAGGGCATTCCAAACCTAGATGAAATGCGCCCTATACGACTTAAAGTACAAAGACCGGAACACTCAACGAACTACTACATAATGCTAATAGAAAGAAAAAGGAAAAGGAGAAGCGAAAAAGAAAAAGAAAGAAAGAAGAGAAAGACTAAGCTATACAAAAACAACACGCTGACTAGCAAAAGGATCACACAACTCTACTAGGCATCACTAACACGCTGATCCTCTCCCTCCAACTCTCCCTGCACTGTGCCAACTCATGAAATCCCTAAAAGCCTGAGATCCTGACGTATGTTGTCCATCCAACGCTTTTTCAGACGGCCACTATTCCTCTAGTATGCCCTAAATCCAACCGCTCGCATCTCCTCACCGTTGCGTCTGGGATCCGCCTTTGAACATGTCCGAACCAACGCAGTCTCGCTTCCCGCAGCTTGTCTCCTTTGCTCGCCATCCCAGGCTTGCCTCTGATTTCTTCATTCCTAATCATGTCCATCCTCGTGTGGCCACACATCCACCTAAGCTTCCTCATCTCTGTGACTGCAAGTTTCTACTCCTGAACTTTAGTCGTCGGCCAACATTCTGTCCCATAGAGGATCACCACCGTTGTTCGATTTTATAGTAGAATATTGTTTTGATTAGACATACAACTTTTATATATAGTTCAAATGGATTGTTGTAATAGATTTAGTTTTCACCAACTCTTTAAGAACAACAACAATTTCTACTCTTTTATTTACTGTGTGTTAAGAGTTAAGACTCTAGGGAGCTGCTGAAATTTAGAAGCGCGCATACATATGTACGAGTGTAGACCCCTATCTTGTACGGGTATAACTTAGATAACTAAGGTGCAAGATTTAATTTACTAAAATCGAAAATGGGTTAAATATTTTTCGTGTAGTTCTGTTTATTAATTGAAGCGTCCGTTTTTCCGTAACATATAATCCGATTAAGTATAATTAATTTTATATTTTACCAAATATATTCAATATGAGTGTCTATGTGTAGAGAAAAATAAATTAAGAATTATGGTATAATTTTTTTTTAACATGTAAAAGTTCCCAAAGTGTAAAAAAACGATTTTTTTACATCTTAAAAGCAAGTGTCACGTGTCGCTCTCAGATTGGCCGGTCATGGTCCTCTCAGAGAACGAAACATGACGATTCCAGAGTGCATCACGTGACGCAATGGTTTGTACAGACATTGTTACGCAAATAAGATATAGGGAGATGGTGAAAAGAGCCATCAATTGTCAATTTACTCTTCTGGGCCATAGTTTTGGGCCTTATTTAGCTCCTTTTTTAGCCCACTAACATTGCTATCGGACTTGCATCAGATTTTCATTTGGATCTTCCTATGCTCTCTATCCAAACACCAGCCGACCCAATAGATGAAAATTTTAAAACTAATTAAAATGAATAGGTACGTGTACGTATACAAAACTGTAATCTCTTCTACTCTCATTTTCAAATCAATCGGTTGTTCTAACTTTAATGTATATCCTTTTTTTTGTTAATTTGTGTCAAGGTTTGATTACTGTCCGGACTGATTTTAGGGTGGGTATAGACTATAGACATACCCTGGCCTTGGTACTTATGACCGGGCCATGCGTGTCTCGGGTTATTCGGAAAAAAAGTGAAATTTGTTCGAGTCTGGCACAAAACCGGCGCTGTTATGAGCCCGTCTAGCTCTTTTAGCTTACCATTTCCTTCAAAGAAGCCTATCATGTAAAGAGAGACGCACATGATTTGTAAATTAATAAAAATGATTGAAAGGCAAAGGGAAAGGTTCAAGTGGACCAAACCAAAGAAACAAGTGTGTGGACATTGGCCCCATGTTGAAAAAATATGTGGGCCGAATTCCAAACACTATCCAAATACATTTTCGGATCGAAAGTGACATGGAAATGACCCGGTAAGTTGTTTTCCGACTATACTTCGTTCTATTGTGTCAGTTTAGCTCATACCTTCGTGTTTTTTTAGGCTCATGCCCGTTACTTGTTTGCAGTTTTTTGTTTTTATATCTTTTTACTAGTTTATCTAGCTATCAATTTTTTACAACCTCTCGATCAATCGTACTCCTATTTTTCAATGTAAGTAAGAGTATTTACGATGGAGAAATTATGAAAATTTCTTAACTTAAAAAGAAAAAAGAAAAGAAAATATAATCAGAGTTTTGTCGGATAAAATTTCATAAGTGTCGGACAAATTTTTTTGTAAGAGAATAAAAGGGAGGAAAGAGAAGGAAAGATTTCTCCAATAAAAGCTGAATTTGGTCAAATTTAATTACTTTTATCTTATATTTTCAAATTAAGAAATATTACAGATTTCTCCACTGTGCCCTAAGCTTTTAAGCTATCATTTATGTTCTTACATCTTGCAACTTGAATTAGAAGGTGCATCCTACAAGAAGGTGCATCCTACAAGTGTGATAGTAGTAATAACTTTGTTTGTATGTGGGCTAGCATATTCATCCAATTGGGTAGGAATTAGGGCTTCAATCACCATCAATGATTCAATGGTCAAACACATCATCATTTGTGGGTCCCACTAAATGGCCTAAGAAAAGAGAGAGCCTTATCCAAAATGGGTAATAAATCTGAGAATTTTCCCGATTATGTGGCTACTATTGTGTGACTTGTGACCTAATGGATAGCATCGACGCGCCACACACGGGCACATGCCCATTTTTTACGAAAGCAATTAAAAAAAAACAGTTTTCAATTTGATAGTCTCCCTTAAAATGGGACATTATATCTTACTTTGAAATTTTTGATAAATATAATTAGCACTTTGTACTTATAAATCGTACAGTTATGTTTATATTTATCAAGGGTCCGTTTGGATCTCTATGCATTAAATTGCATTATGCATTAAATTGTATTATTTGGCCTTAAATTTTAATGCATATTATGTGAATTTCAAAAAATAAATCATGAGTAATGCATTGAAAGTGGTGCACTCACTGTTATGGAGGAGTGAGAGGCAAAAATGTGCTTTTAGTAAGAAAAAAAAGTATGTTTGACTCTACATCCAAACACTATTTTTTAATTTAATGAATTTTAAATACTATAATACATTTTAATGCCTTATTGGAGGGAATCCAAACAGACCCCAAGGATCTATAAGATAAAGTTTTACTTTTAAAGTCAAGTCATGGTATCAAATTTGAGCTTGTTTTATATGGATTCATGTTATTAAAATTGACCAATTAACCAATTTTAAATATTGTGGTTTTCACAATATTTATCCAAATTCAAATAAATTATATATTTACTTAATATTTATATCTATAAATTAAATTATTTTAAATTTTATTTAAAAAATTCCCAAATAACGAGGATTATAAATAATTTAATTTAAATGTGATCCATCACAAGGTGTTCCCCCACTAGACCACTAGGCCACTAGGCCACCACACCTTATTAGAATTTTATTTTATTGAAGCAAATTAATGAAATTTTAATTAGGGGATAAAAAGCGTCTAAAATACATTAAAGTAATTTGTAATTTATATTCTTAAGACTTAGGATAAATTTATCGATTTTACAAACTAAAAATCTTACAAAAATACATGGGCTAAAAAAACGCATAAATCTATTATACAAACAATTTAAATACATAAATAAATAAGAATTATTATTATTTTCTTTTTGAATTAATAAATCTTATTGGATAAAAAAAAATCACATGATAAAAATAATTCCGAAAACACACCAGAGGTAGTTACTTTTATAAAACGGAAACCCACAACGAGTCACCGCCACGTACAGTGACGAACGCAAAACGAATTTAAAGGGGGGGCACAACCGCCTAACTCGTGTACGAGATCCAATGATTCAAGAATAATCGATAAATTTAGCTACTCAATACTCTTAAATAGTAATAAAATAGGTACTTGTTTTTCAAAAAAAAATTACGATATGTATGAAATCTAATTTATGCAGTAAATAGCTAGTTTATAAACAAAATTTTGAGAGAAATGCATTAAATTTGAATAAAAAAGCTCTTATACCAAAAAAAATTGAATAAAAAAGCAAAATGGTGCTATGGAGATTTGAACCTTGGTGGAGTTAAACCAAAATTAAGCAAGAAACCATCTAGACTAGTTCATTTTCATGTCATATTAATACAAATTTAATTAAAATATATTAATATTTAATCAAAATTTACATATATATACCGAAAATTAACCCGACGGGAGGGGGCATGCCCCCTAGATTCGTCACTGGCCACGTATGCGTGTCTGAAAATCGCAGCCGCTTGTCTGTTTTCCAACTTCTCCGTAATTTAATTTCCATCAGATCCTCATCATCACGTGCCTCCTCTTCTCTCGCATCGCCAAATCCAGAACTCAAATTCAAACACAGAACCGAATATACCAGCTCCAACGACGAAACCCATTGCGAAACTACAAATGGACAGGGTCTTCTCGGTGGACGAAATCTCCGACCAGTTCTGGCCGGCGGCGTCTCACCCGCCTCCTCCGGCGCCGGCGACCGATCTCAAGATGAGCCGTAGCGCCTCCGAGTGGGCCTTCCAGAGGTTCCTCCAGGAAGAGGCGGCTTCGCCTTTATCGGACAACACTTCCTCTTCGAGATCAGCCGCTGTCGAAAACGACGTCGTCGAGAACGCCGGCCACCGGAAATCCGGAGCTGCTCCTCCGGCGGCCGATCCCGAGGACTATCAGGAGTTTCTCAAGAGCCGCCTCGATTTGGCTTGTGCTGCTGTTGCTATGATAAAGGTCTCGCCTTTTTCCCTTTTTTTATTAGTGCTCTAAAAATCCCGTCTAGACCCTGTTTATTCGCTAGAGCATTGGTTTTCATAGAGGAGGATCTGTCGCTAAAATGAATTTTTTTAAGCTCTAGGTTCAGTTTATATTTCTCGCAGGAATTTGCATAATCTCTGTGATTTCTGATTTTAAGTTTGGTAGTTGGTACTGATCAGTGATTGCTTAGCCTTACCATTTGCTTGATGTTAATAGGCGCCTTATGTTATAGGCCAGAGCCCAGCTGGGGTTGCAGAGAGCACGTCTCAGGGTTCAGCTGATTCTCCTTCTGTGACTCATGTTTCTGGAAAAGGTTTCTCTTTTGTCATTGCTCATTTTTAGTGCTGTCTTGATATAGAAACATGGACATGCTTTGTTTAACTTTGACTGGCTCGATGTATTGTAGGAGGAGTTGTCCGAAATCCTCCATTGCCGAAGAAAATTGTTTCGCAAACCAAGACTGCTATGAGTGGATCATCAAGGGATCAATCAGACGATGATCAAGCTGAAGATGAGAACGAAGCAACCGGGAATGTGGGTTCAACTGATGTAAAGCGTGTCAGGAGGTACGAAGTCGAGTCTGTTTGATATGTTGTACACAATGTTCACATTACTTGGTACTAATGCCAGCTTATATTGTTCTTGCATCAGAATGCTATCGAATAGAGAGTCTGCTAGGCGCTCTAGAAGGCGAAAGCAGGCACATCTCTCTGAACTTGAGACACAGGTTAACCCTTTCCTTCTTCATCCTTTCACTCTTACCGTCATCAATACATCTCCATTTCATTATCATATCTAAAATAGTGGTTATGATGACAGGTTTCCCAGCTTAAGGTTGAAAACTCCTCTTTGTTGAAGCGTCTTACAAACGTAAGCAACAAGTACAACGAGGCAGCGGTTGACAATAGAGTATTAAAAGCTGATGTTGAAACTTTGAGAGCAAAGGTAAGTTGTACAAAAAAAGAATTGCTCAATCTCACTCATGTTTTTTGATGTTAAGGTGTTTCGCCATAATTTCAGGTGATGATGGCTGAGGAGACAGTTAAAAGAGTTACCGGAATGAGTCCGTTGTTGCAAGCAATGTCTGAGATATCCTCCATGAGAGCTCCAGCTTTTAGTGGAAGCCCTTCGGATTCGGCTGATTCAGCCGTTCCAGTTCATAATCCAGAGCAACAGCTTTATCAGCCGCCGCCACCTCCTCCTCCTCCTCCTCCTCCTCCTCCTCCTCCTCCTCCTCAACCAGCAACAACTGAGATCGAAAATCCAACAGCTAGCAAAATGGGAAGAACCCCATCAATGCAGAGAGTGGCTAGCTTGGAACACCTCCAGAAGAGGATCTGTGGCAGGGTTAATCAGAGCCAAGATCTTTAGATTAATCTCCATTTATCCCTCTTACTCTCATTCATGAGCCCGCCATTATTATTTTTTTCGATCAATAGCCCGCCATTATTATCCATGTAAAGAAAACCAACATTTTTCATTTAGTTTATTGCAAACTACATTATAGCTCATAAACCCCTTGGCCATACATAGGGCATAGAGACTGCTGTATTGATAGCAATATTTCCTCAAATACCTCTATTCACTAATCAACTTTTTCTACATTTATATACACAATAAAGCATCAAATGCAATACCAAACCAAAAAAAAAAACTTCTCTTGAGACTGTCATCATTTTCCATTTTATAGAATTATTGATACAAATAAGCTCTGCACCTCAACTTAAATTGCTCCTATTTTCTCTAGATTCGTCTCCTTTGATGCAAAATTATGTGCGAAAAAAAGAACAACTCATAGCAACCTCTCCAAATTGAGTAACTAGACCGTCGCATAATTCAGAAGCCAGAAACATAAAGCATCTAGAACTCAAAAACTGGACTTGACAGCACTGAGACCAGGCTTCAGTTTTACATGCTTAAGCTCCTTCATCTTCTTCCTCACCTTCCCTACATCCGTCCACTTTCCTGCCATGGCATAGACATTTGACAGAGCAACATAATCCTCGCCCGAAGCTTCAGAGTGGTCAAGGTTTACAGAGGGCTGAATGTGAAGTAAGAACTTTCCGACCTTCTCGCCCATTTCAGTATCACCGTGAAGCCTACATGAACTAAGCAAGCTCCTCCACATCACAGGATCAGGCTCGAATGGCAAATCTACTAACAAGTCGTACGCTTCCTCCAAGTGCCCTGCTCTACCAAGGAGATCAACTATACAACAATAGTGCTGAATATTGGGCACTACACCGAATTTTCCCTCCATGGCGTCGAGTAGCTGTAGGCCTTCCTCCACAAGCCCTGAATGACAACACGCAGAAAACAAGCTGGTGAAAGTGACCACATTTGGCACCACATTGTTACACTTCATCTCATCTAGTAGCTTCAAAGCCTGTTCCCCCTTTCCATTAAGTGCTAGGCCGGCAGCCATCGCAGTCCAAGTCTTCACACTCTTTTCCGTCATCCTATCGAAAACTACCAAGGCCCCCCTTAGATACCCGCTTTTGGAATACATGTCTACCAAACCAGTCCCTATGAATAAATCATTCCCGGGGTCACGAATACTTTTTTCAATGAGCCCATGGATGCAAATTCCGGTCTCCAACACACCCAATTTCGACGAAGCCGAAAGCACAGAGACCATGGTAGTATCCGTGGGGCTAACTCCATTCTCACCATCAGCCAACATGGCCTTGAAAAGCACCAAAGCTTCTCGGGCATTCTCCACATCAAACTTGTCCTTTTGTGAGCAATACCCAGCTAACAGAGCATTCCAGGAAACAGCATTTCTCACAGGCATTTCATCGAACACCTTCCTTGCACAACCCACGTCCCTATTACTAGCGTAGAAATGAATGCCGGTCGTCGCAACCTGAAGATCAAAGATAAACCCTTCTTTCAAACCCCGAGCATGAATCTGCCTACCTTCAATCAACGCCGATTTCGAAGGCGACCGAGCACAACCCACCAGAGCGGAAATGTAAGTGTGCTCGTCAAAGGGTAGACGTGATTTGGACACCCAATCGGAGAAGACGACAACCGAGTCTCTGGGTTGGCTGACTTTGATGAGTGTGTTGAGGAGAAATGGCCCATCGCCGTCGTCTTGGTGGTTGAGGATGCGGTGGGCATAGCAGGTGGAGGCGGAGGATTGGGGTGAGAAAGCAGAGTAGCGTTCGATAAGCTTGCTCAGAAGAGGAGGGGTTTTGAGGTCGGCGGTGATGATCACGGCGTGGATTTGCTTGATTTGTCTGAGAGATTTCGGGTGCAAGTATTTGAGGAGGGAGATAGCTAGCTCTGCGATCGATGGCATGGCCGTTTGAAGCCAATCTCAACATACTTGGAGCTTGAAAGGGTAAATTTTATTCATCCGACGATAATCTAACAAACTTAGTTTAAGGTAAGGGTAAATTGGGCCTGTTTTTTAGCCCAACAACAATACATCTCCGATCATTTAAAATTTCGTTTCCCTTTTGATCGGTAAAAATTCGTTTCCCTCGTAATTTGTCTTCATTCATTTCTTTGATTTTCAAAAATGGCGCTCAACACTATGTTTCTATTTAACCCAAACCCTCGCCCTCTTGGTTTCCAACTCACCTTTCATCAGCTTCGGCTCCAGATTCTTCAAACCCGAAATTCAAAGCAGTTGGCCGATTTTGACCCGACCCCGAATTGGCCGACGAAAGAGCTTTTAGCAGGTTAGTAGTAAGAGATGCAAGTTAGGGTTTCGTTGGCTTTTAAGTTTTTGGGTAACAGTCAAAATTCGTTCAATTAGTGAAACAAACTTCTCTCCGTTGAGCCATCTAGGTGTAAAATGTGAACTTTTTGGTGGGTATTGCATGAAACTTTCGAAATGGAATCATGATTCTTTTGTCAAAATTTGTTCAATTAGTGAAACAAACGCCTTATCTGAATAGATTTCTGCAGTTGGTGGTGGGATGTGCCAATTAAAGGTTTGATTTTGGGTCAGGAAATGAATATGATGGTATACACTTGGGAGTTCATTCTTTTGCTGAGACTTCTTGGTCGATAAGGCGTTACTTGGAACTGAAATTAGATAATCCATTTTCCTATATGATTTGTGCATAGCATTGGCACTATGGCATCATATGCAAGGAGGTTTGTGTGGAGTGAAGAGCAAAAGCTAGTGTTTCTGCGCATACTCGCCAATTGGAAGGCCAGGTATGGGGCATCCAAACCCTACAGCTGGCCTGAAATAATATCAGAATTTAATAAGCGAACTGGAGAGATCGTCCACAAAGGCGTTCTTCTAAACAAGCTAGATGGCATGAAGACCGAGTATTCGCATTGGAAAAACTTGCTGAAATCCGAAACCGGTGCTGTTGTGGATCCTTCGACTGGATTCGTTTCGGCGGAGCCTTCTTGGTGGGCACGCAAGTTGAAGGTAAATTGCACATATGTTAACTCCTCCTATTTCATAATTTTCTTTGTAGTGGTCAATACATTGGTTGTTTTATGCTTGTGTTACGTTTCGTGTAGGAGTCAAAGGGCTACAGGAGATTCATAAGGGCGGGCATTCCTAAGGCTGTGGAGGATTTGTATTCTCAGATATTTGATGGGTCAGCTGCCACAAGCACTCCAGATGCTTCTAGACCGGGTCCAAACGCAAACGTCCAGCCAAAAGGTGCTTCGGTGCCGGAAGATGGACAGACTAGTCGTGTACTTGGGTCTGCAGCACCATCAATGAAGCGAAAGAGGGATGATTCGGGGCAAGAAGAAGCTGATGATGACGACTCTGACTCAGATGTGAGTGAAGAAGATTCTAAATCTATGATGCTATATCTTATGGAGTCTCATCATCAGCTTTTGCTGATGTTTACGGTACTCGTTCAAATGGTTTTGAAGGACCGCAGGCTTAGGAAGTAGTGTGTATGGACTTTTGGAAAGGGGGCAAATTATGGAAGTCATCAAACAGAAATATGGCCGTAGTTTTTTTTGGTCGGAATATGGCCGTAGTTTTTTGCTTTTTGGTCGGAATATTCCCGTAGCTATGTACAACTGTGATGAGCAACTTACTGGTTTCTAGAATATGTATGCTCATCTAGTCATCTTATTCTGCCTCTACTTAGAGACGAGTTCTTAGAAAAATTCATGGTTTTGACAGGTTCTCAGTTTGTTTTATCTGTTATTAGCTTAGCACTTGTTGCCTTGGTGGGAATGTGCATAACATAACTGTCATAACAATAGGCCCAGCCAAAGAATTCGAGTCTGAACTGAAGAAATCTATCTATCTATCTATCTATCATAAATCATCATAAATATATACTAAAACGGGCGTTAAAAATAGTAATTAACACAACACGTGTTAATTTCTCATTAGACCATATCACCCCTCTTTCTCTTTATTAAAACAATTTAATTGATTATTATTTATTGTAAACCCAACATATATGTAAATATGAAAGAATATATATTATTGAAATTGTATTTATAAAATTTTCTTAAAGATATAGTTAAATTTTGTTTTGGTCGAAGGAGATGCGACACTCTCCGGGTCCTCGATGGGCGTTTTATTTAAAATTAAAAAAAGAGGGCTAAGTAGTTATCACGCGGGGGATAGCTCGACCCCTTACATTATTATGCAACAAAATAGAAATCCCCTCAGGCCGGACACTCAAAACATGCAATCCTAGTGGAAAATTAAAAGCACTAGACGCGAGGCAATCCGCAACGGTATTTGCCTCTCGATACACATGACGGAATTGGATAGACCAATCCCTACTCAAGAAGTTTAGATATTTATTCACTAAGATACTAAGCGGATGGCTTTGTCGCACAGTGGACCTACGGAAATGTATGACACGTTGCGGGTCGGACTCAAGAGACACATTACGAAAACCCATCTCCCAAGCTAACTTCAACTCGTTATACACTACCCAAAGTTCCGCCATTGGGACCGAACAAACCCCAATGTTGTGAACAAAACCTCCGACCCACTTACCTGAGGCATCCCGAAGAACGCCTCCCGCCACCGCAACCCCATCACAAACCGCCCCGTCGGTGTTGATCTTCGTCCAACCCTCCTCTGGCCTATTCCTAGAAATCATCACCGCCTCCCCACTATTAGAAGTCTGACCATCCTTATGCGCCAAGACCCGAGTCGATTCTATAGCTTTCTCGATAACAAACATCGACCTCTCACACACGGTTGAGTCGTCCCTAAACACTTTGTTGTTTCTCCACTTCCACGACCACCAAATTCCCGTCATGAAGACCGCCGTCCAGTCCACCTCTCCCATGCTAATCTGCTTGGCTAAATTTTCATGGAACCAAGACGCAAAACCATCCTGGAAAAACGTAATAGAAACATTAGAATTTATAAATTTAACCCACATGTTTCTAACCTCACCACAATCTCTAAATAGGTGTTCAAGCGCTTCATCCACTCCACATCCGGAAGCACACGCCCCGTCCTGTGTAAGATGCCGTCGTTTCCGTTCGCAGTTCGACATGGCTCCACCCATACACACCAGCCAGCAGAAGCACTTGACCCACTTCGGAACTTTTGCCTTCCACAGCCTGTTGAAAATAACAGTATCGTTAGAATTAAGATTATGGAAATTCATCAACACTTTGTAGCCCGAGGCAACCGAGTAGTTCTCGTCTGTAGTGAACCGCCAGCTGATCTCGTCCTCCGCATCAGTATCTTCCTCCGGATCAGCAGAAGTAGCCGCCAGAAGGAGCAAGATCCTCGGGGGCAACAACGGGGCCAAAACCTACCACTTCCAGCCCTCACCAACAGTCCAATAGCTGCTCACATACTTGTCCAATACATCCTGATCAAGAGCAGCATGAGAAATATCCTAGAGAGGCACGTCGGTAAGCCAAACATCGACCCAAAATTTGATCGACCTCCCATCTCTTAGGATCCATCTAGTATTTGGCAGAATCACCTCGTTCAAACCCGTTCTCACACCCTTCCAAATGTGTGAGTAGTATGAAGATGTCCCTATAGCAGTATCAATGTATTTGTTGCTCAACACCGACTCCCATAAACTCTCATCTTCCATTAAAAATTGCCATCCGAGTTTACCAACCATAACAAGGTTGAGCTCTTTCATTGATTTAATTCCGAGCCCTCCAGCAGCCTTTGGCTTAATGACGATATCCTAAGCCACCTTGTGCATCTTCTTTTGACTACTCGTACCGCCCCAAAGGAATTTTCTAGTGATCTTATCAATTTTCATACAGGTGCTATTCGGGATGAGAACCGAAGACATCGAGTAAAGCGGAATCTAGTTAAAAACTGACTTGATCAAAGTAGTTCTCCCCGCAAAGCTAAGGGTTTTAGCCTTCCATCCCGTTAACTTTTTGTTGAATTTCTCAATCAAGAAATCAAACGTGTTTCTGTCAACAGCTTTGTGCAATATTGGCATACCCAGATACACTCCAAGATCGGTAGTAACCTCAATCCCACAAGTAGCTCTGAGACGCCTTCTAACTCGCCGACTAACATTATCTGAAACGAAGATCTTAGACTTCCTGATGTTGATTTTTTGGCCAGAGGCAGAGCAAAAGCAATCGAGACATTCCTTGATCACCAAGATCTGTTCAATGAAGGCTTCCGCAAAAAGCAAAATATCGTCGGCAAAGAAGATATGAGACAGATTCGGTCCCGATCGCGTCAGCTTAATCGGCTTCCACTTCCTCTCCTCAACAACCCCTTTAATCAAATGGCTAAGACGCTTAATACACATGAGAAAAAGATACGGAGAGATTGGATCACCTTGTCTAACTCCCCGCGTGGTATGAAACTGAATGCTGATCTCTCCATTCCACAAAACTTGCGTCCTAGGCGTAGAGTCACATTCCATCACCCAACGAATAACCTGTTCAGGGAAACCAACTTCACGCATGGTAGCATCGATGAAGCTCCAACTAAGCCTATCATAGGCTTTCTCCAAGTCAAGTTTAATAATCATCCATCCCTTTTGTGCCCTTTTCTTCTTCATAGAATGAACCACTTCCTGCGCGATCACTATGTTATCCGTGATGAGATGACCCGGAATAAAACTACCTTGGGTCGGGCCTATCATACTAGACATAACGGGCTGGATTCTATTTGCGATCACCTTCGTAATCACCTTATAGATCACGTTGCAAAGACTTATTGGACGAAACTGGCTAATGTGCTCGGGTTTGGCCACCTTAGCAAGAAGAACTATCAACATATCATTCACCCCTTCAGCTAGACACGACGATTAGAATTTTTTTTTACAAAATTACAAACCGAGCCTCCAACTGTTGCCCAACAATTCTGAAAAAAGCCCGGTTGAAACCCGTCGATCCCTGGAGATTTGAACGAGGCCATGCTCTTGATCGCTTTCCAAACCTCCTCATTACTAACATTCTCAGTGAGGGCCGTCATCACACTCTCAGGAATTCTAGGAAAGCTCTGACCGAAAGGCTCCATATCAACACTGGCTATGCTATCACCACCATACAAATTTTTGAAGTAATCGGTAGCAAGTCTCTCAAGATCCTCCTTCTTGTCAACCCAACAGTCTGAGTCGTCTTTAAGGGCATCAGTACGGTTGTGCTTTCTTCTAATCACCGTCGAGGTATGAAAAAACGAGGTATTACTATCACCGTCTCTAAGCCATTGCTCACGAGACTTTTGGAACCAAAGAACCTCTTCTTGTTCCAACACCAATTCCAGGTTCTTTTGCAGCTCAGCCTCCTCGTCCAACAGCCTAGCCGAGGCTTTCCTAGCTATCTTGGATTGCACTTTAGAGAGATCATTTAACAAAAACCTTTTACGTCTATGAATGTTCCCAAAGACCTCCTTATTCCAAACAACCAGATCATCTTTAAGGCAAGCAAGGGCAGTCGGCGTTTCTTCTTCAACTTGCCAGCTATCCTGAATCTTTTTGTGAAAACCCGGGTGAGAAAGCCAAGCCGCTTCAAATCTGAAAGGGTGTCTTGTCTTATTAAAATTAAGATCCGGGCACAGGCTGAGTAATAAAGGACAATGATCGGAGCAATACTTAGGAAGGTGCCTGACTTTAGCATTAGGCCAAGAAGTCCTGCATTTAGTACTCATGAGCACTCTATCCAGGCGTTTTTGGACCACAATAGAAGGGGATAATCTCCTGCTCCAAGTAAAATTCGGGCCTGTAAAACCAGAGTCAACCAAACTGAGCTCATTCATCAACCTTTGGAACACATGCGAATCAGAATGGAGACCTCCCGAACCACCATCCCCAGGAGAACGCAATATGCAATTGAAGTCTCCTCCAATACGGATTGGCCCGAAACAACTCTGATAGCCTTCTTGAGCTCCCTTCAAAAAATCACGCGTCTACTGGATGACGGAGGGGCATACACGAAAAAGAGATGGACCAACGAGCCCTGACAAGTGAACAAAGCACGGACAAAATTATCGTTCCGAGCCAAAATGCAGAGGATAATGTCATTGCTCTTCCACAACACCCATATACCACCAGCCCGACCCCTAGGATCAATCCGACAACACCCACTGAAACCATACTTAGCAATTTTCTCGCAGATCCCTTGAGTAGTACTACCCGAAACCTTGGTCTCAAAAAAGGCAACACGTCGACATCAAAATGCTTGCACATATAGCGGATAACTCTTTGAAAACCTGGTTTCCCTGTACCAAAGCAATTCCACATTAGTATATTCATGGAAAACTATAAAAGATTGAAAAAAGGGGAAGGTGAAAAATCAGCAGTTCAAGCCTAAAGGGCCTTCACTGCCATCACCCATGGTGGTATCTATCGCGTCTTGAGAACCGTCGTTCGCCATAACAAACAGAGGATTTGTGGTGATCATCGTATCACCCTGCTCAACATTTTCGTTCGAGTCCATACTACCGTCGCCAGGATCAAATCCTTGTTGCACAGGGATGGTCAACTCCGCAGGGCTGAACCGGGGATCCCCATTAAAGTTAGCATCCTCGGCTTGCCTTCGTCTTTTCCCACTAGAAATCCTGGATGCAACTTTCATATCTGTCGTATGTTTGTCGTATGTTTGTCTTAAAATGTATATATATATATATACACACACGGTTACATTAAGCTTGGATAGAGAAAGGCAACATAAAATTATAATAATACCTTAATATGGTCTAATAAGGTCAACTTGTTTCTAGGCTCTCATCCAACTTTATGTAATTGTTATCCTATAGAAATAAAATATAATATATATTGTAAGTGATGACAGCGTTCACATGGGACTTGCTCTCCAGCTTCTGCCTTGAGCACTACCACACATATATAATTTTAAAATGCAATTGAAAAAATAAGTTACTTCTTTAAGTTACTTCTTACATATATAATTGTAAGGTGATGACAGCGTCCAACTGATTGCTGTTTTAAAATTATTTTTTAAATTCGAAATTCTTAAGTTACTTCTTACATATATAATTTTAGAATGCAATTGAAAAAATAAGGAAATTAACATGTAGTTTTTAAAGAAGAAAATTTTAAAGATAGATATTATACAAGTAAGAAAAACTATAAAATTAAAATTTTAGATAATTATGAAAATAGTATGACTACAAAAATACATATTAGGTGAGTAAAAAATAAAATAAAATTAAAGATTAGATAATTTAAAAGAGTTAAAGATACAAAGTTGGTAATAGAATAGAAACAGAATCAACGTGATGACTTTAAACCCATAGGTTTTTATAATATGTAGCATGTAGAGGTGTCAAACAGGTCGGGTCGGGTGGATTTGGGTTCGGTCTTTTCGGGTTCGGGTTGAGTGCGGGTTCGGGTCAATCGGGTTACAGGTCAAGCCGGGTCGGGTCTTGACAGGTTATTGTGCGGGTTCAGGTCGACCTAACAGGTCAAGAATTTGAATTTTTAATGATTTTTAATATAATACTATAATTAAATAATAATATTTACTAATAAAATATTATTTTTAATAAATTTTTATAATAATATTTTATTTATAATAGGTTTTATGATAAAATATATTATAATATTTACAATATAATATATTTATTCTACATATATGTAATATATCGGGTCGGTCGGGTCGGTCTCGGGTTTCAACCCAATCGGGTTCGGGTTAATCGGGTTCGGTTTTTTTCTTTGCTCGCTACTATTCGGGTTGGGTTTCAACCCAAAAATTTTCGGTCGGTTCGGGTCGATTTTTCGGGTCGGGTCAGGTTTTGACAGCTCTAGTAGCATGTAATAGAATTATGTTCAAGAGAAACTCTTCCCTATAGTGAAACGAGATAACAAAGCGTATACGTTGTATCAGATTAAATGGAAGGTCAAGATGACAAGATTACACAATAAAAGAAGCAAAATAAAGGATTTATGTGTGAAGTATTAGAATATAGTCAATATCCTAAAATAACGCTAGCAATCAAGTGATTCACTCTCCATTTTTAATAATTGCTTCCAAATTCAATCGTCGGTATTTGCTCCCTCAATCTCACAACCATGGCTTCCATCCATGTCTCTATAGTCGCCTTTCTTCCTACCATGTTCTCTAATTAGCGGCATCATAGACGACAAGAAGAAGAATTCTATTGTAGAATCTATTTTCGCGTATTCTTTTCTCTTCATGACGTGTTTTTTTCAAATTTAATTCTTTAATTTTCATGCTCATCTAACGGTAAAAAATCATACTTGAATTTCACTCAAGAACGGAATACACATGTTTTTGTATTTTTTATTTATGGAGTTCATTCAATTAATTACTTGAAAAGTTGATGTTTTTAGATGTTTGGTATTTTGAATTTGTAAAACTAAAATTTAACCAAGTAGCTAAACCCGAGTTTGCGATTGTTAAAGTCAAACTAGATTTAATTCGAATTTGGTAGTTAAAATCAAGATTGTAAACCTAAATTCAATTTGGGTATTTCTTGTTTGTGATTTGTTAGTAGGATTTAGAATCGGCCTTAATTCATGTATGTTAAATATAGATTTGAAACAAGGCTAGTAATTTGAATCTTGAAGTGATTATTTTGAATATATGATTATATTTGTTGAATTTATAATGGAATATAAGATTTGAATTGATGATGTAGTAACTTGAATATTGATATGTATGACTTAAATTGTGAATATATGACTTTCGAATGCAATCGTTTGCGTATATGTATTTTGAATTGTGTAACCCGAATTCTAGGTAATATAATTTGAATTTTTAAGATAATCGTATGAATATTCTTAATAATTATGATTTAATAAAGCCACGATAGACTGCCCTTTTTGACGACAATTGACAATCTCATAGCGAAGCTGCATAATTCTTGGGCCGTTCCCGATTCAAAAACGCAGACGAAGATTAGCCTAAAGCTCTTTGGCTGTCTCAAAGTACGTAACGGAGGACCGAAGAGGTGGATCCATGGATTGCATTATCCAGCCGACGAACATAGAGTTGATAGTAAGCTAATACTCGGCATCCGAGGAATAAACGGTGGGCTTGGTGATGGAGTCATCGATGATTTCAAGTTTTTTTTTGGCATTGAGAGCGTTCCACATAGCAGTAACCCATTCTTGATTATTGCCCTCTTTAAGAACAACTGGGTATATCGTCAAACCGAGGTGGTCGAACGGATGCAAGTAATAGGGGGTGTTGAGTTTCGGGGTTGTTTGAGAGGTGTTCCGGGCAACGAGTAGAAGTTGTTGGAGGGCGTCAAGCTGAGTTGCAGCGGATCAGCGGAAGATTGGGCAGCGTCAGGGTTCACCATGATTGCGGCGAACTAGGGCGGCGACGCAGTGGACATAATGGCCGGTGGGCGAAAAAAGATTTAGGCTTAGGGTAGGATCGTTGTTCCGATACCATGATAAATTTAGGAGAGACGTGACGTGTTTAGGCAGAAATATAATCTGTTGATCTTCTCATTCTCATATTTGGATATATACACACACACACACACACATACACGGTTACATTAAGCTTGGATAGATAAAGGCAACATAAAATTATAATAATACCTTAATATGGTCTAATAAGGTCAACTTGTTCTAGGCTCTCATCCAACTCTATGTAACTGTTATCGTATAAAAATAAAATAAAATATATATTGTAAGGTGATGACAGCGTTCACATGGGACTTGCTCTCCATCTTCTGCCTTGAGCACTACCAGACATTTTCTGGTCCTACTGATTGTTGTTTTAAAATTATATTTTAAATTTGAAATTCTTAAGTTACTTCTTACGTAAATAACTTTAAAATGTCATTGAAAGAATAAGGTAATTAACATGTAGTTTTTATAGAAGAAAATTTTAAAGATAGATATTAAACGAGTAAGAAAAACTATAAAATTAAAAATTAGATAATTACGAAAATAGTATGACTACAAAAATAGATATTAGTTGAGTAAAAACTAAAAGAAAATGAAAGATTAGATAATTTATAAGAGTTAAAGATACAAAGTTGTTAATAGAATAGAATCAGAATCACCGTGATGACTTTAAACCCATAGGTTTTTATAATATGTAGAATGTAATAGAATTAAGTTCAAGAGAAACTCTTCCCTATAGTAAAAGGAGATAACAAAGCGTATACGTTGTATTAGTTTAAATGGAAGGTCAAGATGACAAGATTACACAAAAAAAGAAGCAAAATAAAGGACTTATGTGTGAAGTATTAGAATATAGTCAATAT
Organism: Polygonum maritimum; assembly: GCA_963924305.1. NCBI lineage: Eukaryota > Viridiplantae > Streptophyta > Magnoliopsida > Caryophyllales > Polygonaceae > Polygonum > Polygonum maritimum. Next base: position 34,480,799 of record OZ002735.1, on the reverse strand, counting down.
CCTAAAATAACGCTAGAAATCACGTGATTCTCTCTCCATATATTTAATAATTGCTTCCAAATTCAATCGTCGGTATTTCCTTCCTCATTCTCACAGCCATGGTTTCCATCCATGTTCTCTAATTAGTGGACACATGGACGACAAGAAGAAGAATTCTCATGTAGAATCTATATTCGAGTATTCTTTTCTCTTCATGACGAGTTTTTTGCAGATTAAATTCTTTAATTTTCATGCTCATCTAACGGTAAAAAATCATACTTGAATTTCACTCAAGAACGGAATACACATGTTTTTATATTTTTTATTTATGGAGTTCGTTCAATTAATTACTTGAAAAGTTGATGTTTTTAGATGTTTGGTATTTTGAGTTTGTAAACTAAAATTTAACCAGGTAGCTAAACCCGAGTTTGCGATTGTTAAAGTCAAACTAGATTTAATTCGAATTTGGTAGTTAAAATCAAGATTGTAAACCTAAATTCAATGTGGGTATTTCGAGTTTGTGATTTGTTAGTAGGATTTAGAATCGGCCTTAATCATGTATGTTAAATATAGATTTGAAACAGGGCTAGTAATTTGAATCTTGAAGTGATTATTTTGAATATATGATTATATTTGTTGAATTTATAATGGAATTGATGATTTGAATTGATGATGTAGTAACTTGAATATTGATATGTATGATTTAAATTGTGAATATATGATTTTCGAATGCAATGGTTTGCGAATATATATTTTGAATTGTGTAACCCGAATTCTAGGTAATATAATTTGGATTTTAAGATAATCGTATGTATATTCTTAAAAATTATGATTTAATAAAGCAAAGACAACTGCCTTTTTTGACGACAATTGACAATCTCGTAGCGAAGCTGCATAATTCTTAGGCCGTTCCCGATTCAAAAACGCTGATGATGATTAGCCTAAAGCTCTTTGGCTGTCTCAAAGTACTTAACAGAGGACCGAAGAGGTGGATCCATGGATTGTACTATCCAGCCGACGAGCATAGAGTTGATAGTAAGCCAATACTCGGCATCCGAGGAATAAACGGTGAACTTGGTGATGGGGTCATCGACGATTTCAAGTTTTTTTGGGCATTTAGGGCGTTCCACATAGCAGTAACCCATTCTTGATAATTGCCCCCTTTAAGAACAGCTGGGTATATCGTCAAACCGAGGTGGTCCAACGGATTCAAGTAATAGGGGGTGTTGAGTTTGGGGGTTGTTTGAGAGGTGTTCCGGTCAACGAGTAGAAGTTGTTGGAGAGTGGCAAGCAGAGTTGCAGCGGATCAGGGGAAGATTGGGCAGCGTCCGGGCTCATCATGATGGCGGCTAACAAGGGCGGCGACGTAGTGGACATAAATGGCCAGTGGGCGAAAAAAGATTTAGGCTTAGGGTAGGATGGTCGTTCCGATACCATGATAAATTTAGGAGAGACGTGACGTATTTAGGCAGAAATATAATCTGTTGATCTTCTCATTCCCATATTTGGATATATATATATATACACACAAACACACCCACACACACGGTTACATTAAGCTTGGATATAGAAAGGCAACATAAAATTATAATAATACCTTAATATGGTCTAATAAGGTCAACTTGTTTCTAGGCTCTCATCCAACTATATGTAATTGTTATCCTAAGAAATAAAATATAATATATATTGTAAGGTGATGACAGCGTTCACATGGGACTTGCTCTCCTTCTTCTGTCTTGAGCACTACCAGACATTTTCTGGTCCAACAGATTGCTGTTTTATAATTATTTTTTAAATTCGAAATTCCTAAGTTACTTCTTACATATATAATTTAAAAATGCAATTGAAAAAATAAAGAAATTAACATGTAGTTTTTAAAGAAGAAAATTTTAAACATAGATATTATACGAGTAAGAAAAACTATAAAATTAAAAATTAGAAAATTATGAAAATAGTATGACTACAAAAATAGATATTAGGTGAGTAAAAAATAAAATAAAATTAAAGATTAGATAATTTAAAAGAGTTAAAGATACAAAGTTGTTGAAAGAATAGAATCAGAATCAACGTGATGACTTTAAACCCATAGGTTTTTAAAAATATATAGCATGTAATAGAATTAAGTTCAAGAGAAACTCTTCCCTATAGTGAAACGATATAACAAAGCGTATACGTTGTATTAGATTAAATGGAAGGTCAAGATGACAAGATTACACAAAAAAAAAAAGCATAATAAAGGATTTATGTGTGAAGTATTAGAATGTAGTCAATATCATAAAATAACGCTAGCAATCAAGTGATTCTCTCTCCATATATTTAATAATTGCTTCCAAATTCAATCGTCGGTATTTGCTCCCTCATTCTCACAACCATGGCTTCCATCCATGTCTCTCTAGTCGCCTTTCTTACTACCATGTTCTCTAATTAGAGGCATCATAGACGACAAGAAGAAGAATTCTATTGTAGAATCTATTTTCGAGTATTCTTTTTTCTTCATGACGTGTTTTTTGCAGAATAAATTCTTTAATTTTCATGCTCATCTAACGGTAAAAAATCATACTTGAATTTCACTCAAGAACGGAATACACATGTTTTTATATTTTTTATTTATGGAGTTCGTTCAATTATTTACTTGAAAAGTTGATGTTTTTAGATGTTTGGTATTTTGAGTTTGAAAAACTAAAATTTAACTAGGTAGCTAAACCCGAGTTTGCGATTGTTAAAGTCAAACTAGATTTAATTCGAATTTGCTAGTTAAAATCAAGATTGTAAACCTAAATTCAATTTGGGTATTTCGAGTTTGTGATTTGTTAGTAGGATTTAGAATCGGCCTTAATTCATGTATGTTAAATATAGATTTGAAACAGGGCTAGTAATTTGAATCTTGAAGTGATAATGTTGAATATATGATTATATTTGTTGAATTTATAATGGAATATATGATTTGAATTGATGATGTAGTAACTTGAATATTGATATGTATGATTTAAATTGTGAATATATGATTTTCGAATGCAATGGTTTGCGAATATATATTTTGAATTGTGTAACCCGAATTCTAGGTAATATAACATGAATTTTTAAGATAATCATATGTACATTCTTAAAAATTATTATTTAATAAAGCCACGACAGACTGCCCTTTCTGACGACAATTGACAATCTCGTAGCGAAGCTACATAACTCTTGGGCCGTTCTTGATTCAAAAACGCTGACGAAGATTATCCTAAAGCTCTTTGGCTGTCTCAAAAAACGTAACGGAGGACCGGAGAGGTGAATCCATGGATTGTACTATCCAGCAGACGAGCATAAAGTTGATAGTAAGCAAATACTCGGCATCCGAGGAATAAACGGTAGGCTTGGTGATGGAGTCATCAACGATTTCAAGTTTTTTTTGGCATTGAGGGCGTTCCACATAGCAATAACCCATTCTTGATAATTGCCCCCTTTAAGAACAACTGGGTATATCGTCAAACCGAGGTGGTCGAACGGATGCAAGTAATAGGGGGAGTTGAGTTTCGGGGTTGTTTGAGAGGTTTTTTGGGCAACGAGTAGAAGTTGTTGGAGGGCGGCAAGCTGAGTTGCAGCGGATCAGCGGAAGATTGGGCAGCGTCAGGGTTCACCATGATTGCGGCGAACTAGGGCGGCGACGCAGTGGACATAAATGGTCGGTGGGCGAAAAAAGATTTAGGCTTAGGGTAGGATCGTTGTTCCGATACCATAATAAATTTAGAAGAGACGTGACGTGTTTGGGCAGAAATATAATCTGTTGATCTTCTCATTCCCATATTTGGATATATAAACACACACAGTAGCATTAAGCTTGGATAGAGAAAGGCAACATAAAATTATAATAATACCTTAATATGGTCTAATAAGGTCAACTTGTTTTTAGGCTCTCATCCAACTTTATGTAATTAATCTCCTATACAAATAAAATATAATATATATTGTAAGGTGATGACAGCGTTCACATGGGACTTGCTCCCCATCTTCTGCCTTGAGCACTATCAGACATTTTCTGGTCCAATTGATTGCTGTTTTAAAATTATTTTTTAAATTCGAAATTCTTAAGTTACTTCTTACATAAATAATTTTAAAATCAATTGAAAAAATAAGGTAATTAACATGTATCTTTTATAGAAGAAAATTTTCAAGATTAATACTATACGAATAAGAAAAAACATAAAATTAAAAATTATATAATTATGAAAATAGTATGAATACAAAAATAGATATTAGGTGAGTAAAAAACAAAATAAAATTAAAGATTTGATAAACTAAAAGAGTTAAAGATACAAAGTTGTTAATAGAATAGAATCAGAATCAACGTGATGACTTTAAACCAATAGGTTTTTGTAATATGTAGTATGTAATAGAATTAAGATCAAGAGAAACTCATCCTTATAGTGAAACGAGATAACAAAGCGTATACGTTGTATTAGACTAAATGGAAGGTCCAGATGACAAGATTACACAAAAAAAGAAGCAAAATAAAGGATTTGTGTGTGAAGTATAAAAATATAGTCAATATCCTAATATCACGCTAGCAATCAAGTGAATCTCTCTCCATATATTTAATAATTGCTTCCAAATTCAATCGTCGGTATTTGCTCCCTCATTCTCACAACCATGGCTTCCATCCATGTCTCTCTAGTCGCCTTTCTTACTACCATGTTCTCTAATTAGCGGCATCATAGACGACAAGAAGAAGAATTCTATTGTAGAATCTATGTACGAGTATTCGTTTCTCTTCATGACGTGCTTTTTGCAGATTAAATTCTTAAATTTTCATTCTAATTGAACGGTAAAAAAATCATACTTGAATTTCACTCTAGAACGGAGTACACATGTTTTTATATTTTTTTATTTATGGAGTTCATTCAATTAATTACTTGAACAGTTGATATTTTTAGATGTTTGATATTTTGAGTTTGTAAAACTAAAATTTAACTAGGTACCTAAACCCGAGTTTGCGATTGTTAAAGTCAAACTAGATTTAATTCGAATTTGGTAGTTAAAATCAAGATTGTAAACCTAAATTCAATTTGGGTATTTCGATTTTGTGATTTGATAGTAGGATTTAGAATCGGCCTTAATTCATGTATGTTAAATATAGATTTGAAACAGGGCTAGTAATTTGAATCTTGAAGTTTTTATATTGAATATATGTTTATATTTGTTGAATTTAATTATAATGGAATATATGATTTGAATTGATGATGTAGTAACTTGAATATTCATATGTATGATTTAAATTGTGAATATATGATTTTCGAATGCAATGGTTTGCGAATATATATTTTGACTTGTGTAACCCGAATTCTGGGTAATATAATCTGAATTTTTAAGATAATCATATGTATATTCTTAAAAATTATAATTTAATAAAGCCACGACAGACTGCCCTTTTTGACGACAATTGACAATCTCGTAGTGAAGCTGCATTATTCTTGGGCCGTTCCCGATTCAAAAACGCTGACGAAGATTATCCTAAAGCTCTTTGGCTGTCTCAAAGTACGTAACGGAGGACCGAAGAGGTGGATCCATGGATTGTACTATCCAGCCGACGAGCATAGATTTGATAGTAAGCCAATAGTCGGCATCCGAGGAATAAACGGTGGGCTTGGTGATGGAGTCATCAACGATTTCAAGTTTTTTTTGGCATTGAGGGTGTTCCACATAGCAGTAACCCCATTCTTGATAATTGCCCCCTTTAAGAACAACTGGCTATATCGTCAAACCGAGGTGGTCGAACGGATGCAAGTAATAGGGGGAGTTGAGTCTCGGGGTTGTTTGAGAGGTGTTCCGGGCAACGAGTAGAAGTTGTTGGAGGGCGGCAAGCTGAGTTGCAACGGATCAGCGGAAGATTGGGTAGCGTCAGGGTTCACCATGATTGCGGCGAACTAGGGCGGCGACGCAGTGGACATAAATGGCCTGTGGGCGAAAAAAGATTTAGGCTTAGGGTAGGATCGTTGTTCCGATACCATGATAAATTTAGGAGAGACGTGACGTGTTTGGGCAGAAATATAATCTATTGATCTTCTCATTCCCATATTTGGACATATATATATATATACACACACACAGTAACATTAAGCTTAAATAGAGAAAGGCAACAAAAAATTGTAATAATACCTTAATATGGTGTAATAAGGTCAACTTGTTTCTAGGCTCTCATCCAACTTTATGTATTTGTTATCCTATAGAAATAAAATATAATATATATTGTAAGGTGATGACAGCGTTCACATGGGACTTGCTCTCCATCTTCTGCCTTGAGCACTACCTGAAATTTTCTGGTCCAACTGATTGTTGTTTTAAAATTATTTTTTAAATTCGAAATTCTTAAGTTACTTCTTACATAAATAATTAAAAAAAGAAATTGAATAAAAAAATTATTAACATGTATCGTTTATAGAAGAAAATTTTTAAAGATAGATATTTTACGATTAAGAAAAAACATAAAATTAAAAACTATATATAATTATGAAAATAGTATGAATACAAAAAAAGATATTAGGTGATTAAAAAATAATATAAAATTAAAGATTAGATAATCTAAAAGAGTTAAAGATACAAAGTTGTTAATAGAATAGAATAAGAATCAATGTGATGACTGTAATCCAATAGGTTTTTATAATATGTAGTATGTAATAGAATTAAGATCAAGAGAAACTCTTCCGTATAGTGAAACGAGATAACAAAGCGTATACGTTGTATTAGATTAAATGGAAGGTCAAGATGACAAGATTACACAAAAAAAGAAGCAAAATAAAGGATTTGTGTGTGAAGTATAAGAATATAGTCAATATCCTAAAATCACGCTAGCAATCAAGTGATTCTCTCTCCATATATTTAATAATTGCTTCCAAATTCAATCATCGATATTTGCTCCCTCATTCTCACAACCATGGCTTCCATCCTTGTCTCTCAAGTCGCCTTTCTTACTACCATGTTCTCTAATTAGCGGCATCATAAACGACAAGAAGAAGAATTCTATTGTAGAATCGACATTCGAGTATTCTTTTCTCTTCATGAGGTGTTTTTTGCAGATTAAATTCTTTAATTTTCTCGCTCATGGAACGGTAAAAAATCATACTTGAATTTCACTCAAGAACGGATTGCACATGTTTTTTTATTTTTTTATTTATGGAGTTCGTTTAAATAATTACTTGAAAAGTTGATGTTTTTAGATGTTTGGTATTTTGAGTTCGTAAAACTAAAATTTAACAAGGTAGCTAAACCCTAGTTTGCGATTGTTAAAGTCAAACTAGATTTAATTCGAATTTGGTAGTTAAAATCAAAATTGTAAACCTAAATTCAATTTGGGTATTTCAAGTTTGTGATTTGTTAGTAGGATTTAGAATCGGCCTTAGTTCATGTATGTTAAATATAGATTTGAAACAGGGCTAGTAATTTGAATCTTGAAATTATTATATTGAATATATGATTATATTTATTGATATTAATTATAATGGAATATATGATTTGAATTGATGATGTAGTAACTTGAATATTGATATGTATGATTTAAATTGTGAATATATGATTTTCGAATGCAATGGTTTGCGAATATATATTTTGAATTGTGTAACCTGAATTCTAGGTAATATAATTTGATTTTTTAAGATAATCATATGTATATTCTTAAAAATTATGATTTAATAAAGCCACGACAGACTGCTCTTTTTGACGACAATTAACAATCTCGTAGCGAAGCTGCATTATTCTTGGGCCGTTCCCGATTCAAAAACGCTGACGAAGATTATCCTAAAGCTCTTTGGCTGTCTCAAAGTACGTAACGGAGGACCGAAGAGGTGGATCCACAGATTGTACTATCCAGCCGACGAGCATAGAGTTGATAGTAAGCCAATAGTCGGCATCCGAGGAATAAACGGTGGGCTTGGTGATGGAGTCATCAACGATTTCAAGTTTTTTTGGCATTGAGAGCGTTCCACATAGCAGTTTCCCATTCTTGATAATTGCCCCCTTTAAGAAAAACTGGGTATATCGTCAAACCAATGTGGTCGAACGGATGCAAGTAATAGGGGGAGTTGAGTTTCGGGGTTGTTTGAGAGGTGTTCTGGGCAACGAGTAGAAGTTGTTGAAGGGCGGCAAGCTGAGTTGCAGTGGATCAACGGAAGATTGGGCAGCGTCAGAGTTCACCATGATTGCGGCGAACTAGGGCGGCGACGCAGTGGACATAAATGGCCGGTGGGCGAAAAAAGATTTAGGCTTAGGGTAGGATCGTTGTTCCGATACCATGATAAATTTAGGAGAGACGTGACGTGTTTGGGCAGAAATATAATCTGTTGATCCTATCATTCCCATATTTGGATATATATATATATATATATATATACACATACACAGTAACATTAAGCTTGGATAGAGAAAGGCAACATAAAATTATAATAATACCTTAATATGGTCTAATAAGGTCAACTTGTTTTTAGGCTCTCATCCAACTTTATGTAATTATTATCCTATAGAAATAAAATATAATATATATTGTAAGGTGATGACAGCGTTCACATGGGACTTGCACTGTATCTTCTGCCTTGAGCACTATCAGTCATTTTCTGGTCCAACTGATTGCTGTTTTAAAATTATTTTTTAAATTCAAAATTCTTAAGTTACTTCTTACGTAAATAATTTTAAAAGCAATTGAAAAAATAAGATAATTAACATGTATCTTTTATAGAAGAAAATTTTAAAGATAGATACTGTACGGGTAAGAAAAAACGTAAAATTAAAAATTATATAATTATGACAATAGTATGAATACAAAAATAGATATTAGGTGAGTAAAAAATTAAATTAAATTAAAGATTAGATAATCTAAAAGAGTTAAAGATACAAAGTTGTTAATAGAATAGAATCAGAATCAACGTGATGACTTTAAACCAATAGGTTTTTATAATATGTAGTATGTAATAGAATTAAGATCAAGAGAAAATCTTCCTTATAGTGAAACGAGATAACAAAGCTATACGTTGTATTAGATTAAATGGACGGTCAAGATGACAAGATTACACAAAAAAAAGAAGCAAACTAAAGGATTTGTGTGTGAAGTATAAAAATATAGTCAATATCCTAAAATCGCGCTAGCAATCAAGTGATTCTCTCTCTATATATTTAATAATTGCTTCCAAATGCAATCATCGGTATTTGCTCCCTCATTCTCACAACCATGTCTCTCTAGTCGCCTTTCTTACTACAATGTTCTCTAATTAGCGGCATCATAGACGACAAGAAGAAAAGTTCTACTTTAGAATCTACATTCGAGTATTCTTTTCTCTTCATGACGTGTTTTTTGCAGATTAAATTCATTAATTTTCATGCTCATTGAACGGTAAAAAAATCATACTTGAATTTCACTTAAGAACAGAATACACAAGTTTTTATATTTTTTTTTTTGGAGTTCGTTCTATTAATTACATACAAAGTTGATGTTTTTGGATGTTTGGTATTTTGAGTTTGTAAAACTAAAATTTAACTAGGTAGCTAAACTCGAGTCTATGATTGTTCACGTCAAACTAGATTTAATTCGAATTTGGTAGTTAAAATCAAGATTGTAAACCTAAATTCAATTTGGGTATTTCGAGTTTGTGATTTGTTAGTAGGATTTAGAATCGGCCTTAATTCATGTATGTTAAGTATAGATCTGAAACATGGCTAGTAATTTGAATCTTGAAGTGATTATGAATATATGATTATATTTGCTGAATTTAATTAAATGGAATATATGACTTGAACTGATGATGTAGTAACTTGAATATTGATATGTATGATTGAAATTATGAATATATGATTTTCGAATGCAATGGTTTGCGAATATATATTAAAACTTGTGTAACCTGAATTATAGGTAATTTAATTTGATTTTTTAAGATAATCATATGTATATTCTTAAAAAATTATGATTTAATAAAGCCACGACAGACTGCCCTTTTTGAAGACAATTGACAATCTCGTAGCGAAGCTGCATAATTCTTGGGCCGTTCCAGATTCAAAAACGCTGACGAAATTATCCTAAAGCTCTTTGGTTGTATCAAAGTACGTAACGGAGGACCGAAGAGGTGGTTCCATGGATTGTACTATCCAGCCGACGAGCATAGAGTTGATAGTAAGCCAATACTCGACATCCGAGGAATAAACGGTGGCTTGGTGATGGAGTCATCAACGATTTCAGGTTTTTTTTGGCATTGAGGGCGTTCCACATAGCAGTAACCCATTCTTGATAATTGCCCCCTTTAAGAACAATTGGGTATATCGTCAAACCGAGGTGGTCGAACGGATGCAAGTAATAGGGGGAGTTGAGTTTCGGGGTTGTTTGAGAGGTGTTCTGGGCAACGAGTAGAAGTTGTTGGAGGGCAGCAAGCTGAGTTGCAGCGGATCAGCGGAAGAATGGGCAGCGTCAGGGTTCACCATGATTGCGGCGAACTAGGGCGGCGACGCAGTGGACATAAATGGCCGGTGGGCGAAAAAAGATTTAGGCTTAGGGTAGGATCGTTGTTCCGATACCTTGATAAATTTAGGAGAGATGTGACGTGTTTGGGCAGAAATATAATCTGTTGATCTTCTCATTCCCATATTTGGATATATATATATATATACACACACAGTAACATTTAGCTTGGATAGAGAAAGGCAACATAAAATTATAATAATACCTTAATATGGTCTAATAAGGTCAACTTGTTTTTAGGCTCTCATCCAACTTTATTTAATTATTATCCTATAGTCATAAAATATAATATATATTGTAAGGTGATGACAGCGTTCACATGGGACTTGCTCCGCATCTTCTGCCTTGAGCACTATCAGACATTTTCTGGTCCAACTGATTGCTATTTTAATTTTTTTTTTTAAATTCGAAATTCTTAAGTTACTTCTTACATAAATAATTTTAAAAGCAATTGAAAAAATAACGTAATTAACATTTATCTTTTATAGAAGAAAATTTTAAAGATAGATACTATACGAGTAAGAAAAAACGTAAAACTAAAAATTATATAATTATGACAATAGTTTGAATACAAAAATAGATATTAGGTGAGTAAAAAATAAAATAAAATTAAAGATTAGATAATCTAAAAGAGTTAAAAATACAAAGTTGTTAATAGAATAAAATCAGAATCAACGTGATGACTTTAAACCAATAGGTTTTTATAATATGTAGTATGTAATAGAATTAAGATAAAGAGAAAATCTTCCTTATAGTGAAACGAGATAACAAAGCGTATACGTTGTATTAGATTAAATGGAAGGTCAAGATGACAAGATTACACAAAAAAAAGAAGCAAAATAAAGGATTGTGTGTGAAGTATAAAAATATAGTCAATATCCTAAAATTGCGCTAGCAATCAAGTGATTCTCTCTCCATATATTTAATAATTGCTTCCAAATTCAATCATCGGTATTTGCTCCCTCATTCTCACAACCATGTCTCTCTAGTCGCCTTTCTTACTACCATGTTCTCTAATTAGCGGCATCATAGACGACAAGAAGAAGAGTTCTATTGTAGAATCTACATTCGAGTATTCTTTTCACTTCATGACGTGTTTTTTGCAGATTAAATTCATTAATTTTCATGGTCATTGAATGGTAAAAAAATCATACTTGAATTTCACTCAAGAATGGAATACACATGTTTTTATATTTTTTTTTGGAGTTCGTTCTATTAATTACATACAAAGTTGATGTTTTTAGATGTTTGGTATTTTGAGTTTGTAAAACTAAAATTTAACTAGGTAGCTAAACTCGAGTCTGCGATTGTTAAAGTCAAACTAGATTTAATTCGAATTTGGTAGTTAAAATCAAGATTGTAAACCTAAATTCAATTTGGGTATTTCGAGTTTGTGATTTGTTAGTAGGATTTAGAATCGGCCTTAATTCATGTATGTTAAGTATAGATCTGAAACATGGCTAGTAATTTGAATCTTGAAGTGATTATTTTGAATATATGATTATATTTGTTGAATTTAATTATAATGAAAGATATGACTTGAACTGATGATGTAGTAACTTGAATATTGATATGTATGATTGAAATTGTGAATATATGATTTTCGAATGCAATGGTTTGCGAATATATATTTTGACTTGTGTAACTCGAATTCTAGGTAATTTAATTTGATTTTTTAAGATAATCATATGTATATTCTTAAAAATTATGATTTAATAAAGCCACGACAGACTGCCCTTTTTGACGACAATTGACAATCTCGTAGCGAACCTGCATAATTCTTGGGCCGTCCCGGATTCAAAAGCATTGACGAAGATTATTCTAAAGCTCTTTTGCTGTCTCAAAGTACGTAACGGAGGACCGAAGAGGTGGATCCATGGATTGTACTATCCAGCCGACGAGCATAGAGTTGATAGTAAGCCAATACTCGGCATCCGAGGTATAAATGGTGGGCTTGGTGATGGAGTCATCGACGATTTCAAGTTTTGTTTGGCATTGAGGGCGTTCCACATAGCAGTAACCCATTCTTGATAATTGCCCCCTTTTAGAACAATTGGGTACATCGTCAAACCGAGGTTGTCCAACGGATGCAAGTAATAGGGGGAGTTGAGTTTCGGGGTTGTTTGAGAGGTGTTTCGGGCAACGAGTAGAAGTTGTTGGAGGGCGGCAAGCTGAGTTTCAGCGGATCAGCGGAAGATTGGGCAGCGTCAGGGTTCACCATTATTGCGGCGAACTAGGGCGGCGACGCAGTGGACATAAATGGCCTGTGGGCGAAAAAAGATTTAGGCTTAGGGTAGGATCGTTGTTCCGATACCATGATAAATTTAGGAGAGACGTGACGTGTTTAGGCAGAAATATAATCTGTTGATCTTCTCATTCCCATATTTGGATATATATACACACACACACACACGGTTACATTAAGCTTGGATAGAGAAAGGCAACAAAAAAATATAATAGTACCTTAATATGGTCTAATAAGTAGGCTCTCATCCAATTTTATGTAATTGTTATCCTATAGAAATAAAATATAATATATATTGTAAGGTGATGACAACGTTCACATGGGACTTGCTCTCCATCTTCTGCCTTGAGCACTACTAGACATTTTCTGGTCCAACTGATTGTTGTTTTAAAACTATTTTTTAAATTTGAAATTCTTAAGTTTCTTCTTACATAAATAATTTATAAATACAATTGAAAAAATAAGGTAATTAACATGTATCTTTTATAGAAGAAAATTTTAAAGATAGATATTATATGAGTATGAAAAAACATAAAATTAAAAATTAGATAATTATGAAAATAGTATGACTAAAAAAATAGATAGGCTGTTTCAATGCGCACCCGTAAAAGTTTGTAATTACACCCGAATTTGCGCGCATCTAGGGCTCGCACAAGGGCAAAATAGTTATTATGAAAAAAAAACCGAAAAAAGGAAACCGGGGCGGCACAGAACACGAGGCGCGCACCCAGGGCTCGCGCGAGCCCTGGATGCGCGCCACCTCGATATGCGCGCATCCAGGGCTCGCGCGAGCCCTGGGTGCGCGCCGCGGTCTTTGTGCCAGCCCCGGTTACCCTCGAAAAGTGGCCTCGGTTACCCTCGAAATGTGGGTCACTTTCCCGAATATGGGCCTTTTTTTCCCAGCCTTATAAGAACAAATCTTAGTTTTAAATATGGGCCTTTGTTTTAATATGGGCCTTTACTTGAAATAAAAGCCCAAATAAAAACACTCAAGTATCTCCTTATGCCTAGCCTTTTATAATAACTAAAGCTCCTTCCCCATCTTCAAAATTTCGATGTGGGATGGGAATGTGGAATGGGGAGAAATCCAATGCTCTATCACTAATTCTCCCACATCGAGTTTTGACTAAATCTCAAGGCCGAATGCTACTATAAAACACATACTCTAGTGAAGCTTAATGCATATGTGCTTGATATTTGGACAATAAAATTTTGAAGTCCATTTGCAAACAATGCATATTATATTTTTAATGGTTTTTTCAAAGTTTAATTTTAAAATTTGTAAGTTAGGGATATGGGTTACGGACCGGAAAAACGGGTCGGACCATGGGTCAGTTTTTCTATTTACAAATCATCGGGTTGACCCGTAACCCGTAAAGGGGGCGGGTCGGTTTGACCCGAATTTTCACAAACATGGACCGGACTAGACCCGGAATCCTGGTCCGATCCGAGTTAGACCGGTTTCATTTTTTAAATATAATATAATATATTTAATTGAATTTTTTTATTTTATATTAAAAAAATATTTTTTTAATAAAAATTATTTTTTTAATAGGTTTACATGTAATTTAAATACATTTTATAAATAAAATTTATTAAAAATAATCTATAATCATATTAATATATGTACTTTTTATAAATAATAATATATTCTGGCCCATTCCGGGTTTGGACGCGACCCGACCGGAACCCGGAATCATAAAGGACCGCGACCGGATCGGATACTTCCGGTCCGGTCCGGTCCGATCTAATATTGCACAACCCTAGTAAGAACATAAATTAACCAAAATGATACACGAACACGATGAAGAATCGAAACTAAGGCCTGAACTCGAGTTAGGCGTATGGGCCCATTAGGCCCAATACGATCCAAACCGAATAGAAATCTCGATCCAATGCAACGTTCATAAAAGAGTAAGATCATAAACCGAAACAATAGTAGAACTTGATGAAGAATCGAAACTAAGGAATCGAACTCGAATTGGGCCTATGGGCCCATTAGGCCTAATACGATCCAAACCTAATAGAACTCTTGATCTAGGCAAATGTTTATAAAAGAGTAAGAACATAAACCGAAACGATAGTAGAACTTGATGAAGAACCGAAACTAAGGAATCGAACTCGAGTTGGGCCTATGGGCCCATTAGGCCTAATACGATCCAAACCGAATAGAGCTCTTGATCTAGGAAAATGTTTATAAAAGAGTAAGAACATAAACCGAAACGATAGTCGAACATGATGAAGTACCAAAACTAAGGAATCGAACTCGAGTTAGGCTTGTGGGCCCATTAGGCCCAATACGATCCAAATCGAATAAAACTCTCGATCCAAGACGACGTTTATAAATGAGTAAGAACATAAACCGAAATGATAATCGAACATGATGAAGTACCGAAACTAAAGAATTGAGCTTGAGTTAGGCCTATGGTCCGTGTCCGGTCCGGTCCGGTCTAATATTGCACAACCCTAGTAATAACATAAACCAAGACGATACTCGAACACGATGAAGAATCAAAACTAAGGAACGAACTCGAGTTAGGTGTATGGGCCCATTAGGCCCAATACGATCCAAACCGAAGAGAACTCTCGATCCAATGCAACGTTCATAAAAGAAGAAGAACATTAACCGAAATAATAGTCGAACATGATGAAGTACCGAAACTAAGGAGTCGAACTCGAATTCGGCTTGTGGGCCCATTTGAAAACGGCTCATTTAATATGATGTAAAACCGAAACTAAGGAGTCGAACTCGAATTTGGCCTATGGCCCATTTAATATATATACTTTTTATAAATAATAGTATATTGTCCATTCTGGGTTCGGTTTATGTTCTTACACTTTTACGAACATTGTCTTGGATCGAGAGTTCTATTCGATTTGGATCGTATTGGGTCTAATGGGCCAATTCGAGTTCGATTCCTTAGTTTCGGTTTTACATAATGTTTGACTATCATTTTGTCGATTTTGGACCAATTTTTTATTGTAAAAAATAAATTTATTTTAATAAAAAATCATGTTCTTATATTTAATTATGTGGAGCGCTGTCCGTTTGGTGGCCGTTGCGCAGTGGCGGCAATTGTGGTGGAGCGTCGGATGGGGCCGAAGCTTCTCGTTTGATGTCGGGCATTATTGTTCGTTGCCGAATGTGACCTAGTTGTTGCACCGTGCAACATGTCTGTGCATGAGGTAGGGTTGTTCATCGGTTCCAACAAACCGAAAAGGACCGAACCTAATCGTAACCGAGCTAGTTCAGTTTAGTACTCGATTCATGTTTTAGACTACTTTGGTTTTCGGTTGAGGTCAGTTTGGATCTCGGTTCGGTTTTCGTATTAGGCCTAATGGGCCCATGGGCCCAACTCGAGTTCAATTCTTTAGTTTCGATTCTTCATCAGGTTCGACTATCTTTTCGGTTTATGTTTTTACTCTTACATGAACGTTGTCTTGGATCGAGAGTTTTATTCGGTTTGGAACGTATTAGGCCTAACTCGAGTTCAATTCTTTAGTTTCAGTTCTTCATCAAGTTTGACTATCGTTTCAGTTTATGTTTTTACTCTTACATGAATGTTGCCTTGGATCGAGAGTTTTATAGGCCAACTCGAGTTCAGGGAAGGGAATTAAGGTCAATTTTTGTGACAATTTAGGGTTAAAATTTAGTTAGTATAAGAAAACAAATCTTGAAATATGGAAAAAATTACAGAAATTGTATAAATTTAAAGAATTAAAGAAACCCTTAAACATTTAGTCCGGTGACAACCATAAGCATTTCAACCAAAGAATTAAATCATACTACATTAAATAATTTTTTAATAACCAAATTTTGTTACGTTTGATAATGATAAAACCATTTCAACCAAAAAAAAATGACGATAAAACCATTTCACATCCCAATCGATATTGTGTATGCCAGTTAATTTGTATTAATTGTTATCTTTTCATTCTTTTTCCCCAATTTTAGTTCGAATTTTCAAGTAAATGTATACGTTACAACAATCCAAGTGTAAAAATTGGAACTAAATTATTAGTAAAGGTACTTTTTTATATGATCGTGATTAATTACTAACACAGCTATTATCATTTATTACTACTAACTTTCAATTGTTGGGCATTGTATTCACAATAAATTTCCATTAGCAATTCCCAGATTCATGACAGCTCCGTTCCAGAGCTATACACTCGATCTTCTTTTTGAACGGCAGGGATGGCTGCACACTCATTGGTTACAAATATCAATAGTAATTGAAGCTAGGCCGCGCGCAGGGAGCCCGCGCGCGCAGGCTGCCCTCGCGCGAGTCGGTCCTTTGTGCCGCTCGCCTCCTCCAGCCCCGTTTCCGAGATTACGATTTTACCCTTGCGCGAAACGAGGTGTTCGCGCGAAGTTAGGATGCGCGCAAGGTGGGTGTGAAAACGAAAAAAAGGGGTGCGTAAGTAAGCCGCGAATAGATATTAGGTGTGTAAAAAAAAAATTTAAATATTAGATAATTTAAAAGAGCTAAAGATACAAAGTTGTTAATAGAATAGAATCAGAATCAACGTGATGACTTTAAAGCCATACGTTTTTATAAATGTAGTATGTAATAGAATTAAGATCAAGAGAAACTCTTCCTTATAGTGAAACGAGATAACAAAGCGTATACGTTGTATCAGATTAAGTGGAAGGTCAAGATGACAAGATTACACAAAAAAAGAAGCAAAATAAAGGATTTGTGTGTGAAGTATTAGAATATAGTCAATATCCTAAAATCACGCTAGCAATCAAGTGATTCTCTCTCCATATATTTATAAATTGCTTCCAAATTCAATCGTATGTATTTGCTCCCTCATTCTCACAACCATGGCTTCCATCCATGTCTCTCTAGTCGCCTTTCTTACTACCATGTTCTCTAATTAGCGGTATCATAGACGACAAGAAGAAGAATTCTATTGTAGAATCTACATTCGAGTATTATTTTCTCTTTATTACGTGTTTTTTGCAGATTAAATTCTTTAATTTTCATGCTCATCTAGCAAAGTTGCATGTTTTTTGCGCCGTTCCCGATTCAAAAACGCTGACGAAGATTATCCTAAAGCTCTTTGGCTGTCTCAAAGTACGTAACGGAGGACCGAAGAGGTGGATCCATGTATTGTACTATCCAACCGACGTGCATAAAGTTGACATTAAGCCAACACTCGACATCAGAGGAATTCAAAGTGGGCTTGGTGATGGAGTTGTCTACGATTTCCAGCTTTCTTTTGGCATTGAGGGCGTTTCGCATAGCGGTAACCCATTCTTGATAATTGTCCCCTATAAGAACAATTGGGCATATCGTCAAACCGGGGTGGTCCGACGGATGCAAGTGATATGGGGAGTTGAGTTTTGCGGTTGTTTGAGAGTTGTTCTGGGCAACGAGTAGAAGTTCTTGGAGGGGGGAAAGCTGAGTTGCAGCCGATCAACGGAAGATTGGGCAGCGCCAGGGTTCACCATGATGGCGGTGAACAAGGGCAGTGATGCGGTGGACAGAAACGGCCGGCGGGCGAAAAAAGATTTAGGCTTAGGTTAGGATCGTTGCTTCGATACCATGATAAGTTTGGGAGAGACGTGTTTAGGCAGAAATAATCTGTTGATCTTCTCATTCCCATATTTGGATATATGATTATACACGATTACATTAAGCTTGGATAGAAAAGGGTAACATAAATTATAATATTACCTTAATATGGTCTAATAAGGTCAAGTTGTCTATAGACTCTCATCCAACTTTATGTAATTGTTATCCTATAGAAATAAAATATGTTATATATTGTAAGGTGATGAGAGCGTTCACATGGGACTTGCTGTCCATCTTCTGCCTTGAGCACTACCAGACATTTTCTGGTCCATCTGATTGATGTTTTAAAATTATTTTTTAAATTCGAAATTCTTAAATTACTTCTTACATAGATAGTTTTAAAATGCAATTGAAAAAATAAGGTAATTAACATGTATCATTTATAGAAGAAAATTTTAAAGATAGATATTATACGAGTAATAAAAAACATAGAATTAAATATTATATAAGTATGAAAATAGTATGACTACAAAAATAAATATTAGCTGAGTAAAAATAAGATAAAATTAAAGATTAGATAATCTAAAAGAGTTAACGATATAAAGTTGTTAATAAAGTAGAATCAGAATGAACGTGATAACTTTACACGCATAGGTTTTTATAGTATGTAATATGTCATAGAATTAAGATCAAGAGAAACTCTTCCCTATAGTGAAACGAGATAACAAAGCGTATACGTTGTCTTAGATTAAAGGGAACATAAAGATTACACTGACTCGGGCAAAGTCGTTGTTCCCTTATCAAAAATAAATCCCAAACATGCAAACAACAGTATAGTAGGCAAGCAAGGGGTCGAACCCAAAGGAATCAGTTTCTATTTAGATTTTATGGTTTTCATGCAAGTAAACAAAGGGGGTTTTGAAAGTCGATTTCAATCAAAGGTTATCAAGTAGAGTTTATCCAATCAATTCCACTTTATTAATCCGTTGATCATGAATTCATCCACCTCTTTATATGCCTAGGTCAATTCCAATCCCAATCGTTAGCAATCGCAAGTCCACGGTCCAAGCAATTCTATAACCCTAGGCAAGGACGCTTAACCTAGAATTAACATAGAGCACAAGGATAATAGGAAATCAAATCATGCAATCAAGCTACGAGTCTCATGCACAATTTAACCATTGAATACTCTTCCCTAAACTAGTCCACGGTCCTAGAATAGAGTTGTTTCGAGAAATAGGAAAGATGCATAGACAACAACCAATCCTAAATCAAACAATAGATCTAAGTCAATCAAACAAGTTGATCAGGCTCATAAAATCAAACATAGATCATGGGATGAAGCACAAGAGTATCAATAAAGACCTAGGGATAAAGAGATTACCAGAATTTCACAATTTCATAATAAAGCTTCCTTGATCGAATAAACTCAAGAGGAGAGTTAGTTCTCCATTACAAAGAAAAGTCAAATCTTTATTGAAAGAACAATTGATTGACAAGTATCTTGTATATCCTAAAAACCTAGAAAGGTTCCCCTTAAATAGCCCCAAAGATCAACCTTTTTGGACTAGATAAGAAAGGAAACCGAAAGATAAGAAAGGAAACAAGATATAAAAGATAGAATTTCGTCCGCGTGAAAGTCGGCCGCACCGCGACCGCGGCACCACCACCGCGCCCGCAGCGGTCTTCTTCGGTCAAGTGCTGAGTCGGCTTCTACCGCGACCGCGCCACAGACAGCGCGACCGCGGCCTTCATGGTCTTGGTTGGTTCGTCTCTTCACGGCACCGCGCCCGCGTCCTAGACAACGCGACCGCGATATCCATGCAGTGGCGAATCTTCGTCTTTAAGCTCTTTAACACTTGATTCTTCATAACTTGTGTCTTCGGTCTTCATATTACAATAACGCTCAAAACTGACCTAAACACTCTCTAAATCATCTCAAAATACAAGAGTTATCCTATACAAAATAGCCTGGATCATACACAAAGTAAAGAAGCAAAATAAAAGATTTGTGTGTGAAGTATTAGAATATAGCCAAGACCCTAAAATCATGCTAACAATCAAGTGATTCTCTCTCCATATCTTTTATAATTACTTCCAATTCAATCGTCGGTATTTGCTCCCTCATCCTCACAACCATGGCTTCCATCCATGTATCTCTAGTCGCCTTTCTTACTACCATGTTCTCGAATCAACGACGTCATAGACAACAAGAAGAAGAATTCTATGGTAAAATCTACATTTGAGTATTCTTTTCTCTTCATGACGTTTTCTTTTTGCAGATTAAATTCTTTAATTTTCATGCTCATCGAACAGTAAAAAATCATACTTGAATTTCACTCAAAAATGGAATACACATATTTTTATATTTTTTATTTATGGAGTTCGTTCAATTAATTACTTGAAAATGTGATGTTTTTAGATTTTTGTCTTTTTGGTATTTTGAGTTTGTAAAACTAAATTTGAACTAGGTAGCCAAACCCGAGTTTGCGGTAGTTAAAGTCAATCTAGATTTAATTCGAATTTGGTAGTTAATATCAAGTTTGTGAACGTAAATTCAAATTGGGTATTTTGAGTTTGTGATTTGTTAGTAGGATTTAGATTCAGCTTGAATTCATGTATGCTAATCATAATATTGAAACAGGGCTAGTAGTTGGAATCTTGAGGTGATTATTTTGAATATATGATTATATTTGTTAAATTTATAATGGAATATATGATTTGAATAGATGATGTAGTAACCTGAATGTTGATATGTATGATTTAAATTATGAGTACATGATTTTCGAATGCAAAGGTTTGCGAATATATATTTTGAATTGTGTATTAACCCGAATTCTAGGAAATATATTTTGAATTTTTAATATAATCATATGTGTGTTCTTAAAAATTATTATTAAAGCCACGACGGACTGCCCTTTTTGACGACAATTTGCAATCTCGTAGCGAAGCTGCATAATTCTTAGGCCGTTCCCGATGAAAAAATGCTGACGAACATTATCCTAAAGCTCCTTGGATGTCTCAAAGCACATAACGGAGGACCGAAGTGGTGGACCCATGGATTGTACTATCCAGCCGACGAGCATAGATTTGATTAGTAAGCCAATACTCGGCATCCGAGAAATCGAAGGTGGGCTTGGTGATGGAGTCGTCGACGATTTCGAGCTTTGTTTTGGCATTGAGGGTTTTTCGCATAGTAGTAACCCATTCTTGATATTTGTCCCCTTTAAGAACAATTGGGCATATCGTCAAACCGGGGTGGACCGACGGATGCAAGTAATATGGGAGTTGAGTTTCGGGGTTGTTTGAGAGGTGCTCTAGGCAACAAGTAGATCGAAGTTGTTGGAGGGGGGCAAGCTGAGTTACAGCGGATCAGCGGAAGATTGGGCAGTGGCAGGTTCACCATGATGGCGGCAAACAAGGGCAGCGATGCGGTGGACAAAAACGGCCGGTTGGCGAAAAATGTTCCAGGCTTAGGTTAGGATCGTTGATCCGATACCATGATAAGTTTGGGAGAGACGTGTTTAGGTAGCAATAATTTGTTAATCTTCTCATTCCCATATTTGGATATATATTTATTCACGGTTACACTAAGCTTGGATAGAGAAAGGCAATATTAAATTATAATAATACCCTAACATGGTCTAATAAGGTCAACTTGTTACTAGGCGCTCATCCAACTTGATTTAATTGTTATCCTATAGAAATAAAATATAATATATATTGTAAGGTGATGACAGCGTTCACATGGGACTTGCTCTCCATCTTCTGCCTTGAGCACTACCAGACATTTTTTGGTCCAACTGATTGTTGTTTTAAAGCTATTTTTTTAATTCGAAATTCTTAAGTTACTTCTTACATAAATAAATAAGGTAATTAGCATTTATCTTTTATAGAAGAAAAATTAAAGATAGATATTCTACGAGTAAGAAAAAAGATAGAATTAAAAAATAGATAATTATGAAAATAGTATGACGTACTACAAAAATAGATATTAGGTGAGTAAAAAAAAAGGTAAAATTAAAGATTAGATAATTTAAAAGAGTTAAAAGTATAAAGTTGTTAATAGAGTAGAATCAGAATCAACGTGATAACTTTAAATCCATTGGTTTTTATAATATGTAATATGTCATAGAACTAAGATCAAGAGAAACTCTTCCCTATAGTGAAACGAGAGAACAAAGTGTAAACGTTGGATTAGATTAAATGGAAGGTCACGATTACACAAAATAAAGAAGCAAAATAAAGGATGTGTGTGTGTGAAGTATTAGAATATAGTGAAGATCCTAAAATCACGCTAGCAATAAAGTGATTCTCTCTCCATATCTTTAATAATTACTTCCAAATTCAATCGTCGGTTTTTGCTCCCTCATCCTCACAACCATGGCTTCCATCGATGTTTCTCTAGTCGCCTTTCTTACTACCATGTTCTCTAATCAGCAGCATCATAGACGACAAGAAGAAGAATTCTATGGTAGAATCTACATTCAAGTATTTTTTTCTCTTCATGATTTTTTCTTTTTACAGATTAAATTCTTTAATTTTCATGCTCATCTAACAATGAAAAATAATACTTGAATTTCACTCAAGAACGGAATACACATGTTTTATATTTTTTATTTATGGAGTTCGTTTAATTAATTACTTGTAAAGCTGATGTTTTTAGATTTTTGGTATTTTGAGTTTGTTAAACTAAATTTTAACTAGGTAGCGAAACCCGAGATTGCGATTGTTAAAGTCAAACTAGATTTAATTCGAATTCGGTAGTTAAAATCAAGTTTGTGATCCTAAATTCAAATTGGGTATTTTGTGTTTGTGATTTGTTAGTAGGATTTAGAATCAGCCTTAATTCATGTATGCTAAATATAAATTTGAAACAGGGCTAGGAGTTTGAATCCTGAGGTGAATATTTAGAATATATGATTATATTTGTGAAATCTATAATGGTATATGATTTGAATTTTTAAGATAATCATATGTGTGTTCTTTATGATTTAATATAGCCACGACAAACTGCCCTTTTTGACGACAATTGACAATATCGTAGCGAAGCTGCATAATTCTTGGGTCGTTCCCGATGCAAAAATGCTGACGAAGATTATCCTAAAGCTATTTGGATGTCTCGAAGTACGTAACAGAGGACCGAAGAGGTGGATCCATGGATTGTCCTATCCAGCCGATGAGCATAAAGTAGATAGTAAGCCAACACTCGACATCCGAGGAATCAACGGTGTGCTTGGTGATGGAGTTGTCGACGATTTCCAGCTTTCTTTTGGCATTGAGGGCGTTTCGCATAGCGGTAACCCATTCTTGATAATTTTCCCCTATAAGAACAATTGGGCATATATCGTCAAACCGGGGTGGTCCAACGGGTGCAAGTGATATGGGGAGTTGAGTTTTGGGGTTGTTTGAGAGGTGATCTGGGCAATGAGTAGAAGTTGTTGGAGGGGGGGGAAAGCTGAGTTGCAGCGTATCAACGGAAGATTGGGCAGCGTCAGGGTTCAACATGATGGCGGCGAACAAGGGCAGTGATGCGGTGGACAGAAACGGCCGGTGGGCGAAAAAAGATTTAGGCTTAGATTAGGACCGTTGCTTCGATACCATGATAAGTTTGGGAGAGACGTGTTTAGGCAGATTTAATCTGTTGATCTTCTCATTCCCATATTTGGATATATGATTATACACGGTTACATTAAGCTTGGATAGAGAAAGGCAACATAAATTATAAGAATACCCTAATATGGTCTAATAAGTTCAACTTGTTTCTAGGCTCTCATCCAACTTTATGTAATCGTTATCCTATAGAAACAAAATATGATATATACTTTTAGATGATGAGAGCGTTCACATGGGACCTCCTATCCATCTTTTGCCTATAGCACTACCAGACATTTTCTGGTCCTATTGATTGCTGTTTTAAAATTATTTTTTAAATTTGAAATTCTTAAATTACTTCTTACATAGATAATTTAAAAATGAAATTGAAAAAATAAGGTAATTAAGATGTATCTATTATAGAAGAAAATTTAAAAGATATATATTATACGAGTAAGAAAAAAGATAGAATTAAAAATTAGATAAGTATGAAAATAGTATGACTACAAAAATAGATATTAGCTGAGTAAAAATAAGATAAAATTAAAGATTAGATAATCTAAAAGAGTTAACGATATAAAGTTGTAAATAAAGTAGAATCAGAATGAACATGATAACTTTAAACCCATAGGTTTTTATAGTATATAATATGTAATAGAATTAAGATCAAGAGAAACTCTTCCTTATAGTGAAACGAGAGAACAAAGCGTATACGTTGCATTAGATTAAACGGAAGGTCAAGATTACACAAAATAAAGAAGCAAAATAAAAGATTTGTGTGTGAAGTATTAGAATATTGCAAAGATCCTAAAATCACGCTAGCAATCAAGTGATTCTCTCTCCATATCTTTATAATTGCTTCCAAATTCAATCGTCGGCATTTGCTCCCTCATTCTCACTACCATGGCTTTCATCCATGTCTCTCTAGTCCCCTTTCTTACTACCATGTTCTCGAATCAGCGGCATCATAGACGACATGAAGAGGAATTCTATGGTAAAATCTACATTCGAGTATTCTTTTCTCTTCATGACGTTTTCTTTTTGCTTTTCATGCTCATTTATCAGTAAAAAATCATACTTGAATTTCACTCAAGGACGGAGTACACATGTTTTTATATTTTTTATTTATGGAGTTCGTTCAATTACTTGAAAAGTCGATGTTTTTAGATTTTTGTATTTTTGGTATTTTGAGTTTGTAAAATTAAATTTGAACTAGGTAGATAAACCCGAGTTTGTGATTGTTAAATTCAAACTAGATTTAATTCGAATTTGGTAGTTAAAATAGAGTTTGTAAACCTAAATTCAAATTTGGTATTTTGAGTTTGTGATTTGTTAGTAGGATTTAGAATCGGCCTTAATTCATGTATATTAAACATAGATTTGAAACACGGCTAGTAGTTTGAATCTTGAGGTGAATATTTTGAATATATGACTCTATTTGTTGAATTTATAATGGATTATATGATTTGAATTGATGATGTTGTAACCTGAATATTGATATGTATATTTTAAATTGTGAATATATCTGAATGCAATGGTTTCCGAATTCTAGGTAATGTCATTTGAGTTTTTAAGATAATCATTTGTATGTTATTGAAAATTGTGAATTAATAAAGCCATAGTAGACTGCCCTTTTTTACGACAATTGGCAATCTTGTAGCAAAGCTGTAGAATTCTTGGGCCATTCCCGACGCAAAAACGTTGAGGAAGATTGTCCCAAAGCTCTTTGACTGTCTCAAAGTACGTAACGGAGGACCGAAGAGGCGGATCCATGGATTGTACTATCCAACCGACGAGCATAGAGTTGACAATAAGCCAATACTCGGCATCCGACGAATCGACGGTGGGCTTCGTGACGGAGTCGTCGACGATTTCGAGCTTTCTTTTGGCATTGAGGGCATTCCGCATAGCAGTAACCCATTCTTGATAATTGTCCCCTTTAAGAACAATTGGGCATATCGTCAAACCGGGGTGGTCCGTTGGATGCAAGTAAGAGGGGGAGTTGGGGGCAGCAAGCTGAGTTGCAGCGGATCAGCGGAAGATTGGGCAACGACAGGGTTCACCATGATGGCGGAAAACTAGGGCGGCGACGCAGTAGACAGAAACGGCCGGTGGGCGAAAAAATATTTAGGCTTAGGTTATGATCGTTGCTCCGATACCATGATAACTTTGGGAAAGACGTGTTTTGGCAGAAATAGTCTATTGATCTTCTCATTCCCATATTTGGATATATATATATACACAGTTACATTAAGCTTAGATAGAGAAAGGCAACATAAAGTTACAATATACCCTAATATGGTCTAATATGCTCAGCTTGTTTCTAGACTCTCATCAAACTTTATGTAATTGTTATAATATAGAAATAAAATATGATAAATATTTGAAGATGATGAGAGTGTTCACATGGGACTTGCTCTTCATCTTCTGCCTTTGAGCACTCCCGGACATTTTTTGGTCCAACTGTCCAACTGATTACATCTTTAAAATTATTTTTCAAATTCAAAATTCTTAAATTACTTCTTACATAAATAATTTTTTAATGTAATTGAAAAAATAAGGTAATTAACATGTATCTTTTATAGAAGGAAATTTTAAAAATAGATATTATATGAATAAGAAAAAAGATAAAACTAAAATTTAGATAATTATGAAAATTTTAAAGATAATTAGTACGACTTCATAAATAAATATTAGGTGAGTAAAAAAAGATAAAATTAAAGATTGGATAATCTAAAAGAATAAAAAATATAAAGTTGTTAATAGATTAGAGTCAGAATCAACGTGGTGACTTTAAAACCGCAAGTTTTTATATATATTAGATTATTGGCCGTACCCTATACGGGACACGATCGATAATAATTCTTTGATGTATTATTCAATTAATAAAGAAATGCATGATAACATTATTAAAAACTAGATATTGATATCGTCTTTTTTATCCGAAATCGTTACAATTCTTTGTTAATTCAAAATCGTGATTTGATGTTAAGAATACACTTAATGACTTAAATATAAATTATATATAATATGACTTAATTAAAAAGTATAGATAACATACTATCATATTATTTCAAAATATATTTGATTAATTAAAAAAACCTATAGATTTTTGGGCGACCTATAGATTTTAGTCCTCCCTTAGCCAGCTTGGTACAGAAGTGCAAAAGTTTGATTCGTAGAAACTCGGATGTCTTGCTAGTTCCGACATATTATTAGGGAATCAAATAGTGTTGCAAACTTTCTTGCTTCATCTGCGTTTTATTTTGCTATTAGATTTCATGTATTGTTTGACCCTCCCGAAGATGCTATTGTTGTTTTGTTTGATTATGTAAAGGGTTGGGTTATCCGACTTATCCCCTGCTTGTGTACTACTTAACCTTTTTTCCTTGATTAAAAAAACGTCCCTCGTCGGCTCTCTTTCAACCAAAAAAAATAAAAAATAATAGGTTATCTACTGATTCCCATGATTTTAACTAATTTTGAAAAACGATAAAAAGATAAAGGATTGAATTGAATAATAAATCAAGTTATCCAAAATAAAAATATAGTTATAGTTCCTAAAGGTTCTAAAGAAAAGAGGACAAACTGCTACCTAGAGTCTCGAACATGATACCTTGTGAATCCTCGTTCGGTAAGCTGATGACCCAGTGGGTCTTCTGAGACCCGGCAAAAAGTGACCCGAAATTCGAACCGAACCGAATCCGAAATTGAACCTAAACAACAAAAAATGAGCAATCCGAACATGACCCAGACCCGATCTGAATCAAATCCGATCTGAAACTGACCCGAATTGAAATAACCCGAATAAAATATAATCCGAACTGACCCGAACTAAACCTGACCTGAAATCACCTGATTCGACATGACCTGATCCAAAACGACCCGAACTAATTCTGACCCGAAATGACCCGATCAGAATTGACCCGAAATCATCCGAATTAAATCTTAAGAATAGATATACAGTACTATTAAGTATAAAAATAAAAATTATTAAGTAATGGTACAAAATATTAAAATGGTGGTGCACACAAACAATGCATAACAAAAGACTGAACAAGTACGTCTATACTTTTAATAGGAGCCAATTTGTGTCTTAGACGTTTCACTTATCAAAAACAAGTTCTAATGATAAACAATAATCATCTCATTGTATTGTGCTGATGATTGATGATGAATGTTCAAGCTGGGTTGGATTATCTGATATTTTCTTGTCTATGGATCAGAACTTAAGAGCTAGAGATTTAATTTTCAACTAGGTAATGGATGTGCCAATCAAAGGATCATGATGTTATGTACTTGGGAGTTCATTCTTTTGCTGACACTTCTTAGTCAATAAGGCATAGCTTGGAAACCGAATGCTTTGCTTATATGACTTGTATGTAGTATTCGCGCGATGGCAAAGAGGTTCTTGTGGACTGAAGAACGAAAGCTAGCGTATCTGCGTATACTTGCCAATTGGAAGGCCAGCCATGGGGCATCCGAGTCCTACAAGTGGCCTGAGCTAAGGTCGGAGTTTAAGAAACAGACTGGGGAGACAGTGGACAAAGCTGTTCTCCAAAACAAGCTGGCAAATATGAGAACTGAGTATCCGCAATGGCAAAATTTGTTGAAACCCGAAACCGGTGTTGGCGTAGACCCTTTGGCCGGATTCATTTCGATGGGTTCGTTTCGGTGGGTACGCAATTTGAAGGTAATTATGCATTTTGATTAATCCATTTCGTATCCAAATTATCATAGTGGTCAAATTCACTGATAGCTAGTTCTGTACTTTGTTATACTGTTATGTATGTTTCGTATAGGAGCCGAAGTATTATAGGAGTTCATGTCTTCCGGGGTTCCTGAGGTCGTCGAGGATTTGTATTCGAAGATATTTGATGGATCAACGGCCACAGGCGTTCCACGTCGTTCTCGTTCTTCTTGTGAAGACGTCACAAGAAGTCGGCGTCATCGTCACAGTGATGGTGACGACGACTTCTTCCTGAACTCCTTCTTCTTATCCCCCTCCTCTAATGAGGATGACGATGATGACTAATTCTTCTCCTCTGCCTTCTCCTCGGACGACGATCTATTTTGATTGTAGAGAAGGTTGGTACAACCTAGTTTTGGTGGGCTCACATGGAAGCATCCAAAAGGACTCGTTAGGACTTTAGGAGTGAGCCAAACGAATGTTATTAAGCTATAATGGTTCTTGGGTTCTCGCATGGTAATGGTACCCTGAAACCATACAAAAGCCGTGTAAGTGACCAAACTATTACTAATATTTAACAAACTCTTTTTGAAATTTGAAAATGTTGGTTATGTGATTTGATCGCATATAACGAAAGGGAAGAGAAAGAAACTTATTTACCATTTGAAAATGTTGGTCAGAGAGCTAGATTAGGACACGCTAAACACCACTAGGTTCTTCACCATTTAAAGCTCATTTGGCAAAGCAGCTTGCACCTTCAAGGATGGAAAAATTGTGTACCCAAGTTGTTTGCAATACAACAGAAGATAGAGGTCGAGAAACATAATCGATGTGACGAATAGAGGTTCAAGTAATTTTGTTTTAGGGAAATACGAGAGCAATTAGAGTGGGAACATAGGCTTGCATACGGCACATTATTAGAATCAAGTAAAATAAACCCACAAAATTATAAGGATTTGGATCAAACTAAAATTTAGTTAACTTGTAAACCACTGAACCGGATCAACATAAAATATAAATACGTTAACATGAAGTAGTTATACTGAACCCAAAACAGAATTATATGAACTCCCAAAAATGTTTGTGTTTTTGTATTATTAAGAAATGAAAGTGTTATTACATATATTAATACGATCCATAATATAAATTGATATTGTTCACATATTTATGTATTTTATTCACTTTTTCAATTAATAGGATAGAATAATAAAAAATTTCACCGGAATCAACCTTATAATATAAATAATTGTGTAATATAAGTCAAAGTTAAGTTTTTTCTGGGTAAGCATATTCTTTAAATTATACAGTAGTAATAATCCGACCCAAAAAATTATACAGTAGTAATAAATAATTGTAAATTTTGAGCTATAAACATTTTTTTATTAATTAATTGAAGGACGCGTGATTAAATAAAAATGGCTCTTCGATTTAGCGCACCCCCAAATCTCGTATAGCGTACCCCTTTGTCCATTAAAAAGGGATGGACGGTTCATACATGACCACAGAAAACTGGTGGACAAGTTAATACTGTCCATACATTTTCAATGGCCGGGTGTTTCATCAGTTTTAGTTGAAGAACCTTGTCCAACATTTTTTAATGGGCAATAAATTTTCGTCCATGAAAACCATATGGACCTTTAAACATTGTCCATGATATTTGTATTTCCATGATATTTTCGTAACTGTTGTGGCATCGCACATATGGGTATAGAATTCTAGAATGTTATCTGGAGATTCTCAAAGCATGATGAACGATTTGTTGACCTTTATATTCCTGGTGTTGCAAAAATTGTCTCACTTTGAGTTTATCTCTCTATATGTATATAAATTTGACTAGTGTTGTTGTGCAAAATTATATGCTCTTTCACCGTCATTTTCCCCATCGGATTGGCAACCCTCTCGGCCCTTTGTGACCCATACGAGTTTGGAATTTGTCATCGAAAGTGCTTATTATTAATGCTGACAATGCTCTCTATCTTGATGTAGTTTTCTTCTGTTGTCCTGCTTATTATTTTGCCTTTCTCTTGATCTCTTCTCTGTCTCTCTCGACTGCTTGCTTGCTTGCTTACTTAAAAATGCAGTTTGGCCATAAGTGGTTTTGGTATTCTTGACTTTTGTTCAAACCCCCTCACACAAACAAAACCTGCAGAGAAAATAGCATTAGCTCTTCAGATATCATAATTTTATATGTAGTTAATGGATGACTTGTTTAAGGAAGGAATTTTACCTCTTCAGAGGCAATGCTGATTTTCCTCCCTTGACATCCCTGGAAAGTAGATACTAAATTGTTAATGATTTCATCTTACTCAAAGATCAAGCCAAATGATTCAAATCAAAGATCACCTCTAAATATTGCTGATACAGAGATCCCAAAATATACTGTCCTTCTAGGCAGATTCCATATCCACTCCCTTGGAACATAAAAAGGTTTGAGACTAGATTCAGGATCAGCAAAAACCTGGATAGTAACGAAAATATGCTGTCACTTTGGTATCCTTAGGTATTGACGGATAAGAAAAGATTGAGGAATCCATTGAATGTAATGAACTATGACAAAAACATGATATATGTCTTGTATAAAGACAATCTATACAATGGGAGAATCTAAGCATACCTCGTTCACTTGTGTGTTTTTCTTCAAGACATTTTCAACCACATTATCATGTGATTCCTTGATTCTCACATCAACTGTATTTTCTAAAATTCAGTGGAATTGATAACTGATATCATATTTGCTGAGAATAGTTTATCATGTGATTCCTATCATCAGATTACTATGTTAGTTAAACAACATAGAGACTTGACAGCAAATGCTAGAATAGTTCATCAGCAGGGAAAGGAATCGAAATTCGGAAGAGAGGGAAACATGAACACTGAAGAATGAAGTTGGGCAAACAAAGAAAAACTCAAAACCCTAAATACGATATTCAATACCGGGTGAGATGAGAAGAGAAGGCCCAACAAGCAATCGAGCTCAAAGTTAAGCAATTGGATCATTGATCAAGCAATAAAGAGCGCTTACCTCAACAGACCAGAAACCCTAAGACGAAGAAAATGGTAAAGAAGAGAACTTGTCTGACGGGAGTTGCTGTCTTGTCCGACGGCGCAGAGGAGGGGAGGGGAGTTCCGAGGAGTTGCTGTCTTGTCCGACGGCGGCGGTGGGGGAGCGCGGGGATGCAACCGGAAGAGGCCGGGGAGGGTGGCCAGTGGAAGAGAGCGCGGTCGAGGGTTTGGGAAGCAGATTTCTCAATACCCAAAATGACGAGGGCAACCCATGCTCCATTAGCTCAGCCGGTAAAAAGCCTTGGGTAGTACCCATAGGTAGCCGGTTCGAGTCTCATGGGGTACGGGTACCGTGTATTTACCCCCGGGGGGTTCCGGGTAACCGGATAACGTGCGGGTGATGGGCTCCCTCCTCAGGTCTTCGGGTCCCTCTTCAGAGAGAGTGAGCCTAGCGGCTCTGGGTCGCTCAGCGGCCCCTCTGTTGAGAGTGGAGAGTAGGGCTCTCCCGCTACGGCCCAACAAGCACGCCCGACGTGAGACTAGTCGGGTGCTAGTAGCCCCGCACACTCACGATAATTCAAAAAAAAAAAATAACGAGGGCAATTTTATAAATAACTAAGTTTATATACATGCGTTAAAACGAGAAATTGAGGTGCGTCAAAACGCAAGACCCAATAAAAACCAGAGCGTGAATAGTGAAAAACTCCTAGTTCGTCTTTTTTTGTGGGCTAGAAACCCAAATCAAAATCAAATTCGACTGGGAAAAAGACTATGGCGACGGAGACGGCTGTCCAAGAACCCACCGCCCAGAATCCACCGCCGGCAGGAGCTAACGGCATTGATGTCGCCGGAGCACAGCCACCTCCGGACTCAGATGACACTTCTCTTCCGCCGAAAAAGCTTCCAGAATCCGACTTTGTCATCCTACCTAGCTACTCCAGTTGCTTACTCTTTCTCCTTCCCTTCTTTTCCTTCCCAATTTCAAATTCAAACATCAACTTGCTTAAGATTTCCGTTTCTTGTTGTTGTTCGTGCTGTTGCAGAGTGGTTCGACTGGAACAACATCCACGATTGTGAGCTTCGATCGCTCCCGGAGTTCTTCGACGGCACATCCGCCTACAAGAACCCTAGCCTCTACAAGTACCTTCGGAATTCAATCATCAAAAAGTTCAGAGCGAATCCGTCCTCGAAAATCACTTTCACGGAAGTGCGAAGGACGCTCATCGGAGATGTGGTTTCGATTCGGAGGGTCTTCGATTTTCTCGACACTTGGGGGCTTATCAATTTCTCCCCTTCCAACAAACATCAGCAGCAAACCCTAGTTTCTCGATTGGAGGACAACAAGGACAATGCCGCCTCCAAGTCTACTGATTCGGCCGAACCTGCAGGTTCAGAGAGGGGGAAGAAATTCTGCAGTGGTTGCAAGTCGCTATGTAGCATTGCTTGTTTTGTTTCTGACAGGGTACTTTCTCTTGCTCATCCTCCTCCTTTTCTTAAATTGCCTTATGCTACAAAAACTCAACACATAAACAGAAACTTGGATAACTGGTATGGTATATTGGTATATGTGGTGCTATGATAATCTTGCGCTTTATGTTGTCCAAAAGCTCAAACTGAATCAGTGGTGAATTTTATTTTTGTTTCTCAACTTTTAGGTGACCTTTCATAATGGTCATAACAATTTATTTGTAGTAAAATATGTAACATTATGCAAAGTAAGACTTGTTTTTCCAACATGTCTGATTAGAACAAATTGAGGTTAGGGATGATCATGAGAGGACTTGGTTTTGTGTGAAAGGTGCAACTAACCCCAAGGTCTTGCTATAAGACTGACTATGGGAATGTTATGCCTTTTTTTTGTCTTACATCTATCAAGCTTTTGACCATGTATGGATGAAGGTGTAGTTTTGTCACTCATGGAATTATTTCCCTTTTTCCCAGTATGAATTGGTTCTATGTGCAAGATGCTATGTTCGTGGGAATTACCGGGTTGGTCTTAATCCTAATGAATTTAGACGGGTTGAGATCACTGAAAATGTCAAGACTAACTGGACTGAGAAAGAAACCTTGCATCTTCTCGAAGCACTTATGCATTACGGTGACAACTGGAAACGTGTTGCAGAACATGTTGGTGGTCG
Source organism: Polygonum maritimum (assembly GCA_963924305.1). Lineage (NCBI taxonomy): Eukaryota > Viridiplantae > Streptophyta > Magnoliopsida > Caryophyllales > Polygonaceae > Polygonum > Polygonum maritimum. The sequence goes on along the minus strand of OZ002735.1, from coordinate 34,447,150 downwards.
GACTGAAAAAGAATGTGTTGCTCGTTTTATCAAGCTTCCTTTTGGAGAGCAATATGTTGACCCATCTAAAGTAGAAGATGAAGATAGTAATTTACAGATGAGAGATCATAAAGATACTGAATCAATTATGGAATCTTCAGCCAAGAAGGTTCGCCTTACTCCACTGGCTGATGCAAGTAACCCAATCATGGCTCAGGTATTTTTTCCCTGTGCTTTATTTATATAGAATGGGCTTTGCTGGGATGTGTGTGAGAAACTGAGAATTAATGAAACCATGGATTCTTAATTTTAAAACTTCTCCACTTGGAATGTTACGTTGCTAATGATATTTAGTGACACTGTTGTCTCCTCTTTTTCCCAAGTCCCAACAGAAGCACACATCACTTCTCAAGAAATCTCATTTTCTGCTCATCAGCCTTGTGCATATAGTATCTTCGTGGGACTTCCCAAGTTCTCATTGCCTTCATCTGGTTCATTCATTTGGTCCATCCTTTGTGGGTAGTTTATTTCTTTACTGATTCATATTCACCTTCAACTTTGCCATTGTTGTACATTTTCTCAAAATTTCAATTATTCTTCTGCTTAGTAAGGGTACAATCCTCGAACTCTGGACAATGTCAAACAACCTCTGCTGTACACGCTATTTCAGGGATCAAATAAGGGGAGGCTACAGTGCTCGACGTATTTGATGGTCTCTCCTTGTTTTATTGAATCACCAATTCCTTGACTGGATTGGGTACCCTCTTTCATAGCCACTAGGAAAGTAGGAATCACTACTTTCAATAATGTCTCTTCTCAGCCATCAGTGTCCTAGAGATGGGGAGGTTATAATGTTACTGATGTGTGCATAATCACACTATGAAGTGTCTTGGGACACACCGTGAAGTAATTGGCTGGATTTTGTGGAGTATTGGATTTATTTCATAATCCACATTTATCATTTATATTGACGAATGCTTATCTTATTCCTATTTTCAGGCTGCTTTTTTGTCAGCATTGGCTGGAACCGAGGTTGCTGAAGCTGCAGCACAAGCCGCAGTAGCAGCCTTGAATGATGCTCATACGATAGAAAGTGGACACAGTAAGCCCTCTTTACTTTTTGCTTGTGCATTCTGAACTGGACAGTTATTGCAAATGGAGTTTATTTATTTTTGGATGAACCAAATGATTCTGAATGATTCTTTCTTGCAGAATCTGGGGATCCTTTGACATCAAACGCTGTTGACATGGAAGAATCTAAAACAAGAGAAGCTGGAATTCTTGTCAATGAAGAAGAACATTGTGTGGAGGATGTCATATCTAGCATTACTCAAGTCCAGGTTTGCTCATTTAAAATGAAAAGCAATGCCAGTTTGGTTAAATTGTGCGAATGGGTTTGCTAGATTTCTAAAGCTTGTATGTAAACTTGGCTTGTTGACAGATGGAAGTAGTTCAAGATAAGATTGATCACTTTGAGGAGATGGAATTGCGGTTGGAAAAAGAACGGCAGCAATATGATCAGATGAAACATCAACTCTTCCTTGATCAAGTTTCACTTTTGTTTCACAAAGACAAGGGCGTCGCATCAGGAAGATCAAGAGAAGCTAGTGTTTAACAAGGAGAACATTATAAACTTCTTCTGGTTTAGCTGATTTTCTTCTTTCGCTCCAATTTTTGGTATTTGTGAAGGTATTGAAACCCCCTAGTTTTCTGTGTATCTTACTCATTTACTTGTACTCGTGTAGTCATGTTCAAATGGGAATGTTGTGGCTCACTTTGTACTTAGATTGGTGCCACATTAGATGTTGTACAAGTTTTCCTTGATGGGTTATGGAATCCGACTTAATTTGAATGAAATATTCTTACTTGAGAAAAGCCAACGAGTTGCCTACAAGTCCATCTTCTGAATATAAAAAGCTGCAACACGGCATTCAGTTCCATTTCTTCAGGTGCAATGTTTAATTGCATGCAAAGAATCAGGCTTCTCAGCTCTGCAACAAGAGGCTGCCATAACAAAGCTTGGGATCCCATTCAATCTCTCGCCCTTAATCACCCAACTCTTGTCCTCCTCGAGACGAAATGCAAAACCAGAGATCATTTCAAACAAATCTTATCTCAAATGCTAAGAATAAATCTAGTTTTTCAGACATTCCCCATGAGCAGGCTCCTTTACTACTCAGCCATAGCCCACCCTGAAAACCTTGACTTAGGCCTCATACTCTTCAAGCATTTCACTTCCGAACCTAATCTTTACATATACAACACATTGATTTCTGCTCTGTCTCCTTGGAAGACCCAATGTTTTGGTGCTTATAGGTCCATGCTAAGTTCTTCTGTTTGCCCTGATAAGAACACATTGTTGTACCTTCTCCGGGCTTCAAAAAGTCAGTTGTTAGATGGTAAGAGAATCCACGGCCATGCCATTGTTCTGGGTCTATGTTCCTATGGTTATCTTCAGAACTCCTTGATTAAGATGTATCTTGAAAATGGCCAAACGGGATATGCTCACAAGGTGTTTGATCAAATGCCCACACCAGGTGTTGTCACTTTCAACATTATGATTGTGGAACATGCTAAATTGGGGTGCAGTTCAGAAGCAATTGATTTTTTTCATAAAATGGCAAGTGCTGGGATTGAACCTGATGGGTTCACCATGTTAGGCATCCTCATCTGTTGTGGGCAAACGAGACTTGTTCATATGGGGAAGTCCATTCATGGATGGATGGAGAGGAGGTCTTTGCTTGCTTCTAATTTGATACTCAGAAATGCCCTTTTGGATATGTATGTGAGATGCAATGAGTTAAAGCTTGCTCACACTGTTTTCCACTCAATGGATAACAGAGATGCCTTTTCATGGAATACAATGATTAGTGGTTATGCAAGGTCCGGTGAACTGGCTCTTGCACATACATTGCTTGATGAAATGCCCAGCAGAGATACGGTTTCATGGAACACAATAATTTCGGAGTACGCAAAGAAGGGCGATTTAGTGACGGTAAGAGGCTTATTTGGAAGAATGCAATCTGAAAATATTGCACCTGATGATGCAACACTAGTGAAATTAGTATCTGCTGTCGCCGGAATTGGAGCCCTTGATCATGGAGAAAGTATCCATGGCTTCGCCTTCCGAAAACAGATCAAGATCACTTCTTTCCTGGGATCTGCTCTGATAGACATGTACAGCAAGTGTGGCAACATCGAAAAGGCATTCAAAGTTTTCCAAGGAGTTACTGAATCAGAAAGAGATGTCACTTTGTGGACAACCATGATTACTGGGTTTGCTAACCATGGTTACGGAAGCGAAGCACTGGAACTGTTCTTCAAAATGCATAAATATGTGATGCCAAACAACGTGACTTTGATTGCTATTCTTAGCGCTTGTAGTCATTGTGGCCTCTTAGATGAAGGTCTCAGTATTTTCAACAGCATGGTTGTGAAATATGGGATTGAACCAGAGAGGGAACACTTTGCTTGTGTCGTGGACCTCCTTTGTCGGTCAGGGAAAGTTAGCGATGCGGTTCAAGTGATTGAAAGGATGCCGATGAAGGCTGGTCGGTCGGTCTGGGGGTCAGTGTTGAGTGCTTGTAAGGATATAGAGGACACTGACATTGCTGAATTAGCTTCAAGAGAATTGTTGAAGTTGGATCCAGAGGAAGAAGGTGGGTATGTAGTGTTGTCTAACATATATGCTGCTTCTGGGAAGTGGAGATGCTCAGATGAGATTAGAGATGCCATGGGAAATTATGGTGTGAAAAAAAAGGCTGGTCTAAGCAGTTTAGTTGTCTGATTTTGGTCTTGCTTTCTTATGTGAAGAAAATATAGTTCCTGTATTCCTCGTCTATTATTTATTTATTTATTACTATTATGCTTTTTGTTGCCCAAAAAAATTACTGATTCATCAATAATATTTTCAGAATTTATGTAGAGAAAAATATAGAACAAACATACACGGAATAATGTAAACATTTTAAAACTTAATTTAGTCACACATTTCCATTTTCCCCTACAAAAATCCGGGAAAAAAAATATCACAGCTATGTTTGGTAAAAATAATTAATTACCTAAAGTGATAATATACACTCTCAAAGCCATATCTCCCTTGATTTATCCTCGGATTACTGACAAGTACAGCCGTACAGGGCTATTTCGCTTGAAAACGAACTCCCCAGATCATCCCTTTCATAATTCAATCGAAAAAGGTGTGTTTTTTCTGACGATTTCTTGTTTGATTTCCGCCAGATTTTCATACAGCCATTTCGTTTATTTAGATTAAACAGTTTTGTGTGATCTTGCCACCATTTTGATTTGTGTTTGAATGATTCTTATATACACGTGCTATGAACCTAATGATCTGGCAATTAAACAGATGAATACCCAATTGCTGTATGATACTAGTAAACTGTATGATAGCAGCAATTGCCATATGCAATTGGTCTAACTGTTGGTGTATGCAATTGGTTTAGTAAAATGTGTGTTCTCTGATTAGTGTTTGCAGAACATGGGAGGGTCTACACCGCTAGGGATTCCGCCACCAAGACAAGCCAATCCAAATTACAAGGCTAGCAGTGTTGAAAGATCCTCAGAAGAATTGTGTCACAATTTTCAGAATTTAAATCTGAATCATCATCAGCCTTCAACTGCTATACCACAAGGTCCACCTAATCGGCCTTTCCAAGCTGGCGGTGTACCCGGACCTTCACCTTTTCTGAGGCCACCGGGTGCTCGTCCTCTGCCTTTCGTTGCGCCTCCACCAGTCAATCCTCCATACTCTGGATCACAGCCATGGATGACACACCAGCATCGGGTAAATGCATAACCATTCTACTTCCAAGTGTTAGCATCAATGCACATTGTTGCTGTATGAATGTGTTATGTTTTTTTTATCATACTATAGCTTGAGATGGAAAGGTTCTGCTTAGATTTGCCTTAAGGTATTGTAAATGCCTATTTTTGGTTGTCAACTTTGTTGTAGTCATGTGAACTAAGTGACTAGCCTTGGTGACATTGTCAAGTTATTGGCAGAAGAAGACTGACCTCAACCTCTCTCGCTCTCTTATTTTCAGGCTCCTCCTCCATCAGTTCCTGGTTCCGGAGCAAGGCCCGGGATGCATGGAATCTCACCATTATTGCCACAAGCCATGGGTGCAATGCAAAGATTACATACTACAAATCATAATGGTACAGTGGGTGGAGTTAACAAAATTGATCCTGACCACATTCCTCGGCCTGTTCCGAGTTCGTCAATAATCCTGCACGAAACTCGTCTCAACAACAAGGCCAATCCTCCTCCAGTTAGTTTTCTACTCTAAATCCTGTAGAATTTTAGTAAATGTACTATTCTTATAGTTATGCTGGTGTAAACTTGGTAACATTATTTTTGTCTAGCCTGATACAAGCACTTATATTGTAAAGGACACTGGAAATTGCAGCCCTCGTTACATGAGGTGTACAATTAATCAGGTAACTTTCTAATGGTAAAAAGGCAATAATGGGCGGTATCGGGAATTACGGTTTTCTTAACAATCTGATTTTGTTTGAACAGATCCCATGTACAGCTGATATTTGGGGTTCATCTGGGATGCAGTTGGCCCTATTGGTTCAGCCATTGGCTCTTCCACATCCATCAGAAGAGCCCATTCAGGTTAGCATTCTTACTGTCATTGGTTAGCTCTTGAATTGTTCAATTTTAGATGCCTTATCCTCATGATCTGTGAAGATATTGTCAAAGGGTTGGCTCATTTTGAAATAGTAATCTTATATAATACCTTTTGTTTTGTATCAGTTAGTTGATTTCGGGGAAAGTGGTCCTTTGCGGTGTTCTCGCTGCAAAAGCTACATAAATCCTTTCATGAAATTTATTGATCAGGGAAGACGATTCATCTGTAACTTCTGCGGTATGCTGCTATCTCTTTTGATCATCTATGACATTTTTTTTTTGGTAGTTTAACTTCATCTTCTTTTATTTCTAGAAATGGACACTATTGTTTGGTGCACAGGTTTTTAACATTCTGTATGGTGCAGAAGAATCTGTTTCAAGCTTAATGCTGTGATCTAACTAGTAGTTGAGAGCAAGTTTTTGTTAAAATTTATTTTGTATTTTCCCTTTTTTTGTTACTCATTTGTAGGAGGCACAAATGATACTCCACATGAGTATCAATGCAATATAGGGCCTGATGGTCGACGTAGAGATGTTGATTCAAGACCTGAACTGTGCAGGGGTACAGTTGAATTTGTTGCTTCCAAAGAATACATGGTTAGTCAGCGGAGATAATTCTTACAATTTCATAAAATGAAAATGAGTCTATCCCTCTGAAGGTTACAAGTGAATGGCACAAATGCAATCTCCATAGAATTATAAGACAGCTTTCCAAACAAAAAAAAAATAATATAATCGACACAAGAAATATGTAGAATGAATGCAATGACAAACTCTGCTGCTTGTTCGGTTTCTTCAGGTGCGTGATCCAATGCCTGCTGTTTTCTTCTTCCTTGTCGATGTCTCAATGAATGCAATACAGAGTGGTGCTACTGCAGCTGCTTGTAGTGCCATTAATCAAGTTATTGCTGATCTTCCAGTAAGTTTACACTTTATGTTATGAAATCTTATGTATCCTTGAAATGGAAATAATGGTAGATACTTGTGGATTTTTCAAAGGGAAATGACATGTTTCTGGACTTCACGGCATGATTCTGTTACATGTCTTTTCATAATGCAGGAAGGTCCTAGGACAATGGTAGGCATTGCAAGTTTTGATTCGACTTTGCATTTTTACAATTTAAAGCACGCTATGCAACAGGTTTGTGCTCATCTTCTTTATCTCACCCTCTTTTTAAAGGCAGTCCAAATTTTGTCTTGGACTTTTTATGACTATCTAGCTCATTCTTACATAATGAACATTTAACATCTTTGGTTTGTACTGAATTTTGCAGCCCTTGATGCTCATAGTTCCTGATATAGAAGACGTTTACACTCCTCTAGAAAGTGATGTTATTGTTCCACTTTCTGAGGTTAGCTTTTTTTTTTTGATTATGGTTCTTGATCTTGTTATATATATATTCGATGGTTTCTTGTCTTAATAATTGGATTTTTTTTCAATTTAGTGTCGTCAGCATTTAGAGTTAGTGCTAGAGAGCATTCCAACCATGTACCAGAATAGCAAGACCGCTGATTCAGCCTTTGGTGCAGCTATCAAGGTGCTTAAATAAGATCTTTAGATATGTGACTATGTACTTCATTTTCTTCTTCAAAATGTATTATGCCATAGCATGCTTACTTCTGGTGGAAGTGTTCAGGAATTCTTTTGGAGTACTGTATATGTTCATGTTTGACGCATTCGCTTTTCATTAATGCTATACTTTACCGTGTGATGTTTTTTTACCCATTCTTGATGTTCAGGCAGCATTTCTTGCAATGAAGAAGTTTGGAGGAAAGCTTCTGGTGTTTCAGTCAGGCAAACTCCAATACTCCCTCACATTTTATTGAAAATAATTCTCCCTGCAAGAAACAGCTCTGATATGAAATCTTGGGGATAACAATATTTCAGAAGTAGTTTATTACATAATAGTTGGGCTTTATGGATTTGTGTGCAACTAGACAAAGTGAATTGATCCTTCTACTGTTGCATTGTATCTATGAACACTGAGCAATCAATCATGCACCAACGAACTTATGTAATATGAGCTTTTTTTTTGACAGTCCTGCCTTCGGTTGGAATTTGTGCTCTTTCTGCCAGAGAAGCTGAAGGTAGAGCTAACATAACTGCTGGTGAGAAGGTAAATCCTAAAGTTTTTGTTTTCTTCCATTTTGTTTGTGTTTAGATTGTATCGTTCGTGACAATCATTTTAGCTATATGAAAATGTAATTTATTTCAATTGAAAATTGTTGAATTGCTTCTTTTTTTCAGTTTGAGTTGAGATAAAAAAATGCATCATTTTTCACCTTTTCCCTAAACTAGATCTGCCCTTATTCTATGTGAAAATTGCTCTCGATTGATGGTTTTCAGGAAGCAATTAAGTTATTCCAACCTCAAGATACAACTTTAAAGGAGATGGCTATTGAATTTGCTGAATGTCAGGTGATCTTGAACTTGCAATTACTCCTCTCCATCATTTTACTTCAAAGTTAGAGATCCCTGGCAAGTCTTATATTGAACTTCTATTTTTGATGTCTAGGTTTGTGGTCGTTTCAGTAATGCGGTTTGATCTTATTGTTTGGCAGGTCTGTGTTGATGTATTCTTAACTACGCGATCCTATGTGGATGTTGCTTCTATATCTGTTGTGCCAAGAACCACTGGAGGACAGGTGTGTGCTGATATACATATGCCATTATTCATCCTTGTTCTTGCTTTCTTGTTATGTTTGTTTCATATCATTTTCTAGCTATGTTGTGGGCTTTCACAATTTCGGTGGATGATATTTTGCCCTTATATTTGAATATTGCAACTGGACATCTGCAACAAAATGCACATTAACATATTGTTTATTTAACTCTTATATGCTATTCACTATCTTCTTCTCATTCTTTCCTTTTTTTTTGTTACACGCCTAGGTCTATTATTATTCCTCATTCTCTGCTGTGTCTGACACTGCAAAGCTTTATAATGATCTGAGATGGAATGTGACGAGGCCTCAAGGTTTTGAAGCGGTCATGCGTGTGAGATGTAGTCAGGTATTGTCAAAGATTTTCACTTAGTGAACTCAACTATTGTGCTGAATAAAAATGAACAGACATATGCCTCTATCATGACTAGCAAGAATATATATTAACTCAACTGTTGAAATGGTTGCCTTTCACTTTCACTTCCTATCAGGGTCTTCAAGTTCAGGAATATTACGGAAATTTCTGCAAGCAAACTCCTACGGATATTGATCTGCCCGGGGTTAGTGTACCTTCTGTTAACCCTTTTGCCATTTTGCAAGAGTATGTCTTCTTTCTGTTTATTCATGCTTCAATTGACCATTGAGCTCCATCAATACAAGTCATCCAAGATGTGGAATTTGAAATGTAGAGGAACTTCTGGTTTGTGAAGAAGATATATTTAGCTATTACTTCTTTTAGTGCTTGGTTTCTTCTATAATGCTGTTACCTTAGTTGTATCTATGTTGCTGTTAAATCTGATAAAACCATAATGGTTTGTGAAGAAGATATATTTAGCTATTACTTCTTTTAGTGCTTGGTTTCTTCTATAATGCTGATACCTTAGTTGTATCTATGTCGCTGTTAAATCTGGTCTTTTGCTGTCTATAGATTGATTCTGATAAAACCATAATGGTTGCCTTGAAAATTGATGAGAAACTACAAGAAGGCTCCGAGTGTTCATTTCAGGTAGTTATTGGCTCTACTTCTGCATACTTGTACAGTTGTAACAAGACCTTCTGTTATAGCAGTTAAAATGATCCATTTTAAAACTCAAACTAAGTTTCATTTAACTCCACAGAGTGCCCTTCTTTATACAACTGTAGATGGTCAGAGAAGAATTCGCGTCTCTACTCTCTCACTTCCATGTACAAATAACTTGTCCAATATTTTTAACTCGTCGGACATGGGAGCTCAGCTTGGATGTTGTCTAAAGCAAGGTAGATTTCTTAATACCTTCCATTTCTGCACACTTAAACTTTATACTGGTAACTAAGATCGTTCTTCTTTCTTGCCAATATAGCTGCAATTGACATCCTGAGAGTTCCCCTTATGAAAGTCCTCGAACAAGTGAAGAAAAACTGCATCAACATTCTGCATTCGTATAGGAAGTTTTGCGCACCGGGATCATCATCTGGTCAACTTACTATCCCAGAAGGACTAAAGTTTCTGCCTCTATACACCTTAGGTAGTACTGTATACAATTCTCAAGCTAGAAGTATTTGAATGAGTTAAAACTGTTTACGAGAGGTGCACTTGAATTTTGTTTTCGCGGTTTCTTGTTCTCTTTGTACAGCTTTAATGAAAAACACTGGCTTGAGAAATGATGGGAGAATAGATAACTGCTCCTTCTGGATATCCTATGTTTCTTCTGTTTCTGCTCCATTGGCGGTTGCTCTCGTGTATCCTAGGATGATTTCTGTGCATGATCTTGTAACAAAGGAGATTGATCAATCAATTCTCCCTTTCTCAATTCCTCTGTCAAGTGAGCACATAACTGATGGAGGTATCTACCTTCTTGAGAATGGCATGGATGCCTTATTGTATGTTGGAAGCTCTGCAGATCCTCATATTATGAAGCAGATTTTTGGCACTTCCACAATTGATGAAATTCCTCATCAGGTGAGTTACTGCATACTTTTTAATACAGGGCCAAGTGAAGAATTTGATTATTGTCAGATGAGTGCTAACTTATCCTGTTATTACTTTTGTTTTTGTGCTATCAGCTTGTGCTACCACAATTTGACAATCCGTTATCAAGACGATTCAATGAAGTCATCAATGAGATTCGGAAACAAAGATGCTCATATCTCAAGTAAAAAATTTCCTTCTGAATTTATCATAGAAGCTTTCTTATGATCTTTCATCAGTATAGTTTAATATGTCTTTCTTTTCTCTTCCTGTTTCTTGCAGTTTGAAACTGTGCAAGAAAGGAGATCCGTCGGGTGAGTTAATTGTACATTAAAACTGGTTTGAGTTTAGAGCAATGTTTATATATGTGATTCATGGCTTAACAATCATTATATATATGCTTTTCTCAGGCATACTATTCTTCTCATATTTGGTTGAAGACAAGACTCCTATGAGTCTCTCGTACAGCGAGTTCCTAGTTCATATACACAGGGCCATCCAAAGTAAGGCAGTCTAACTAGTTCTTAGAGTTCATCCTTAGCTATTTAATACAGGACAGTCCAAAGTACAAGGACCAATATATAAAATGTAGGGATTCAGTTTTATGACAAGAGAATATCTCTCTCCCCCCTTTTCAAATCTTATAACATTGCTTATATGGAAAAAAAATAGAATATTTCATGGGCAGTTAATGATGGACTAATTTTTTATTCAACAAACTGTACAAATCTTGATTCTGATGAGGATCAGAGTTACACAGGTTCATCCGCATACCAATATTTCTTCACCTTAGGACCAGTTGGACCTTCTTCTCCCAACACTTCAGCAGGCAAACTGTTTAAAATCTTCTTCTTCAGTTTCCTGGGCAAAAATCTTGCCAACTTGTTGATCTCCTTTTCAGAATCATACGTGATCTTAGGGCCCCATTTCCTCATGTAGTTCACCCACGCCGGCTCCACAATACCCAGATCATAATCAGCTGAGATCAACTCATACTTTGCTCCTACATCAAGCACAATGTTGCTTTGTTTAGTGTCATTCCTTATCCCAACTAAACTGCTTCCCTGAAGAACAAGACCTGGGTTAGGGTACAAAGCGTGGCCGTTTAAGGATGCATACCCTACAACCTTGTTTCCATTTTGAAACCTGAGATCTGGGGCGTCGATCCAAGACCCCTTGCTGTGTTGAGAGAAGTATACGCTTCTTAGTTCCCCATTGAAGTTGCTGATTCTTAGAGTAATGTGCTCCCAATCACCGACGTGCTCGCCTATCTTCCCTAGAGAAATGGATTTTATGAATCCAAGCTTTGCCTTTGCTGGTCCATTGAAAGGGTAGAAAATCCATATAGCTAAATCAGTGAAGGTTCCTCCTAGCATTGGCTTAATGTGAATGTAACCCATTGAAGTATCAAGATCACCCTTTTTGACCCTCTCTTTGTCTTTATCATTTATAGGCAGGTCTAGCCAATATGATTCATCATTAGAGCCACCTAATGGAAGGTTTAAGCCGTCGGGTTGGATGGGAATCGGGTTCGATTCGTCTCCCTTCTTGTATAAGAGCGCTCCATTGGCGAAAAACCAATTGACACTTGATAGGCGATACTCCTCATTAGGGTGAAGGTATATATAAGGAGAATAGGCTTTAACCAAGGTTTGAATCTGGTCTATAGTAGGCATGTAAGATAAATCAGCCTTCGTATTTTTGAGACATGTTATGATAGAACTTGTACTACTTTGAGTTGAGGTTGTGAATGTGCCTAGGCTAACTCCCATATCCTGAACCCCAACTTTACTAGCCCTTGTGGCGTATATTTTGAGCCCGTTCGAACCCCAAATCAAGCCACCCGCCTCGCAATTGTCAGTGAATTCCGAACGCACGCACCGGATTTTGTCAAGGGAAGGCTTTTCAGGAGAAATGGTGACAGCTAGGCCAACTGCCTTGTACCCATTTGGCGGAGTAGGAAGCCAAATGTAGACAGGGCCATCTTGTCTTATGCTCAATCCCTTGCTTGTCCATATTAGTGTATAATCTATTGGCTTTGCCAAGGCTCCAGAGAAAGGGTCATTTGTGAGATCTTTGCCAACAAGAATAAATCCAAACAAGGGTTTGTTGTTTTGGTGGGCAAAGCTACCAAGCAAAAAGCATTCATTTGGGATTGTAGAAGGCTCATACATTGTGACACCAAGATTGCCAGGGCCTCCTTCTTGGCTTGACCAGATCTTCTTGAATGATGCCATCTGGGTCACTTCTAGCCCGCCGAGATCAATCGACCCGGATGCGAATCCATTGCCTGCCATCAAACATGAACTTGTACCATAAGAAAGCTGAGGAATACGCGCAATGTATAAAACAGAGTTGGAATCGTCGTTGGAAACGTTTTGGTACCTGGTGGCCAGTTGGGCAATGGAGAAGGAAGTTGAAAACTGGATTTCATGGTGCAAAATCTTCTTGAGGTGTTTGTGCTAGAGGCAAATGCAGATTCCTGTGGCTTTTCCTTTTGTTGAATGAAATGAAAATGATACTTGCAAGGAATATATAAACCTTGCATAAAGTTTGGAACTTGAAGATAAGTTCAGGACTCTCTCAAGAGAGGTGAAGATTACGCATAAGCTAGGAAATAACCGTTGTAACTAACGACCATTTTTATTGGACTTGCAATTTCTTTGGTTCTATGGTCTGAGTAGTTGGTGAGAAGAAGAAAAAGAAAGAAACAATTGAGGTCGGTAAGGTAAAATATGACAAAAGACCTTCTGTCACCATTAATAATGGCATGTGAAATCATAGGGCCCAAAAGTATGAAAAGGCTGTTGTTCCACTTTTGGCAAGCTCAGATGGGTTGACACAATTATGACACCACTATACGATACGTATGATATTGAAATCCCGAGGAATCAAATCAATGCGTTACTTGCAAATTTGGGTGGCGTATAATACTCGAGAGTCAAGAGGAAGCTTGCTAAAGAGAACGTCACAGCTTGCAAGAATATGGAAGTTGCTTTAGAAAAGGGATAATACTTCCTATGTCCTGAAAATTTGTCCATAAACACACATTTGAATGGATATTAATAATTAGTGTAAAATTTGTATAGCTGATGGGGAAAAGTGATAAAATGGATGAAAAAATTGGATAAGATGAGTAATATATAAGATTGAATATGGATAATTTTGTAATTTTATAGGAAAAAGTGATAAAGTTGATGGAAGAGTTCGATAGTTGGTATAATGTATAAGATTGTATTGATATTTGTATATGTAAATACTCCCTCCGTTTTTTAATGTTTGATATTTTAGCCAATTAGGCTTGTTAGAAAATGCATAATGTTTTACACTTTTATGTACATATTTTTCCAAATTTACCCCATACAAATCTTTCCTTAAACGATTCTCTCCTTAAATCACTATGAAATTAAAACAATTCAATAAGGGTAATTAAGTAATTTTATAGGCTTTCTTAATTTCAGGTTGAAATGCTTTGAAACGTTTTTTTTGGTCTAAAAAGTCTTGCGAAACTTTAATGCACTAAGAACAAGATTAATCCTCTTTTGAAGAGTTGAATTTGTGGTTGGCATCGGACCAAGTTATATTAGGCCAGGTCGTTTGGTATTCTAAGAGCACCTCCAACGGGGGTTGAGACCCCCGTCCCTCACAATTAAAGAAAAAGAGAGAGTAAAAAAAAGGGAAATTCCTTTTGGTACCTTTGTGGTTTTGACAATTCCTTTTGGTGTCCTAGGAAAAAAGTTATTCCTTTTGGTACCCCTATGGTTTATACATTTTCCTTTTCATAGCCAAAACGCTATTGAAACCCATTTTTCATCCAAAAAAAAAATTTATTCATTTAATATTTAAATATAAACAAATTTACTTTTTCTTGCAAAATATACAATTTGTAGACTACATAATATACAATTGGATGAAAATTTAAAATGAAAATTTTCAACAGCCTTAATTTTTTGGGATTAATTTGGACCATTCTCAATTTAATAAATCATAAAAAATACTACTAAGCAAATTCACAAATCCCAAAACTCAATATATTTTTGACCATTCTCACTATATTTTTGATAACGTGTACATGTGATATTAATAAATTGCAAATCCCAAAACTCATTAGTTTTAAATATTCAAAGTTCACAAGTTAATTTTTTTGATTGAAAATATTTTTATTTAAATTTTAAATATTCAAATATTTTCATAGAAAATCCGTTTTTATTAATATTTTAAATGAAAATTAATTTTTTGGATGAAAAATGGGTTTAAATAGAGTTTTGGCTAGAGAAAGAAAAATGTATAAACTATAGGGTTACCAAAATGAATAACTTTTTTCTTAGGACACCAAAAGGAATTGTCAAAACCACAAGGGTACCAAAATGAATTTCCCTAAAAAAAATTGTGAAAGTGGGTAGGGACTAGGGACGTCTCTCAATTGAGGGATGGTTCCTTGCACAAAAAGTGAACATGTGGCAGATTTCAATTGGGTATCATTTTATATTTTAGATATTTTGATAGACCCAAATAGTCTCTATCAGTGCCAAGGGTGAGACTTAGGCCTTGCTATAGTTCCTAGAAGAAAATACTTTTTGTGAAAAAGTAGTAGTTTTTTGTCTAAAAAGTAAAAGAAATACACAAATTCCAAGGCAAAAAAGGGTACTTTTGCCCAAAAAGTACTTTTTGTGGGAAACTATAGCAAGCCCTTAATGAGTCTCTAAGAAAAAACAATAATAAAAATAATAGTATTTTATTAATGAGATACCTATTAGGTCTCTCACCATTGGAGATGCCCTAAGGCTTTTGAAGATCCTTCGTTTTGGTGAAAGAAACGTTTTGTTCTTTCTTTTCAGAGATTTGTACTTTTTCTTACCGATTCTGCTTGCATTGAGTGTCTCTTTTGTTGACTTTCTTAGCCGTTTAAGGTTGCCGTTTTAAACGGCCTCTCGGACTACCAAACTTGTTTGGTACTCCATATTCTCACCATATTCAAAAAAAAAAGGAAAAGAGAGGGAAAAACAACTTGATTTTTTTTTAAGGATTTAAATATATAACAATAAATATGTACCTAATTGGTTATTTGTAAGCAAATGTATAAAATTAGGTGAATAGCAAAATTGTCCAACTACTTTCTCACCCCACTAGTTGACAAACATTGACCGGTCGTTGACTGTCATCACTCGACGATTGTCATCACTGGCATCACTCGACGACTGTCATCACTATGTCACTTCTATAAAATTTAGTGACACTAATGAAATTTGATAAAATTCATAAAGAATTCCTCTCAAAATGAGATTCCGTCGCCGTCAGAGAAGAGGTCTCGCTCAGAGATCGGATTCCGCCGGACATTGTGAACACCTCCCAATCATCTTGACACGAACAAAGAAGAGGTTGGTGCTCGGAAGTCGGATTGAGAAGAAGAAAAGTTGTGGAGGCATGAGAGAGAAAGTCTTGTGGAGATTTGTATAGAAATTTGACCTAGTTTTATTTTTGCTACCGTGCAAATAATACGCCTATGGATACACACGGGCAAAACACCCCCTCAACCGTACGGTCCTATTTAATTTACTAATTTTTTTTTGGTCGAGAAAAAAACAGATTGATCATATGGACTAAATTATTTGCCACTCTTTCATGCCAGCGAAAAAAACATTATCATAGGTATCTTAGCTCGAGAAAGCAAGGCTTACAAATATATATATTTGATATTGATAACCTATTTTAATAGGGATAAATCCTTCTTCGAAAGGATATTTTTAAAAATAATTCTTCTACTGCACAACAATCAAAATGGACCCACTGTAAATCGCTTTTAAGAATTGGATCACGCAAACACCATAGTTTCACTTAAAAAATCCACATATATAAGCACAAACAAATACTTGCATATACAAATTCAACCAAAAAAAAAATACTTACATATATATACAAAACATCATTTGTTTAAAATTCAGAAACACAGCATAAAATTCAACAAAAGTAACCGAAAGGGAAAAAAAACATATGATCAGCCATTTTAAAACCAAACACAATGACAAGATACAAAGGAAAAACCAGAAGCAGACGAAACGAGTCTCTCAATTGATCTCTTAGTACTTTTCTTTCTCCTTCTTCTCCTCTTCCTCTGCTTTGTGATGGAAGCCAGGAATCTTGTCCTTGATCTTCTCCAGGAAGCCCTTCTTCTCGTGATCTGGAGCTTCACACTCAGCCGCTGCCACGGGTGCGGGCGGTGGAGCTGGAGTTGCCACGTCCTCGGGCCCCTTGTGATGACCTGGCAGCTTGTCCTTGATCTTTTCAAGCATTCCCTTCTTCTCGTGATTTTGAGTTTCATACTCAGGAGCTGCCACGGGTGCGGGCGGCGGAGGTGGAGTCGCCACGTCCTCAGGCCCCTTGTGCTGACCTGGCAGCTTGTCCTTGATCTTTTCAAGCATCCCCTTCTTCTGGTGATCTACAGTTTCATACTCAGGAGCTGCCACGATAGCGGGCGGCGGAGGTGGAGTTGCCACGTCCTCAGGCCTCTTGTGCTGACCTGGCAGCTTGTCCTCGATCTTTTCGAGCATCCCCTTCTTTTCATGATCTGGAGTTTCATACTCAGGAAATGCCACGGGTGCGGGCGGGGGAGGTGGAGTTGCCACGTCCTCAGGCTTCTTGTGCTGACCTGGCAGCTTGTCCTTGATCTTTTCAAGCATCCCCTCCTTCTCCTCCACAGGGTGAGAATGAGATGGCTCCGAATACACTACTTCATCCACGTGGATCTTCTCGACTGGCACCGCCGTGTCCATCTCTACTTTCTCTTCGTGCTTATGAGGAAATTTCTCCTGGATTTTGTCTTTGATTGACTTCTTCTCCTTCTTCTTCCTCTTCTTCTCTTCCAAGTCTCCTCCCTCCTCGTCGCTAGACTGAAAAAGGACATTCAAATTCCACAAATTCGGATGAATTATCAGTCGATCGATTTGATCATACAGAGGCTCAAATTTAATCAGTCGATTGAGCGATCTAGTAGATCTATACTACTACTGTGTAAAAGGAATTGAAATCTGAAAACGAAAAGGCTTACGGAGCTAGAGGAGCTGTCGGATCGACGGAGCTTGTCGTGGACGGCGAAGCCATGATCGTGCTCCTTCTTCTCCTCGTAATCGGAGACCTGAACCTTCTCATGGAAGTCAGAGACGAAGGCTTCCTCCTGAACAGGCTTGACGACTTCTTCTTCTTCTTCCTTCTTCTTCTTCATGAAGTCGAAGAGGCCGCGATCGGAGGTCTCTACGGCCTCGTCCTCTTGATGGTGGTGGTGGTGTGGGGGATTGTACTCCTCTGCCATTGTTCGAGTTGAAAAGAGATGGAGAAACGGATGGAAGGTTGTGGAATAAAGTGGACTCTTGTTCACTGAGATTGATTGGGGAGAGATGGTGTGTGATGAGATTGGAGAGGTTTGAGAGGGGTTTTATACTTTTACAGGTGGGGTTATCACGCGGAGTTGACACCACTAAGGAACCATTTAATTACATTTAAATACGAAAAAAAGAAAAGAAAAGAATGGATAGAGGGATTGGAGGTTTGTGACCGACGTGCCTCAGAGGTAGGAATTGGAGGTTTGTGGCTCATTTCATTTGGGCCACCCTATTTAGAAGTAATATTTTTTTTGAAGCAAGGGATTTATTTAGGAGAGATAATGTAACCTATCTCTATCATTAATTTGCCAAATAATTGCTCCTAACTTCATCTACGTTTTTTTTTGTAATCTCTTACCGACATTAATCACATTATTAGTCATCTTCAACAAAGATCCAACCGAATTGAAAAACTAAAAGACTTTCCCTTGTAACTCGAACCAAGTAGAATAAAACCGATATCGAAGCGAAAGCAAAATTTGTGAAATTCTTAACCGAGAAGTCGAACCAAACAATATCAGTTTCGGTTTTTGTTCAATTTGAGGCAGATTTTCAGTTTGAATTGAATCATCCTCAACCCTGCTTCCCAATTTAGGTGATGAGTACGACACCCTAATCACAAGATTAAGAGTACAATTCTCGGCCGGTTAGCTAGAACATTTGCTAAAGTAAAGATTTGAGATCATCTTTCAGTCCGACAATTATGAAAAACCGACTTTGAGATTTAATTAGTTGGTTTTTGAGTGTCCATGATCTTATAATTAACTAAGTGCATGTACAATTTTCAACTAAGTGTAGGTAATCTTATAACTGAGTGTACATGATTATATGACGACTTATATTATGCACGAGTCATATTATAATTAAGTACATGATTGTATAACTTATTGTTCATGACCTTATAACTGACTATGTTTGACAATATACGATCGTTCGTACTTAGTTATGAAGCTATTCACACGCTGTTATAGGATCAAGCAGACTCGATTATAATTGTGGTCATGTACACTCGGTTAAAAAAGACATGCACGCTCACATGCATCATGGTTCACAAACAACTAAATTAAGCGAGGAAGGTGCATGTCAATAACATTCAAGACTAAATACAAGCATGAGGTTGTCATACTACCATCGAGGTGCATGTCATGTGTGTACTGCATATACCCCAAAGTGTTTTTGTTTATTAATCTCCAGAGCGCATGCTCTATGACATTTTTAGGGTCCGTTTGGTAGTCCCAAAAAAACATTAGAGGAGGTTTTTTTTTGGTAGCATATTTTGTAAAAAGTATAAAACTCTTTGAGGAGAAGATTGCTGAAAACACTAAGGGCCCGTTTGGTGGCTTCATTTTGTAGGCAGGGAAACGGAATCACCTTTTTGACTCCCATACATGGCGTTTGGTGATGATTTTTATAATTATTTCATTACCCTAAGAATGGGAATCAATCCCTATCTTGTTTCCCCTCAAAACTAGTGAGGAAACGCTTTCCATTCCGCCATTCTGGCCCCTCTAGTTCTCTCTCTCGTCTCTTTCTATCTTGCCATCATCATCAGCCCCCATCAACCTTGCTTGCCATCATCACCACTCCATCAACCTCACCATCTCTATAGTCGACCTTCTCCATCCTCAGATCGGCTTCCGTCGCCGACTGCCCTGGCTTCCGTCGCCGACCGCCCTGGCTCCCGTCATCCTCACGAGCCTCTGTTCTTCGACCACCACCGACTTCAATACATGCAATTTTTTGCTTTTTCATGAGGGGGAAAGTGTGTGAAGTTCAAACAAGCAATTCCTAGATCTGCAATTCAAAAGAGCCAAATTGAAGATTCTAGAGATTTTTTTCCCAATTGAATGACATGATATTTGGATCTACAATTGGAAAGAGCTAATATGAGGATTTGAGGGATTTTTTTCCTAATTGAATAACATGGTATTTAGACCTGCAATTGGGAAAGGCTTACCTGCAGAACGGTTTCAATCCGTTTCCTGCATTAAAACAAACAATTTAGAAGAGTAATGGGTATTTGTTTCCATTCCACCCAATTTTCAATCCGTTTCCGTTTCCGTTTCCGTTTCCCTTTTACAACCAAACGGGCCTTAAAATGCTACATAAATGCTAAACGTCACCGGATTTTTAAATCCTCTCTCACCAATTTACCTATTTTGACTTAAATACCCCTCAATATATAAACAGCTAAATCCTCCCTCCTTCCTTGCCTGCCAACTACGTCTCGTTTCTGCGAGCGCTGGATGAAGCAACAACAACAGAAGAAGCAAAAAGATGGTAATCAATAGAAAGAGCTCCAACGAAACGCTGAGGTTCAAGAAGAGTTGAAACGAGCAGACACTGGTAAAAAAAAAAAAAACTCGCCATGAGGACGAAAGAGGGGTCGGAGCAACCAACAGAGCCAGTCAAATTCCTCCTTCTCCCTCCATGATTCTTTCCCTTCTACACTCCATTCTCATCATCACACATTCCTCCTTGTTTACCCCCAAACCCCCCCCCCCCCCAATTCAAACTCACATGCGTTCAATTCCCCTCCCAATTAGGGTTCCACACTTCCACTAACCCCTCACCTCCCCTGAATTCCGGCGCCGATCTCCGACGATGGCCTCCGGTAGCAGCAGCCGATCAACGAAACATCCCCTATGCAACTCAATTCCCCTCCCAATTAGGCTGTAGAAGATTTCCGATCCAAAAAAAAAGGCTGTAGAAGATGTGTATTGGAAATTTGGGTTTGTTTGTAATTTTAGTATGTTTTTGGGGTAAAATTGGAAAATAAAAATGGTGATATATTTTTTTGAGTGACATTTAGCATCCCTCAAATGCTATAAGAACTTTTTTTAGCGTTTCTAATAGCCTCCTCCACCAAGAGTATAGCTTTTTTGACAAGAAAAACGCTATAAAAAAAGTCTCATTGATATTGTTTAGGACTACCGAATGGAGTTTTAACTCTAATCACATTATAAATATCTTAACTATAAATTTACTTGAATGCATGTCTATAAATAATTTTTGGTAGGAAATATAACAATTTTTTATTGAATCTTTTGAAGTTATACAACATGCTGTGTCCATTATTTTAACCAATGAAAAACTAAGTAAAAATTTACGTTTGATAAAAATGATGTAAAATGTAACGGCAGAATACATCAACAGACCCCTGTACTTGTACGTTTTTTCCTATTGGCCCCCCTACCTAGAAATGTTCAATCAGACCCCTGTACTGCCCCCGGATTTTCCTATTGAGCACCCGGATTTTCCTATTGAGCACAAATTGCATACGTGAACACGCGCGTGTTTTCAATTCCGTTGTTGTGCGAGTGGGTCAATATCTACTCTATAATACCCAAAATTTTACATGTCATGGGCCCCACTAACCCTGCCACCTCACCCTCTTCTTTTCTATCCTTTCCCCCGACTTCCCTTTTCCTTTCCCTCTTCTACTTTCCCAGCCACTTTTGCCCAAATCTGCACACCGGTGGCCTCTACTTCGCCGGCCAACCCCGAATTGACGGCGACGGACCACTCACTAGCCCCTCACCTACCCTCTCGCCCCACCTCCAGCCCCGATTCACCAGAGGCATCGTCTCCTTCACCTCCCAACAACAACAACAACAGTTGACTACCCAACCTATGACAACAGCGGCGGGAAGGCGGAGGACGGAGTGGCGGCGGCGAGTCGGCGTTCGGAAGAGTGGGCAAAGAGGGTCGAAGGCGAGCGACACTGTGGAGTGACGTTTTGAGAGGGTCGAGGGCGAGCGAAGGACACCGACAACGAGGGCGAGGGCGGGTGGAGGAGAGGGCGGGCGAAGGAGACGGCGGGCGGAGACGGCGGGCGAAGGCGACAGCGACGGCGGGCAAAGGCGACGGCAGGGTTGACGGTGAGGCAACCAGATCTGAAACAACTTTCAGATCTGGAATGGAGGATGGTAAAAGGAGGAAGGGAGAAGATATTTTTTTTAATATAAAATTATTGTATTTAGATTTAACGCCTCCAATGAGAAGAAGGGAAGTCTTTTTATTTTTATTTTTATTTTTCTCTTTTTTCGCTAAGTTAATTAAAATGTGTAAAATATACATGTGTACACAATAATCCTAGTTGGCAATCCTACATGGAAAAATATTTGTTGAGTCAGCGAGCGTGAGTTTCACGTTTGAGAATTTTGGAATTTGGGTGTTATATAGAACAAATTAAGTTAAGTTTAGGGGTTTAATAATTGAACATTTATAAGTAGGAGGGTCTAATGGGAAAAAACGTACAAGTACAGGGGTCTGTTTATGTATTCTGCCAACATGTAACACTGTCTCGTGTCGTTATTCACAATGACACAAGAGGATTGGATGATGCATATAAAGACTCTGTTCGGTAAAACTAACTGAAATCAAGCTGAAATGGTAACTGAAGTTTTTTGTAGTTGAAGCTTATATTTCTAGCTGAAATTCGTAACTGATCTTAAAGGCTGACAATTTTTAGTAAGCTAATGGGTGTTTGGTAAAACAAGCTGATTGTTGATAAAATTAGAGGGTAAAATGACGAAAATGGTATTGAGGAGGGAGAAGACAGTAAGATGAAGGGTATGGACCCACCTATATAAATTTGGAAAAAATGGGAATAAGTTACCATAAGCTGGATAATCTACACATTGAGGAACTTAAATTTATAACAAAAAATAAGCTACTATAAGCTAGAGTAAGCTATCATAATCTACTCTCACCGAACACCTCCTTGCAAGCTTATTTATTTTAATAAGCTTTCATAAGCACCGGTAAGCTACAATAAGCTTTTGCCGAACACACATAAAATACGCTGCAATGGAACAGCCCAAGCCCAACATGCAGCAATGGAGGCCCATTCACATCAAACCCTAAATGATGATACCAAAACTTACGACTCATCTCGAATTTATATGCTTTTGAATTCAAAAAATTTAATAATAACTACAAGTCGGTATTCGCCCCCTTTCTCTTTCCGTAAACCTCCGCCCCAAAAACCTAAACCTTGATTCCACTACATACCAGCTCTGCTGTTCTTCGATAGTGTTTTTGGAGCATATCGTTCTCAATTGCATTCGTCTTCCTCGTTCAATCCATCCTTGTGAGTTTCGTCAAATTCTCATCTGCTTTTTCATGGTTTTTCTTGCCCCGTTCTTTAGCTGATATATGAGCTGCCATAGATTCATGCCTTGTTCGATTGGGTTCTTCTGGTTTTGTTTTGCGGATTTCTGTGTGAGATTCAGTGTAATCGGCTTGTGTTTTGAATTCTATATGGAATCGTGTTATCAGTATAATCGGCCTCTTACTTCTAGTTCTCTCCTAAAATTGGCAAACAAACTGGTTGCTTTATTTGATGGAATGGAATGATGTCCTTCACTAAGTAGTCAAGGTGAATTAATAGGTGGATCCTCTGTATTTAGACGCTGTCAACTCTTTGTTAATTTGTTGTATTGCAATTCTGAAGTGACTTTTAGACTTGTAGCTATAGTTTGGCATTGTATATCTCACTTTCGGATTGTAATTCTCACTTTTGCTTTTTTGTCCAATGATATCATTCTGTGTTGTTTTCGTTGTGATGACTTAATTCGGAAAGCTGCTCTTGATTATTTTGTAGCTGTAACCCTACTATTTCTGTACGCTCTTTCAGCTTGAAATCTATGTTTCTAATCGCCTACAATTTTATCTCATATTTTTCGTGTACAGAGTCGTATTTGTGTGAGTTTTGATTTGCTTGATTGGCTCGTCATCATCTTTGCTTCTCATCATGGCGACAAGTAAGCACATATATGTCTTATTTTCTCCTTTTGTGTCCGTTTTGTGCATCTTCTAGTTTTTTGTGAGTTTTTTATTCCTTTGTATTTATTTGTCTAATGAGGACTGGTTTCTTTATACACTGATATGAAGTTTAACACCTTAGCCTTGGTGTTCTTGGAGCGGCCATATTTGCATATTTCGTTGCTGTTACAGTGCTCTTTTACTTTCTTTATATTTTGTCAGTTTAGGCCATTTTATCTTCTATATATTGAATAATGATAATCGCTTCTTCTTCTTTTTTCTATGTAGGGCTTCAGTTTGAGAACAATTGTGAAGTCGGTGTTTTCTCCAAGCTCACTAATGCATATTGTCTGGTTGCGATTGGTGGATCTGAAAGCTTCTACAGGTTCAGCTTTGTTGCTGTTAATTTTTTCATTTCCTTACCTTAAGAACTTGATGACATGGGACATTTGGTTTTAATTTGTTTTCATGGATGCTGTCTGTAGCACATTTGAGTCCGAGTTGGCAGATTACATCCCTGTTGTCAAGGCATCCGTTGGTGGAACTCGAATAATTGGACGTCTATGTGCTGGTTAGCTATGGCTTTCTTAAGATAAATACTGTCCTTGTCTTTGTCTTAAGTGCACTTGTTCACATGCTTGCATACTTCCTTTTTGCAGGAAATAGGAAAGGACTTCTCTTGCCTCACACCACTACAGACCAGGGTGAGTTTTATACCTGGGCGGACAACTGTTATCCATCATTATTGACTTCAATTCTCATGAGAACTTCACTTTGCTCAATATTTTACATGGATTGGAGGTTGAAATTACTTCTTGATTAAGCTGTTACCTCATGATGTTTTGATGTGGAAATACTGTTATGCAAGGAAAAAGATATAGTTGGAAATTGATTCTGGCTTTCTCTCAATTTCTACTTAAAAGAACTTTGGTTATTGGAGTGTTTTGATCATGTAAAATGGACAATTAATTAAATATTCTGTGGTTTGAGCTACCGTTCGTGTTGCAGTTTCTCTATAATGAATGCCTTGCATTCTTATTATCTGAATTTCTCTATAAGAACTAAGAAGTACCTTTGATTGACTTCGAGATATAAATGTACTCATGGAAGAGTAGAAGTATAATGAACATGAATTTTGTTTTTGTAGAAGTTTTCTAGCTTTTAGGCTACTGTAAATGACATCAACATTTATCTGCATATCTTACAAATAAAAATTTGCTTGACGTAATCATGAGGCATCATCGTGCCTAACTTCTGTGCCCCTCATATGTTTATCTTGAGTCCTTAGTGACAAGTTCTTATTAACCTGCACTTGTTTAATAGTCTCTGCAAATCTAAGCTTTTGTGATGAAATACAAATTGATGTTGAATTATCACTTTAGAAGTGATTATCTGGATCTTTAGGATTTGCCCATAGATACCTTCTTCATTGGATTGTGTAATAACTTGATAGTATTTAAAAAATATGTGGGCCAACAGTAGTCAAATCATTGTGTCTCGTCATCCATGTTCTTAATGTTATGTATTTTGTTCTTATAGAGCTTCAACATTTAAGGAACAGTCTACCAGATGATGTTGTTGTCCAGCGCATTGAGGAAAAACTGTCTGCTCTTGGAAACTGTATAGCTTGCAACGATTATGTTGCACTTACCCACACAGACCTTGACAGGGTACTTTTTCATAGTGGACATGTTTTTATTTGCAATCTAATTTGTTGGTGCAGGCTTGGTGAACAATTTACTGCTTCTAAATGTCATGTTACTGTGTGAATTCTGTGTATGGTGCTGTTTTTTTTTTAATTATATAAGAAATGTGTTATGAAAGCTCTTGAGATGCTAAATACTGGACATGATACTTTCCGTACTCCATGCTTCTTTCTTGAAACTGCAGATATGCTTGGTCAGATATCATTATAGTTGCTATTGTAAAACTGCAGTAGGGCATTAGAACTATGGAAGTCATTCTGTTTCTGTTATAGATGTCCATGTACTTGAGCTGTTCCTTGTGTGTTTCTGTAGTGATATTTTGTTGGTTGGATTGCTGGAGTTTTGATTTATCATTCCTGCTAATTAAACATCAGATTCAGATTCAATAGCAGTCCTCAAAGTTAATTGTTTTTTATCTTATTCTTTTCAATGATGATATTTCACCAGGAAACAGAGGAGATGGTTGCTGATGTTCTCGGTGTGGAAGTGTTTAGACAGACAATTGCTGGCAATATCCTTGTAGGCAGCTACTGTGCTTTCTCCAACAAGGGAGGCCTGGTGAGTACAAAACAAGATTATTTTCTCCAATATCCTTTCCTTAATATTAAAAAGGAAAACCCTTTCTGTTGTTATACATCTTCAACTCTTTGACATCAAATACACTTTTTGTATCCAAGGTTCACCCTCACACATCTGTGGAAGACTTGGACGAACTCTCAACACTCCTTCAGGTGCCATTGGTGGCTGGAACTGTCAACCGTGGAAGTGAAGTCATAGGGGCTGGGCTGACTGTGAATGACTGGACTGCCTTCTGTGGGTCTGACACCACAGCCACAGAACTCTCTGTTATTGAGAGTGTCTTCAAATTAAGAGAAGCTCAGCCTAGCACCATTGTTGATGAGATGCGGAAGTCATTGATCGACACCTATGTCTAAACTCAATTGTGAAAACCTATGGTATCGTTTTTT
This sequence comes from Polygonum maritimum, assembly GCA_963924305.1. Lineage (NCBI taxonomy): Eukaryota > Viridiplantae > Streptophyta > Magnoliopsida > Caryophyllales > Polygonaceae > Polygonum > Polygonum maritimum. The sequence continues at coordinate 34,421,084 of OZ002735.1, read as the reverse complement.
TTTTTTGAGGGTTTGTTGTTCACTCTGATACTCACTCTGGACCATATATGTTTTTAAACTGTACTCAGTTCTGAAGTTTTTAATCCTAGACGAATGGAACACAAGATTACCAATGCAATCGAGATTCTATGTAAATGTAAATATCCTAGACGAATGGAACACAAGATTACCAATGCAATCGAGATTCTAGGTAAATGTAAATGGCATAATACATCACCAGACCCCTCTACTTACACTTATTTTTTCCATTGGCCCCCTGTATTAAAAATTGTTCAACCAAACCCGTGTACTACCCCAATATTTGCCTCTATCCGACCTGTACAGGCGCGTGTTAATTAGCCGCTTGTATGGCGAGTGTTTTGATTTACTCTGCAGGTGTTAAATGATTAAAAAAATGATTTTTCCTTTCTTTTCTCTTTTCTTTTTTATTAGATTTTGCATTTCTTCTTCAAATCTCAACTGCAGGCTTGTATTGCTTTTCTTCTTAGACCTCCATTGTTGCCATCCTCCAGATCTCCGACCTCCTTCCCGACCGTGTCCCCGTCGTCACACCGGACTACCACCGTCGTCTCAAGATCCGAACTTGCCACTTCCATCTTCCTCCCCGCGTCGCCACCGCCTCACGCCCCCTCCCCCGCCCTGGTCCTGTCTCAAGACCCGGCCTGCTCTCCCGGCTTCTGGATCCGTCCCACCCGCACCTTTAGATCCGGCTCCCCCCACCCCGCCATCAATCCGGCGTTTCCCTTCGCTTCTCCCCGGCGGCCTTGCAGACCCCCTCCGCGTCGCCCTGGACCCTCTCCGCGACCCTCACCGGCGCTCATGCAGTAGAGAAGATCACATCCATTTGTTCGTCATTGACATTGCTCTCACTAACCAACTGCAACCTGAACTCTAATCTCAAAATCAAGATCTCGATCAATTGTAATCTCCTCAAACTGATTATTAATGAGGGGCTAGATAAGGTGGACAATAGTAAGAGATTGTATCTCGATGCCCCAAGTGTAACAGCAATAGAGTTTGCATCTGCTATCCCGAGGAGGACTTATCGTGTGGAAAATGTGCTTCTGGTTGATCAAGTGAAGTTCAACCTTGAGGAGATGTCTGTTGATCCCCTAGCCGTTGAAATTATAGCTTGTTGTACCCTTCATGAGAAAGTCTTCTATGACAATTTCTTTAAATTATGTAGTGCCTTTCAGTCAGCGGATGAGATAATCTTCAGTAGTTGGTGTGTCTAAGTATAATCCGTTCGGGCCCTCCGCGTCGCAATCTGCTCCCGGCTTCATCCCCTCGTCGCAAGGGGCTTCGGCGCCACGGTGGTGTCAGTGGTCTTCTCCTCCACGAGCCCCCTTCTCCTCAACGACCGGACTTGGGTTGTCCGTCAAGCCGTCGCCGTCGTTCCACGAGCCCCCCTTGCTTTGTTTACACAAATTAGAGAAATTAGGGTTTACGTTGCAAAATTGGGGGAACACGGGGGAGGGACGGGCGCAAAATTGGGCGGGGAAGACAAGCTACGAGGTCGTCGTCGGAGGGCGGTGGAATTATAGTTAACCGGAATTGTCATCGCACTTGGATTCATGGCAGACTTGGGGAGGGAAAGAGGAGCGTACAGGGGAAAGGGATGAAAGAGTATAGGGAAGGGGATGAAGCTTGTTTTGTTTAAAACTTGTTTTATTTTTTACTTTGGCTATCATCAAGTAATTAGGCTTACGTGGCAAAATTTTAGCTTATATGGCATTAAAGGTCATTTCTTTTATATTAGGTGGCTGACAGCTTGGGCGCGTGTTATACACGTAATGGTGCTAGTCTTCGTTTGTGTTCAATAAGCAAAAATTGGGGTAGTACAGGGGTCTGTTTAAACAATTTTTAGTACAAGGGTCCACTGGGAAAAAAAAGTGTAAGTGGAGGGGTCTGGTGATGTATTCTGCCAAATGTAAATCTTAAGGGCGCACTGACAGAAGTGCTTTTTGTTTCCAGTGTTGGTGGTATATTCAAAGGTGTCGATCAGGAAGCGGGTCAAATCATTTTAGTTTTGGAAGAGCTTGGGTTTGGGTCAGTAGTAGTAGCATATATTCCGAAAACTGGTCCACATTAGACTGGGTAGCCAGTTGGGTTGGGTTTTCATTTGATCAGGCTAATTCGGACAGTTGGATCAATTTTGATTGGATCAAACCGGAGTTAGTTGAGTTTGATTTAGACTTGTCTAAAATCTAATCGAGTCGAAAAAGTGTCCGATATTGCCCGAAAATTAGTGGGTTTATATACTTAAAAGGCAATCCAAAACCCGATAAAAACTGAAACCGATTAACCCGAATATCAATGGCTTGAAACATGAGTTTCATCCGACCTGTTGGGTTGACCCAAGGTATATATTTTAAAACTTATAAATATATATATATTATTTTAATAATCATAAAAAATTTGACATTCTTGATCCAATGACCAACTCGAACCCACACGATAACATGTCATGACCCGCAATTTGATTGATTCGAACCCGCACTGAACCCGTACACAAAAAGACTGATCTTAAACGCGACCAAACCGATCCATTTGACAGGTCTAGCTATAAGTATCTCTTAAATCTTAATCGTATGATATAATTTGGTTTCATAAGATGAGGGTTGTATCCATCTTCGGAGAGTGTATGCAAAAAAATATTGACGTAGCTAAGGTTAGATCATCCACAACCCTAATAGTAGTACCATGCAATCTTGTTTTTTCAATATCTCTCTATCACATCATTTATACATTCCACTTCAATTTCTACTCACATTTAAAAAATTATATAAGATATATTAATTAACTATTATAATTTAATAAATAAAAGAGTAATTTCGTTAATTTAAGAAAATCTAACTGCAGCTTTTATCCTTTAAACAACCACATGCCCAAAAACCACTTTATATCATAGCAAAGTCGTGTGTATTATTCATGTGTGAATTCATTATACAGAAAGGTATAACAATAGTTATTACGACTTAAAACGCTCGTTTTTCGCATATTCAACAACCAACCCGATTATGTATAATTAATTTTAAATATAATCAAATGTATACAATAGTCTGGATATGTAACAAAAATTATTAATGGTGGTAGTATTCATTTTTTCAATACGTATAAATTGTCCAAAAGTACAAAAAATATACTAATTGGGGAAACTTCATTCCCTTGGGCGTCACGTGTCGCACTTGCATATCGGTTCGTTTATCACTATTGACCACTTGTTTATTACTATTAATCAATTTTGTGCATTAGAATAAAATGTGTGCTTCAAATTTTTGATGCACATTGTTCATTGATTTTGAACTCTTCTTTTCCCTTATGTTTCAACCTTCTTTATGTGTATGAATTAAATTTATCAATCTAACCTGATCCGAAAAACCGTCGAATATCACCCTAAACTTAATTCGTTGAAACCCGTAAAAGTGAACCCGAAATTCAATAAAAATTGAAACAGATTTACCCGAATGTGATTGGGTTGAAACTCGAGCTAGACCCTACCTGTTTGATGATTCAATCTATTATATATATTAAAATTGTGATATATTTATTATAAATATATTATTTTTTTATTAAATAATAATACTTAATCGTGATATTATTCGAATAATCATATAATTTTGACATTCTTGAATCATTGGCTAATTCTAACTCGCATGATAACCTGTCATGACCCGCAAACCGATTGACCTGAACACGTACTTAACCCGAACTCAACCAAATTGAATCGTTTTACAAATCTAGTATGAATGCAATATTATTATCTAGTTTTTGATGTACATATCGTGAGTTTTGATAGAAATGTAACATAGTACACACTTTTACTAAGCATTTTCTATATATGTTTGTTCATTGATATGCTCTCTTTAGTATAGGTTAACTCTTGTATTTTAGGGTTATATTGAGTGTTCTAGGTTAGAGTTTGTGCGTCACTGTAATATCTAGGCCGAAGACACAAGAATTCAAGATTCAAGAGTTTTTAAGTCGTTTTGAGTTGTGTACCCGACACCACCATCTTGCAAAGGCTATATCTGGAGCTACAGTGGTCGGATTGAGCTGATTCTGGTGTCATTGAAAAGCTAACTCGACGAGCTTCAATTCATCTTTCTACACCAAATTAAGATTCCAAGCCAAAGAGGGTCCAAACAGCTCCCGAATTACTGTCAATGAACAGACCCGCAACCGCGGATGGTTCCAGAGACGGAATTTCTATCTTCCGAAAGCACGTGCGCGGTTTGTTTAGCGCGGGCGCATTTTCGTAACAGATCCGAGTGGACGAAAATGGGTAAATAGGCTATGGGCAAGAAAAAATGGAGTAAATAGGCTAGAAGGAAAAAAAATGAGGTCCCATAGGCTTTTTTCCAATTTTGCCCCTACTTTTTTTTTTAATTACAAGATGACGTCATCATATGCCATTGATGACGTCAGCATCCCTTATCACCATCAAGCGTTGACCGACATTGACCGGCGTGGCATTCGTGATGACAAGTTACTTGTCATCAGTCCACGTACAAAAAACTTGTCATCAGTGATGACCAGTTTAGATAAAACGCACCATTCACGACCTCAACTTGTCATCTGATGACAAGTTGAGGTAAAACCCATCAGTCACGTAAAAACATGTCATAAGTGATGACTAGTTCAGAAATTGACCTATGTGGGATTTGAACCCACATTATTGTGCATCAAGCACATTGCTCTACCATTTAAGCTAATAGGCCATAATTATAAGTAATATATATACAAATGTAACAATGCAAAATAAAACATGTCATCACCCCAACTCGTAAAACAAACTTGTCATCACCCAAAAACATACCCAAACCCATAAAATCATCCAAAAAACCTTAAAACAAACCTGCCATCACCCCCAGATCCGTAAAACAACTTGTCATCACCAAAACACATTGAAAACGAACTTGTCATCGGCAAAATCCATAAAAACGAACTTGTCATCACCCAGAACCATAAAAAAAACCCTGTCATCACCCAAAACCATAAAATCATCCCAAAACCCTTAAAACAAACTTGTCATCACCCAGATTCGTAAAACAAACTTATAATCACCAAAACACATCAAAGCGAACTTGTCATCACCCCAGACCCATAAAATCATCCTAAAAACCTTTAAAATCATTCAAATCGAACATGTCATCAGTCAAATCCGTAAAACTAACTTGTCATCACCCAAAATCATCCCAAAAACCTCAAAACAAACTTGTCATCACTCAGATTCGTAAAACAAACTTATAATCACCAAAACACATTAAAAACAAACGTGTCACCGCTAAAACCTAATAAAAACAACTTGTCATCACTCAGTCATATAAAATCATCCCAAAACCCTTAAAAAAACTTGTCATCAGTCAGATCCGTAGAACAAACTTAAATTGCTTAAAACTCATAAAAAACCACTTGTCATCACCCAAAATCATAAAATCATCCTAAACCCCCCAAAAATGAACTTGTCATCCTAAAAACCCCAAAAGCCAAAAAGCCAAAAACCCAACCCTAGATCTAGCTCGTAGGAGCCTAGATCTGGCTCCAACGAGCCTAGATCTGGCTCGTACGAGCCCAGATCTGGCTCCAACGAGCCTAGTTGGATCTGGCTCGTACGAGCCCATATCTAGTTAGATTTAGCTCGTACGAGCCTAGATCTAGTTAGATCTGGCTCGTACGAGCCTAGATCTAGTTAGATCTGGCTCGTACGAGCCTAGATCTAGTTAGATCTGGCTCGTACGAGCCTAGATCTGGATTCAACGGGCCAAGATCTAGAAGAGAGGGATGAGGGGGAGGAGAGGGAGAGGGCGAACGAACATGAAATCGACGGCGGTGGCGTAGGTGGTCGGGGAGGGCGGCGGCGAGGAGAGGGAGGGCGGCGAGAGGGAGGGACGGATTGGGGTCGGCGGCGAGAGGAAAGAGAGGGAGGGAAGAGAGGAAAGAAAATGGAGATGAGAGGGAGAGAGGAGAGGAAAGAAAATGGAGATGAGAGGGAGAGAGGAGAGGAAAGAAAATGGAGATGAGAGGGAGAGAGGGAGAGAGGAGAGGGAGAGAGGGATGAGTTCAAAAAAAAATGAAGAGGAGAGAGAAAAAGAAGAGAATGGGGGGTTTTATAGAAGAGGAAGAGTCTAATTAGCTAATTTATTTTTGGGATAGGTTACCTTCTTTAAATTTGCCCCAAAACAACCCCCCCCACCCCATTCCCTCGATCCGAGTGGCGCAATTTTCTATCTTCGTTCCTTTTTCTTATCTTTCCTCTATCTTTATTTAGTTCGGGGAGCTTGTTCCTTGGGTTTATTTACTAAAATATAATTTTTAGAGGATAAAATTATTTATAGTAAAAGTGAAGAAGGTCTTAAAACTTCATAACCAAAATTAGTTTTTTTTTTAAATCTAAATAACAAAAATTAGTTTAAAAAAGAACTCCGATTCACACGCTTCAAAACTCTCGAGATATTTTTGTACACTATAAAACCCCGTATATATCAACTCTACGGTTCCATTCAAGGGCTTTGCGTTAATATCACAAATCATAAAACCCTAGGCGCTCTAAAGCCCTCTCTCAAAGCCTTTCTACATTCGTCTCTTCAGGTGAGTCGAATTCGGATCTTGTGATATCATTTCGATTCAATTGCTCTCGATTTGTTCTCTATTCTGTTCTTCCATGAGGTTTTGTATAAATCATTGAAGAATTTTCCGTTTTGCCTTGCCTCTATTTTGTCTTCTAATTGCTTGTCTTCCTAGGGTTTAGTTTCTGATTAGACTAGTTTGCATCTCGTCTTGTATGGATAGCCGATCTAATTGTGTTAAGCTCGAAATCGAAGCAATCACTCGATTCCATACTCGATTCTTGAACCCAATTGCGAAACAAGCTCGAATCTGTGGTTGAAGCTCGCCAAAACAGGTTAGTCGTATCTCCTCAATAAACTTTGATTTAGGGTTTCAATCTTCGTAAGAGGTTAGAATAAGGGTTTGAATCTGCAAGCTTTGGGCTTTATGCTTGCATTTGTGATGAATTTGAAGAAGCTGATTCATTTGTGATGAGATTAGGGCTCGAACTTTGGGTTTTATTGATTTTTCCGAATTTGAAGAATATGTTGTGGTTTTTTGTGTATCTTTGATGAAATGTGCCCTTGTTTTGTGTTATCCAGCAATTGAAGCTAGGAATGGCATTCAAATATGTCGATATAGTATGGCACCATGGTGGTTCAGTCGTGAATGAGCCAACCCCTGCATATATTAATGAGAGGGTTGAAGGTTACAGCTATCACCAAGACACAGATCTTTGGAGCCAGTTCGAGCTAAAATGGTATGTAGAGTCATTTGGCTATACACAGTATAATGGGATATACCACAAGGAGTCCAATGGTCAGTTCATTGAAATGAGGGATGACAGCTTGATGGAGCTTGTGAAGCAACTGAAAGATGGGGACACAATTCACTTCTACGTGGACCATCCCATTGATGAACTTGTAATTGCAGAGGGTAATGCTCATGAAATCATGGAACAACTTCCTGCAGGGTTAAGCTCTAATGATCTAGTGGTTGTGGAAGATGATCATCCAGAGGCCAAGGACGAGGATGATGTAGAGGATGATGCAAAGGATGATGTAGAGGATAATGGAAAAGGTGAAGTTATTGATGTAGAGGGTGGTGAAGAGGGTTGTGAAGAGGGTGATGAAGAGGGTATTGAAGAGGATAATGGTGAAGAGGGTTGTGAAGAGGGTAGTGAAGAGGGTATTGAAGAGGGTGGTGAAGAGGATAATGGTGAAGAGGATAATGGTGAGGATAATGATGATCTATATACTGACAGTGATGAATCTTCTTAAAATGCAAGTCTCACCTTGGATATGAGTGATAATAGTGAGGTGGATGATGAACTGAGAGAGGTGAGGCAAAGAGCAAGAGATCTTAGAGCTAGGAGAAGGGCCCATAAGGAGAAACAAGTGAATGTGGAGCTTGGGATGGGTGAGGTGGGTAATGATGAGGGGTATGAAGAGTGGGGTGAGGGGAGGCATGATTATAAAGGAAAAGTGGCTGGAGAGGAGCCTTTCTATGCTAGTGATTCTGATTACAGCATGGAGAACATGGAGTCTGGGGATGAAATTGAAGAACAGGGAGATGTGCAGAGGAGGAGAAGTAGGCATGTGGTATACAATCCCACATGTGTGTATCTAGTCTAGGAGGTGGGAATGGTATTGAAGAGTGTTGAGGAGTTTAGGGAGGCAGTTGCAAAGTACTCTATTCATAGAGGTGTGAAGCTGAAACTCAAGCCTAATGAAAGAAAGAGGGTAGTAGCAAAATGCCAACATGGAGGCTGCAAATGGCAATTGCGTGCAAGCATTGATGGAGCAAGTAAGAATTTCATGGTTAAGACATATAGGCCAAGACATGATTGTAGGAGGTACAACAACAACAACAAGATGTGCAATTCCAGGTTTCTAGCTAAATATTTGGAGGCTAGAGTGATATCATAACCTTCAATCAAGCTATGGGAAATACAAGGATTATATAGGAAAGAGTTGAAGATGTATGTGGGTCTGTCAACCTGTACCAGGGCAAAGCATACAATTCTAGGGAAAAATGTAGGTGATTACACTGAGGAGTATGGAAAATTGTATGCTTATGTTGAGGAAATAAATAGAAGCAATCCAGGCTCTACGTGCTTTGTGGTGACTGACAAACAATCAGAACCAGGGAAAGAAGTGTTCAAGAGGTTTTATACTTGCTTCAAAGCAATGAAGGAAGGGTGGAAGTGTTCAAGAGGTATTATGATTAGTGTTTTTTTTGCCAATAGTAAATCAACTCATAATATAAATAAGTTGGATTTGTTCAAAAATTACTTTACAATAAATATCACGTTTTATTAAATAATAATATTTATCTGAAGATTACAACTAATTCTTAGCAAGGGATAATTCATAATTTTCGGCAATTTTTACGGGATAAGATTATATGAGATTCTAACTACCTAATTTATATAGAGGAGGGCCCAGTTGATTGTTTTTATCAAATCATATATATTTATCTTTCTATTGTGATTAGTGTGTCTTTTTATATATGCAAGAGTCCGGTTGATTATTTTATTAAAGAAATGACACATGGCGCAATTTTCTGTGAATACTTTGTCTCCGCTTTATATTATAGACAATATAGATATTGATATTACATTCTTACCTCTATACAATCACATCAATTACATATACTTACCAACCCTTTCTTCTCAACTAGTCTCTCTCCCTATCCAATCCGTATAATACGGATCTAGATAAATCCAGATCGGATTACGGTTAAGCAAATCAATCAATCAAAACTTTTATATAATGGACATGCTTGATGAATATTTACGTGAATGCATGTCTATAAATCATTTTTGGTATGAAATTTAACAATTTTTTAGTGTATCTTTTGAAGTTATACAACACGCCGTGTCCATTATTCTAACCAATCAAAAACTAAGTAAAAACTTACGTTTGATTTTTTTGATGAAAGAACCGGGACAGCCGGGAGCAAGCGCTTAGAGCATTCACAATAGAGACTAGGAACAGTTTTTCCCCATGAATAAATAAAAGAAAATTTAAAAATGTCAGCCTTTTGCAGAGAAATTGGCAATTTCTTCTGCAAGAGTAAAGTCTGATAAATAAGAGAGGTTTCTTTGATTTTTACTGACAAATCCCCTTAATTGATTGATTTTACTTTCTTTTTTTTTAAGATAAGAAATCAATCCCCCTATTGTTCATTGTGGATGCTCTTAGGCTGAGTTAGGGACAACCTCCCTACTCACATCCCTCCCTATACAGTCACACTGTCGTGTCGTTACATTCACAATGACATAAGAGGTTTGGATGATGCATATAAAATACGCTGCAAAGGAACAGCCCAAGCCCAACACGCAGCAATGGAGGCCCATACACATCAAACCCTAAATGATGATACCAAAAATTACGACTCATCTCGAATTTATAAGCTTTTGAAAAAAAACGATAAAATTAATATAACTCGAAGCCGAAGATCTATCGGTCATTCGCCCCCTTTCCCTCTCCGTAAACCTCCACCCCAAAAACCTAAACCTTGATTCCACTACATACCAGCTCTGCTGTTCTTCGATAGTGTTTTGGAGCTTATCGTTCTCAATTGCATTCGTCTCCCTCGTTCAATCCATTCTTGTGAGTTTCGTCAATTTCTCATATGCTTTTTCATGGGTTTTCTTGCCCCGTTCTTGTGCTGATATATGAGCTGCCGTAGATTCATGCCTTGTTCGATAGGGTTCTTCTGTGTGAGTTTCCGTGTAATCGGCTTGTGTTTTGAATTCTCTCTGGATTCGTGTTATCAATATTATCGCCCTCTTACTTCTAGTTCTCTCCTAAAATTGGCAAACAAACTGGTTGCTTTATTTGATGGAACGGAATGATTTTCTTCACTAAGTAGTCAAGGTGAATTAATAGGTGGATCCGCTGTATTTAGAGGCTGTCAACTCTGTTATTTTGTTGTATTGCAATTTTGAAGTGACTTTTAGACTTGTAGCTATAGTTTGGCATTGTATATCTCACTTTCGGATTGTAATTCTCACTTTTACTTTTTTGTCCAATGATGTGTCAAAGTTGTAATGGGTGTTGTTTCTTGGCTCTATTCTTGATGACATATGCTTTTCTGTTTGTTATTTATTGTAACTAATGTGTTTCTTTATTCTAGTTACAACAGCCGACGATTAATAATGGATGAATCCGAGCAGCCCTTTGCTGTCAATGAGTATGAGCCACAAAGTTTTCCAGGAATGGAATCTGAGTTGCCATTGGATGGAAATGATGTTGCTGAGCAGCCAATTTTTGAGGACAATGAGTATGACCAGCAATCTTTTCCTTTAGATGGGAACGAAAACTTTAATGGCGCTGGCCATGAATCGGAGCACTTTGATGGTCATGAGTCCAAGCAAGGTGAAGAAGAGGTTGTGCAGGAGCAGGATTTCGTGGAACACGAGTCTGATCAATTGGATGAGAATGATCAATTGGCTGAGAATGAGGCCGTCGAGAATGATTCTAAGCAAGAGTCTCCTGGCAATGATCATAATGAAACTGAGGAATTTGCTGTGGATTTGCACCCAGAAGGAGAACAGGCTCAAACAAATGCCTCAGCTGCAGATACTGAGGATAAAAAGTGGCCTGGTTGGCCAGGAGAAAATGTGTTCAGGATGCTTGTTCCTGCACAGAAGGTTGGGAATATCATTGGGCGCAAGGGCGAGTATATTAAGAAAATGGTGGAGGAGACTAGAGCCCGTATCAAGATTCTTGATGGTCCTCCAGGGACTGTTGAAAGAGCTGTGAGTCTCTACATTCTTTCTATATTATGTTTTACTTATGTATAAATTCAGTTGTAGCTCTTTGATTTTTTCATTGATGGTTAAGGTTTAATCCTTGTTTTGATTAATGGTTTGTTTGTTAATGTCAATTAACTCTCTTTGATAGGTTTGACACCAAGCTGAACGATCCTTGATAAGATTTAATTAAAACTCCTAAGCGTAACTCCTTGAGCAAGCACTAAGTATTTGATAATGTTATAGGATTAGTTATATGTATTATGGAACTTTATTTTAAATACTTTAGAAAGTAGATATAGCACACAACATATTGACATAAGAAAAAAATATATTTTAGAGTGATATCATGAAAGAGAACACAATAATAAAGTAAAAGTTGTATATTGACCTAAATCAAAATTCTCTTAAGAATACACCTACTTTCTGTGGCCACATGAGTCTTTATCTTGCCTGCAAAATTTCTACACTACTAATTTCTAATCGAATCCAGAAAATATACCATAAGATTGAGTTGGACTCAAAGGTAGCTGACTTTCTGGTGATTCTGTGAAAGCAATGGGCATACTTTGTGCAGTTGTTCATATTTTAATAATGAACAATCAACATAAAACGTTCAGTCCAAGTAATACTCTGCAATGTGAGAGCAAAGCAGCGTATTGATCAAGAAGAATTACCAAGTGTGAACAAGTTGGTATGTCTGCAAATAACAAAAATGAATATTTGCAGGTTCTGTCCTCACTTGTTTAAGGCAGCAAATGAAACATCATTGTCGCCTCATATGTTCAGCTTCAAAGGTGCCGATTGAAGAATCAGCTTCCAGCACTTACAACAGTTGAGTTTTATAAAGCATAAAAACAGAAAATTGTTGTGGGAAGCAATATCAAGGTGGTCTGCACTGTTTGGAATATCAGTGCCCTTGATGATTGATGTAAGAGACTTTTGATGTGCTTTGTTCATCCCTATTGAGAGGCTGGAGTTTCTTGCTGATGGCCTGAGCCTGAGGTGCTTTTAAAGATTTCGTACCCGTCTATTTTGATAGGATAAACAGCGTAGGCGATAACATAAAGAGCTTTATGAGTAATTGATTAACTAAACAAAAAAAAATATAATCTAATATCTTAAAAGTTACTACTTATAGTTGGGCTAAATTTTTTAAGCACAAAGTGGCAAGTTAGTTTATAAGTAACTTCTCAACGATTTGACTTACATCAACTGAATTGACTACATAAAAAATCAGCCAACTGTATGAAACTAACATGAGGTGAAAGTCATCAAAGTATTGAAAATCACTTAATCAACTAATATTGAACGGGTTGGTGAATCATGAACAGACAATTAAGGGGTCAGGGCACCTATTGCTACAATGGTTTAAGATTACTTGCAAATGGTAGACCTAATTTGTTTGTTTCTGCTCATACTTTTAACTTCTTTGTGAATATTATATCGTTACTTTCCCCTTAAGGTGCAACCCAGACAAATGTGTAATTTCAGTAGTATCCTGAAAAGTAACTTCAGGCAGGCTTATGATTCAGTAGTATGGTTGTGAAATTTCCTCCATGGAGATGAACTATGCCATGGGCTTAAATATGACGTATGTTTGATTGTGTGCTTTATGTGTTAGCTAGGATGAAATTGTACTAAGTTGCAATTTGCAATGTTGATTGTTGACTCCCGTGGTCGCAAAAACAGGAGAGCTAAAGCTGAAAATGAAAATATATGTGATAACTATAGCATTGAAAATTAGCACAATTGTACTACTTCTATCAGGTGGCTTAGTTTCTTATTCTTATATCTTGTTCTTGTTCATAGGTAATGGTGTCTGCCAAGGAGGAGCCTGATGCTTCTCTTCCTCCTGCAATTGATGGGCTTTTGAGGGTTCACAAACGGATTGTTGAAGGATTGGAAGGTGATTCTGCTCAAGCTGCAGCAGCTCCTGGAGCCAAGGTCTCGACGAAGCTGCTTGTTCCTGCAACACAAGCTGGGAGTCTGATAGGAAAGCAGGGAGCAACTGTTAAAACTATCCAGGAAGCTTCCAGTTGCATTGTCAGGGTTCTTGGATCAGGTATTGGGCAAACTATAAATTTGTCTCTTCTTGACATTCTATCGTCCAATGCTTGATCATAGATAAAATGCTATTTGCCTTGTTGTAATAAGTCTAGTTATGAAAATTTGATGCATTATCTTGATGTAAAGTCCTTTTTTCGCCTTTTATGTTTCCCTTGACTTTATAGTTTGCTTCTCATCAGTCTTATGTTTTTTCTCAATTTCTGTGTGTACAGAAGACACATTTTAGAAAACCTGAAATATGTTTCCCCAAAATCTTGGGTATCTGATTAATGGCCTAATATCCTAAAATGGATGATCAAGCGCCATACTAATTGTAAATTGATTGTTTTGATCTTGTCAGAGGATCTTCCCATTTTTGCTCTTCAAGATGACAGAGTTGTGGAGGTTGTGGGGGAACCTGCTGCGGTTCACAAAGCAATTGAGCTAATTGGAACTCAGCTTAGAAAGTTCTTGGTTGATCGCACTGTCATTCCTTTATTTGAAATGCAGGTGTGTATTGTGGTATCATCATTATGTGTTTTTCTATCCCTGTAAGTTATCCAATTTAATTTTAATAGTCTGCATTGCTGTTGATTCCTGTAACTTATGGATTCTTTTCTAGATGCAACATCCAAACACCCATATGGAGCACATGCCTCCACCTCATCAAGCATCTTGGGGTCCACCTCATGGTATGCCTCCAAATGCTGGTGGTGGTCCTGGTCCTGGTTATGGACCCGGTCATCACTACATGCCACCACCACGTCAACATGACAACTATTACCCACCCCCTGAAATGCCACCTCCTCAAGAGAGACAACCTCATCATGGAATATCTGCATATGGAAGAGAACCTGCAATGGGTGGTCAGGCTCCTGCTAATACCCAATCAGCACCGACTATGATCACTCAGGTTCATGTCCTTTTCTGATGCTTAATTTCCTTGTAATTGCAAGGATTGATGTGGGAGCTTGGTTTCTAGATGCGTAGAGTGTTAAGATAACTCTTTTCATTTTATTTGTCCATATTTTCTAAGATGATCTTATATAGGATTTCTGAGTGCATCTTTAGATTAAATGTATTTTCTAATATAGAACCTTATGAAAACTAGTGCATCATGGTTAATATTGCCCAGCTTGATTGTCTGGCTTCCATCACTTAAAAGTTGAGCCTGATTCTTTCAAGTGATTCAGCAGTATGACTGTTTGAGTGGAAAATAAAATTGAGACTTAAAGTTCTTATTTGTCGTGGTAACTTTTGTTGCCTGATTTTGTTTGTCAGTGAACACAATTCTTTCTCGTGTTTTGTACACTGACCATTAAATTTAGTTGGTTAAAAAGGAACTTGAAGGCAATACAAGGAGTATATATCCTATAGAAGCATCCACTTTTTCTGCATTTGATATATTTATTTTGGAAGGTGGATTCTAATTTGTGTAAAACCCACAGGTTACTCAGCACATGCAGATACCATTATCTTATGCTGATGCGGTGATTGGAGCAAGCGGGTCGAGTATCAGCTACATCCGTCGTGCTAGTGGGGCTACTGTCACTATACAGGAATCAAGGGGTGTTCCCGGTGAAATGACGGTTGAGATCAGTGGCACTGCTTCACAAGTCCAAGCAGCTCAGCAGCTGATACAGGTAATTATATGCCTGGTACATTATTAACAGGCTCACCTTACATCTCCATGTCACGTGATAATTGCTTAAGAACATCCTATTCTGGTTAACTTGCCGTGGTGTACTTGTATTCTGATACCCATCTCGCTGCCTGCATCACAGAATTGCATGGCAGGAGCAGGAGCTCCCGCTCCAGCCCAAACCGCCCCTTCTACTGAGCAGGGCTATAGCCAGAACTACAGTTCATACGCTGCAGCAGCCCCCACATACGCATCCCCGGCGTCGAACACGGGATATGCTAGCCAACAGGGAGCTTATGGCTCTGTATACGGAAACAGCTATGGCTATTAAAAGAAATCATATTCAGCTGGGATTCTTTGTTCGTTGTGTTGTATTACGAAGGATCATTGTAGCCTGTCCTTGGCAAAACCCAGGAACTCAATTATAACTCGAGACTTTGTAGCCCACCCTTCTTTTTTTACCAAGTGACAGTAGTAGTAGTAGCCAGGTTTAGTTGTGAAATGCAGACTTATTCTCCTATTTCGTTGTTGTTATAATATTTAAACTTTGCTTGGATAACCTCTCTCTCTGTTTAAACTGTACTTTGTGCTAATATGTAGTCTAAAGTAAAACACTAAACTCAAAAATTCATTTGCATCAATAGCCCCGGATCGGAGATATTGGTTCCATTCGATAACGGCAACAAGAGCTAAACCTAGGGCTGGAACCGAACTTAATATTGTTCAGGTTTCGTTCATTTGCAAACCTAGGGCCGGAACTGAACTTTATAACCGAACTTTATATTGTTTAGGTTTCGTTCGTTTACAAATTCTGTTTGTTCCTTTCATTCATTTACAAATTCAAGCTCAAAATGAATCGAGCTTTCATGTGTTCGGGTTGACTCGTTTATCTTTTCATCGCTGTTTGGGCTTGACTAGTTTCCAAATCGAGCCGAATATATCGGCCTCGGTTAAAATTACAGCCCGCCTAATATCTCGTAAACCCCCTTTCTGTCTCTGTAAACCTTAACCTTTATTTTGGAGCTTATCGTTCTCAATTGCAATCCTCTTCCTCCTTCAATCAAACCTTGTGAGTTTGCGCTCGCCTGAAAGGTCTGCACTTTGCTGCCGTTGTCCGTGGCCAATCGCATCGCCCGAAACCCTAATCAATCGGATCAATATCAGATGTACAGAAACGACGGCGGCGGCGTGGACGACGCCGAGAGAACAGCATTCCGGCGGGCGGAGAAGAAGTACAAGCTCTACTACGATCAACACTCCAAAAAGTAAGCCTCTTTACTCTCCGCAACCTCTTGCCATTGTTTTAGTTGACAGATGTTTTGAGTCTTCTTCCTCTTCTGGCTCGCCGCCACAGGAAGAAGAAACAAGCTAGGGCAGTGGAGCTTTCAGACGTGATCGATTTCAGATCGGTTTTGGAGTCCTTTGAAACAGGCGAAACTCCTCCAGGGATTTACAAAATCCATAGAGATGGCTTCGATCATCCTGTTTTCTGTCTCGCAGATCGGCCTGGTACACGATTCTTTATTTGGTTGATGATTATTGCGCATTGATAGTAGAGTATGCCATAGTTTGATTTAGAAGTCCATAGTTTGGAGAATTTGGTATCAGGCCAATAGTATATAGTTTTGATGTAGGGTTGTATTTCATTCCTGGTGCATTGAGCGTTGATGAACAATGCTGGTGGATAAGGGAGAGCTTGACCAGCTTCCCACAGCCTCCCAACAGGACCAACCACAATCCGTTCTATGGCCCCATAGAGGATATATTCTCCGCAGCCAATGAGAGAAAAGTGCTCGTCGAAGAAGCAAGTGATATTCAAGGTGAAGGGGTTGGGAGGTGGAAATTCTACGACGAGGCTGATATGCCTCCCAGGCAAACCCGCGGCAAGACGGTTTTGGCTACGGTGTTACTAAGGAAGCTAAGATGGAGTACGCTCGGCCTACAATTTGATTGGTCCAAGGTTGTTACAGTCCCAAGGCTGGTTTAGGATCAAATGCTAATATGAATGCAAGTTTTCCAAATCTGATCTTGTACATGTATAAATGATTTGTTGCAGCGCAACTATGATGTTTCTCTTCCTCATAAGAAGATCCCCGAGAGGCTTTCTGCGCTGGCGAAAAGTTTGGCTGCCCCTGCTATGCCTGCATTGGAGGAGTTCAAGCCTGAAGCTGCAATTGTGAACTACTTTTCATCAGGTACTTGCAAGTATATATCATTCTGCTTCAAGCCATTTTATGCACTTCATGAAATGGTAATAAAGTTTATTAAATCCTTGCATTTTCTGACTCAAGGTGATACTCTTGGAGGACACTTAGACGACATGGAAGCTGATTGGAGTAGGCCTATAGTAAGCTTAAGGTGCTCATTTCACATGATGGCAGTTTCATTTAAGTTTTTTAAAAAATGCCAAAATAAAAGCAGTAGCATAGTAGCTTAGTGAATCTAAAACTTGTGGGTGGACCCCTTTTTCAGCTTGGGATGCAAGGCAATCTTTCTTCTTGGAGGAAAATCTAGGGACGACGAGCCCATAGCTATGTTCCTAAGAAGTGGGGATGCTGTACTAATGGCTGGGGAGGCAAGGGAATGCTTTCATGGTAAGTGTTATGGATTTATGTTGCCATGATTCTACGCTTGCAGTATAAACGACTCCAGGGTTTTTAGATGCCTTTGGCACATGTATGTTTGGATTTGCAGGAGTACCACGTATTTTCACAGACGAAAAACATGCAGAAATAGCCTCTCTTGAGACGCACTTTTCAGCTGAGGAGGACCGGTGCTTCTTGGACTACATCAGGACGTCAAGGATCAACATTAACATTAGACAAGTATTTTAAACCTGATAGTATTTGTCAACATCTAAAATGCTCTTGAGGCAGGAGATCAGCTTTGCTGTTTTGGATTTTGCAAACCACACAACTGACACCTTCTACATCCCAGAAGTGAAGTGAAGTTGGAGATATTGCATCCATTTCGGTAAGCTGAAGTGAAAGCTTTTATGCTAGCTTGTGGAAGTTTAGGCAAGCTTAAGTGAAAATGCAGAATGGCGTTGTGTTTGGTAGAAGTAGAACAAGCTTTATGAAAGTTGCTTATACGTTGATATTTGACCTTGAAAATAGCTTCTCCTCCCCTATATTATGGTAGGTTGTAGTGTTTTTTTGTATCCTTAATGCCCCTCAAACTACCGATCTTGCACAAAAACTTCAGTTATCTTGCTCTCTTTGTGTTATTAAGAACATGTTCAAAGTCACCATAACTAGATCTTTGCGTCATTATATACATGCTCAAGTTCACCATAACAAGATTCATCAAGTTTCTTTCTTTCACTTCTGTCATGTTCTTGCTCTCACATATGAACCCTAAAAGTTTGTTGTTCGTTGAAGCCTAAGAAAATCTGGTTGGCGATTCAGAGGAAGAACGGAATTTGTTATTTGTTGAACCCAATTTTTCCTCAATTAAACTCCACTAGTGGGGCTTGCCATCGCCATGTCGATAGTGTTGATGTTCACAAACATAGCTACTTATGAATTTTAAGCCATACAAGTTGAAGTTACTGAAAAAAGCCTTTACTTTCAATAATATACAAACTTGGGAAAACTTAAAAATTTTGGAGAATTACTTTGAATGAATGCTATGACAAAGAAGCTCTGTAACGTCCGATTATTCAGTCGAGTACATTAGGGAAAGCAATTGAGGTGCTTCTCATCCCTTCTAACATGCATGTCCAATCACCATAATGCTAAAAACTAAGCCATTAGTACAAATAACGTGGCTAAACTTTGGAACCAATAAACTTCTCATATGGGTGCAGAACACGTAGTCCTGAAATGACCCGTTTGATTGCAACGGCTACAATGCACGACCCGTTTCTCACGGCCACGATCCTCGGCTCGAGTTCTCTTCTTCCTTGGTCTCCCAGGCGGCCTAAGTGACTTAGGCGGGTGAATAACCACCTCAACTCCCCTACTTGCATCTCCATCTGCATCACTTGGCTCATTCCACATTGACTTATCAGGAATTGGATGAATAGTCTGTGAGTAAGTCTTACGGTAAGTTGCAACGGTAAAACAGCTCTCTGTAAACCGATGCACGTTCTGCCTGCAAGAAAGGAGAGCCGCCACAGCGTGTGCACAAGGAAGACCGTACAACTGCCATCCTCTGCAAAGACAGCAACGGTTTCGAATGTCGACAATATTTGTTCCTTCGTGGGATATGACCTCGAATTCCGCTTCATTAGCCCGAAGGACCTGAAAAGCACGAGCGTGCTCGATCGCGTCAGCAACATGTCGCTCGGCGCTGGGAACGAGGATCGACGTCCACTGCATGCTTGTTTCCCGGCGCTCGTTAAACCAGGTCATTAGTTGTCTCCTAATGCATTCCACCATTTGGATGATTGGGAGGACGGAAGCATCCGGAAGCCAACCGTTTAGGGATTCGACTATGTTTGCTGTCAAGTGTCCAAAACGGGTACCTTCGAAATACGCTGTGGCCCACAAACGAGGCGGGATGCGTCTGATCCAGAAGGCGGCGTCCCTAGACATGTCTTCAATTTCCAAGACCTTTGCTTCAAAATCAATAACGGTCAAAGCGTGAGCGGCTTCCCACAAAAGATTGACTAACATTCCATTATTGTATTCCTTGCTGAAGCTTTCACTCAAATGCCGCATGCAAAACCCATGAAAAGCAGTTGGGAAATTTGCTTCTACTCCATCTACAATGCCCTTCTGCCTGTCTGACAAAATAGTCAGCCTTGGCATGTTTTCTGTGTTAAGCTCAAGTAGGCTATGAAGCTCAGAAAGAAACCACATCCAGTTTTCATCGGTTTCTTCATCAACCACACCAAATGCCAGAGGAAAGAGAGCGCCGTCCCCATCAAAGCCTGTAGCCAAGAGCAGAGTGCCGAGATATTTGCTCTTCAAATAAGTTCTGTCAAGCCCCAGAAGAGGGCGACAGCCGTTTAAAAACCCAAAGATTGATGCTTGGAACGAAATAAAGAGCCGCTGGAAGCAGTTGTCAGAAGGATTCCCATATACAGATGCAATGCTACCTGGATTTGTACGTTTCACTTGTTCACAGTATTGTGGGAGTAGCCTGTACCCTTCTTCAAAAGAGCCACGCATAGCAGCCATGATCCGCTCTTTACCCCTCCAAGCTTGCTTGTATGATAAAGTAATCCCATGCATTCTGTGGATTTCTTCTAGAATCTCCTTCGGTTTACAATTCGGGTTTTCTCTAAGCCTTAGCTCCACTGAATTTGCAACCCATTGGACTGATGCTTGCTGGTGGCCTAGGTGAGATATCCCGCCACAAGTATGGGATTCTTGGAGTGTCCTGATTGTGAAAGTGGGGACACCCGGCAGCTTCGCAACATGAATCCGCCAAGGGCAGCCCTCAGTGGCACATTTAGCAGTAAAACGGGTTTTGTCAGATTTTATAGTCTGGATTTCAAAGTGTAGAGCTATTGCAGTGTCTCTTAATGCTCTTCGGCAGCTCTTGACATCAGGAAACTCTTGTCCCACGTGAAGCTCATGAGTAGGATTCATAGCAAGAGCACGGGCCTGAATCACGGGAGGGCTGTCAATTACATAACTGTGCTCCACAATTGCCATGTCTTCTTGATTGTGTTCGATCCCCATTTCATGGCTCTGAACAACAGCAAGATCTAAATTTTCATCAAGATCTTGATTATCTGGATCATCAGCTAGCCCATTGCTGTCTGCCAAAACTAACTCATGACCTTGTGATGGACATGATAACTGCTGAGACTCTTCATTATTTTTCTCTTCAATTCCTAAACCATTATGTTGCTGATAATGGTGTGACTGATCGGGTTCATGATCATGGGCCTGTTGGTCTAGGCGTAGCTCATGGTCATGGTGATGCCCTAATGCCAGTTCGTGATCATGTTCTTCACGTAAATCTAAATCATGCTCATGTCCAACATCAAGATCATGGTGATTCTGAGCCATCAACAACTGCGATTCCTGACTAAGGCCTAAACTGTGGTTTTGCCCTGACATCAAATCGTGATTAGCCATTGATATGGATGAGCAAGTAACAGTATATCAACAACCCTGAGACTGCTGAAGACAAGGCCTTGCAACTGCCTGCTCAACTCCAACTGTATCATAGAAAAACCAGAGTCTGCTGAGAAATCCATGATCATTAAGTCAAATATTATTACATCGTCACAATCTAAGCACACATCAATAGAAGCATGAAAGACAGTTCACAACAAAAAATTAGACAGAGTAAAAGCGCTTGAGCTCTATCTTTGGTCACACCGATTTATGAACTTGCTATGCAATGGCATTAAGCTGAACTAACTAACAACAAAAGAAATGATAAAATACACTTAGAAGCAGAACAAACCACAATGCAATTCTCTAGAAGTCAAAACTCTAGCAAACAACATGAACCATACTGCAGAGCTCCTATACTTGTGGTGACATCACCGAGACAAACAAACATACATCGAAAGAGGCATTTTATCATCAAGTGCTCCAAAAGTCCAATTCTGAAAGCCATATAATTGTAGCATAGGCATAATTGCTATCCCAACTACATGAAATGCCATATCCAGCTAGAACAAACTTCAACTGAGAGAATTGAGGCCACAAACAGCACGAATATGATCAAACAATCATGCTACCCAGTAAAGTTCATATCTTCCCACAGCTAAAGGAACAAAAGCAAAAGCATCTGCAAATTACAGGCCAAATTCGAGAAAATTCTAACCAGCCCTCACTCGGGCAACCAACAGAAAAGGGAAAACACACATCAAGACTTCCCTTTTCTTGCCCAATAACTGGATAAGAATCAAACCAACACCATAAGCAGAAAATCGGGAAGTGGGTAAGTGAGGAGAGAATATAAGAAGATAAATTACCTCACACTAACAAGAAAAAACCCTAGATTGAAGAGGGGAATAAAATTCAATCATCACCCATCAGAATCGAAGCTTGAGATACTTCGTACTTGTTTGCTCGGCGGAAAAACAACGAGAATTCGGGAATCGGGAAGGGGGTTTCACTCGTCAGAATCGGGGAAGGGGAGAAGGGAACGTTGAGGGGTTCAACGAGAATTCGAAAAAAGGGAGAGGAGAGAGAAAATTGGCGGGTAAAAGAATTGAGGGGTATGATGGGGGAAAGGAGGAAATCGGAAACACAGAGAAGAGAAGGGAGAAAAGGGCAAAGGAAGAGAAGGGCAAGATCGAGAGAATGGCGAAGAGACGGCAAAGGCAATTGGGAAGGTCCAGATGGGGATTTCGCAGATAGGGTTTGTGAGAGCGATGCCCAGGGGTATTTCCGTCCTTCTCCTTTCCTTTTTATTCCGAGTTTCTTATTTTACGTTATTGCCCCCTTAATCTTTGTTTTTTAGATTTCTTTGCCATGTGAGTATTTTTTTGAGGGAAATACATATAGTATACTGATACTAGAATAATATTCAAATTTAAAACAAAAAAATATCATACTATGACACCAAATATAAAAACAAATTGGGATCTAAATTCTTGGTAAACATTAAATTTAACAAATACCACGATATGACACCTAAGCAAATTGTATATAGAGATAACATGTAGCGAAACTCGTGGTTCAATATAATGACTCAATCTTTATAACTTATATATATAGGTTTGAGTTCACTTGATACAATAGTTTAGAGGAATACAAAGTGAACGAATCTAGTACGTTGGATTAAAACAAAATCAATAGTCAGGATTAAAACAGACCCCCCAAAATTCAGCCCACCCCGCAGAGAGGAATCCTCCAACGCGTCTGGCTTCAGGGCGTTCCCTTTACTGCTTCCAGATTCAACTCAGAGTAAGATCCAAATTCAAACACCAAATTACTCACATCGAAGAATCTCTCATTTCACTACTTCAATTCATCGCATTCTTCTTCTTCTTCTTTTTCATCCATGGTGATGAGCTCTACTAACCAGATCGGAGCTCTTTTCGGCGCTCCAATCCCCGTGGACAACAACTCCGGCGACATAACATCGACGGTGAGCACCGCCTCGGTATGGAAGTCTACGTCTCCGGCGTCGAACATAAAGTGCAAAGTCTCAAGGTACGTAGAACGTCGGCGGCGGCGAGATGGACTCCCTATCACCGCCTATGATCCCGTGCAGGTCGCCGGTGTTGTCCGGAATCCGGTCAAATCTGTTAGTGGCATGCCAGGCGTTCGCCACAGATTTGGAAGGGCCGACGATGTTGGTGGACGAACCGGTGTTGGAGCATATGAGAGGGAGGGAAAAAGGCGCACAATAAGGGAAACTCTTATGGTGAAAATCTGAAAACTCCTATGCTGTAAATCGGATATTATGCATATAAAATTTATAATCATTCATGTAACATATTAAATCATGTATATGACGTGTTATATCATGCATATAGGTAACATAATTTCAGTTCTCATAATTTCGGGATTTGTGTATTAATATATACAACTAATAATGAACATTCACATAACCTTTATAATCATGCATACAACGTATTACAATCATGCATATGACGTGTTATATCACGCATATAGATCCAACGATCCAGATTTGTCCACTCTGTAGCACTATAAGACTTGTTTTATCTGAACACACACATATACATATATATATACATATATATATAGATGGATTTTGAATGGGCCGGACTTAAGGTTCACAATAATATGGAATAAATTTTCAACGATGAAACAACGATAAGATAAAGGATCGTGGCGATGTCATTCAATAGTACTTTCTCCGTCCCAAATTGTTTGTCCATAAAGGACGGTTTGCACGATAATTAATAAAAGTGTAAAAGTTGAATGATTAGGCTAAAAAGTTACTCCCTCCGTCCCATTAAGTTTGTCCGCCTTTCCATTTTCGTTGTCCCAAAAAGTTTGTCCATTTCTCAAATCTATACATTTTTACACTTTTACCCTTATCCAATCTCATATATTACATTTATTACCCAACTTTTTCATCAACTTTATTACTTTTTCCTATACAATTACAAAATTACTCTCATCTACTCTTATATATTACCCTCATTATCCAACTTTTTCATCAACTTTATCACTTTTTACCGATCGGGACCAGACCGAGGGATTACCGGTCCGGTCCCCGGTCCATGAAAATAAGAATTCCGGTCCGGTCTAGACCGGATATTTATAAAAATTAAATAAAAAATGAATTTAAATAAAAATTATATTAATTTTAATGTTTTTATATTTTATTTTTAATATTTAAGTTTCACATTTATATTATATACTAATTATTATAATATTTTTTATTAATCATATATGATTTTTTAAATTACATTACAATTTTATTTTTTTTGAAAAAATAAAAATCCGGTCCAAAACCGAACCGGCCGGATTTTTCCGGTCGTCCCCGGTCCATGGATTTCGGATAATCCGGTCCGGTCCGGTTTTGGACCGGTGCTCACCCCTACCCCTAATAGAGACTGCAACAAATCTATACTATATATTAAAGCCGGAGAATTTTGAGCCTCCACGTTAACTCTGCCCCCACTTCATTAACAATTTTATATGTTTTATTTTTCTTATTTATCTAATCATTACTTTTATCTTTTTTCTTACCCATCTAATATCTATCTTTGAAGGCATAATATTTGTATTTAAAATTTCCTTAATTATCTAATCTTTAATGTTATCCTTTTTCTATTCATCTAATATCTATCGTTAAAACAATATGATCTATCTTAAAAATCTCCCTCTATAAAAGATACATATTAGCTAACTTATCTTTTCAACTACCTTTTTAATCTATTTATGTATGAAATAATCTTAAAAATTTGAATTTAAAAAATAATTTTAAAATGGAAGCCCCTTTTTCTAAATAAATTATATTTTTATCTTTCATACAAAATCAATTTAATATAGTATATTAAATCAGTTATAAAACACTAATATTAACAATTGATTTGGTAAATTATATTTTTAAAATTGATTTATTAACAATTTTTATCTTTGACACTAATATTATATTTATATAATATTCAAAAAATTATAAAACACGAGTCGTGCAAGGCACGACGGGTACAGCTAGTACATATGAGGAGCCTAAACGAACTCGAGAAATCAGTGAGCAAAACATTAGCAAGGGCCAAGGGGCATTCAAATGGACTACTAATGTCATGATGGTTTCCCCACCAATGCGATGCCGATAATAGGATCCTCAAACTCAAACATAACCACGACGTCCAAACTCTAGATCCACCCTTACCCGTCGACTTATACTCATAAGCATATTGTAAAATCTAACAAAAGGTGTTTTTTTCTTTAAATTTTTTCTTGCTTTGTAGTTGCATGAAGTAGAACCTAAAGTTTACATAGTATGTCTTTTTTTCCTTTTCTTTCTTTTTAAATTCAAATTATGGACTTATCTTTTAGGGAAAACTGTATTTCAGTACCTCTTATTTCATACTTGTTACATTTAATCACCCTTTATATTTTTTTTACGCTTAACCATCCTTTATTTATAAATTGTTGCATTTAACCGCCCTTTTATATTTTTCTCTACACATATTTGTAAATTGTTGCATTTAACCACCTATTTTGACATAAATGATTTTTTCTTTATTAACAAAGGTAAATGATGGTTTTCCCTTAGTTTTAATTTTATTTTATAAAAAACGAAATTAATTATTAAGCTCACATTGTATTTCTTAACTATAAAAATTAGTTTCGAATCTTAAAAGTTCTTTGATGTCGTGTAGTTGGTTCTTAAATTGTGTCTCCCAACTAAAAAAAAAAACATTTCGGATCCTAAAACTCCTCTAACGTTATATAGTCGGTTTCTCTAGAACCATCGAAACTCGACCTGACCCGACTTATTTGAATTTTTTGCATTGAAACCCAATCGAAATCAATGGGTTCAATAGAGACTCGACCCTATCGACTTGGTCATTGATGAGACGAAAATTGAAACTCAAGATCCGTTGGGTAGACCCAAAACACAATTTTATAAAAATGTGTATCATTCGTAATAAAATGGTCTTTTCTTCTTGTCTATACGATTTTTATTTTGAACTTGTGATAATCTTTTTTTAGAAATTTCCTCAAACTTGTGAGCCAAGAAGAGACAAATTTTTGGTATGATCTTTAATTATATGCATACTAATTTCCGATGAATTGGAGTGTGTTTGGTATTGCATTCTAAATCGTTTGATACATTCTAAGACTTTTAAACATCTTTTACCTCGATGGAGAAAATGTCAATTGCTCATTTCACACACTCTAAGATTAGTTGACCATTAGTTTGCAAAGCTAGGCCATGCTACACTTCCATTAAGAAACTACTTTTTTTTTTATATAAAAAGTATATTTTTCTGTTTCGAAATTCGAAAAAACTAACTAAGTTTTACGCATTTCGAGATATAACAAATATACTTTTGATCAAAATCTACTTTTTACCCACAAGTGTATCAAGACCCTAAGACTTTTAGTGCTTTCCTATCAACGAAAATGGGTAACTAGCCCATTTGGGCTTCTTTATGGGGCACTTACACCATGACAAATTTAATATGCTAATTAGTCGATTTTCTGAAAATGCCCCTAGTCAAAAAAGAAAATTTACGCGCGTGTCATTGCGTCCCGGTGAAAATCATGTCACTGGAAATCTTGTCACCAGAATTCCTGTCACCGGAAATTCCGCCACCGAAAATCCTGTCACCGCTCATCCTGTCACCGTCCTCCTATTTTTGTTCGTATCCTATCACCGCCCATCCTAAACCGAATTTATCATTTACCTTATCATAAGACTTGTCATCACGTAAAAAGTTTTATCACCATATACAACCAACTTATCACCATGCACAAAAACTTGTCACCATGCACAAACAACTTATCACCACAAAAACTTATCACCACGCACAAAAACTTGTCACCCCATACAAAAAACTTGTTACCTCGTATAAAATTTTGTCACCAGTAGAACTAGTATCACACAAATTGCAATTAAACTTGTCACCACGTACAAAACTTTATCAAAAATTATTATTAAGCCTATGCGAGATTTAAACCCACATTACCATGCATTAAGCACATTGCTTTACCATTTGAGCTAATAAGAAATGATTAAAATTAATATATGAACATATTAAACCCATAAAAACCTATAAAAATACCATAAACCTACTTGTCACCAACAAAACCCATAAGCAAAAAACTTGTCACCACCCAAACCCATAAACAAAAAACTCGTCACCAACAAAACAACCAGCTATCACCACGTACAAAACTTATAAAGACAACCTGTTACCACGTACAAGACCCATAAAAACACCATAAACCCACTTATCACCGACAAAACCTATAAACAAAAATTGTCACCATCAAAACCCATAAAAAAAAACTTGTCACCAACAAAACTCATAGAAAAAACTTGTCACCGACTAAACCCATAAACAAAAAACCTGTCACCGAAGCGAATCTTGCTTGTTTTCTGGCGGTGGTGGGCGGTGGAACGACAGTGTCGACGGTAGAAGAGCGGTGTCGGCGCTCACTTTTCTAGATCTAGGGGTTTTAGATCTAGGTCTAGAAATTGTAGATCTAGATCTAGAATTTTTAGATCTAGACCTATAGAAATTGTAGATCTTGATTTAGAATTTCTAGATCTATCTCCACCGACGCCTTGATCGCCGCGACCGCTCGGAGAGGGAGGGAGAGAGAGAGAGAGAGAGTTTTTATAGTGACTAGTTAGTGTTTTATTTTTAAGAAGAGGTGATAGGCGACTAGACCAATACCGCAAGTGTACGCGTCGCGTAGTACCAAGGTGTCGATCTCTAGGACTTTAGTAGAGTTGGTGAACCGACAATCAAAGTAGCTAGGCAAATGCGAGGCAATCTCGGAATGAAATAAAGGAATTCAAATAGCAACTAAGTAAAAGGAGAAAGCAACTAACAAATTGATGCAAGTTTAATATGGGAAAGGCAATCCTAGAGCCTAGGTACTCACACTATGGATCTAAGCAACACTTTGGAAGCGCACATGAATCAAGATCAAATCATGGTTTGGAGGCATCTACCTCGAATCATTGTCTAATTCTATCGAATCAAACAAATCGTACCTAGAATATGATAATCATCCACTTTCGTGGCTTGATCCAAGACTAGGCCCTTTAGGCTCAACAGGAGCTCAATCGGTTCAAGCCCTCATCCACCGTCGTGGCTTGAGTGAGCTCGTCCAACTCAAACCGCTATCGGTAGGTCAACCTCTCAAGAGTTCCCAAATCAATTATCATTTCAAAGGGTCCTCAATCAATCAATCATATAGTTCAAGCTAGGGAAGAGGTCTCTCAACACAAGTCCCTAACCTATCTCCCTATTGACAACCTAACCTCTCGGTTCTAATCATCAACAAGTCTCAAATCACAATCAATTTGGCATTAGGTACATAGGATTGACACAAACCACAATTCAAATCTCAATTCAAGCAAGCATTTCAAAGCACTACCTAGAATCCATAGGGTTTTCCCCAAACCCTAGGATTTGGGAATTTAGCAATCCATGGAGAACAAGAGAAATGAAGAAGAGATGAGGAAATTCATACCCACAAACATTGTATTGATTGAAAAGGTACCAATCTCCAACAAAATCCTTCAATCTCTTAAGAACACCCAAAGAGCTTTAATGGAAATTTAAGAGGTTCTAAATTGGGTAAAAGGTTTTATTCCAAAAGGAGGAAGATGACTTATATACAACCCTAAAGGAAACAAGGCTAAAACGGGAAAAAGGGGACGTGGCGGCGTGACCCGGGGTCCAACCCGGCCCGTGACCCGACCGGGTCCAGCTCTGGAAAGCGCAACACACTCGAAACACATGGAAACAGCCCGACCCGGGCGCCGACCCGGCCCGTGACCCGGCCGGGTCGGAGACTGTTCTTGCGCTTTTCTTTGGCTAGCAGAGCAACCCAACCCGGGCTGCGACCCGGCCCGTGACCCGGCCGGGTCCAAGGCTGTGGCCTCGGGTTTTGTTGCTTTTCCTTCGGTTCTTCGGGCTTCGTCTTGCTCGGCCTTCGGCTTGCTTCTTGGGCGACTTCTCGGCCTCTTCTTGACCCCGTCTTCGAGCTCTCGTCGCCTCCTTGAGTCCTCTTGATCTCCAACACTTCATTCACCTCCAAATCTCCTGAAATTCACAATGAACAAAGCGTAGAGTCCGAACCGCGCGACTAAACCGAAAACAAGTAAAAATCTAACTTAAAAGAGAGAAACGCAAACCGAAAGCTACGAAACATGACCTAATGTGCACTCTAAACATGAACTAAATGCAAGCCATGAAGAGGCTAGATAGTGTTTAAATGTGGGGAAAAAGGACTCTCACCCCCTTCCCTCTTTCGAAACTCTATACCAAACTCATTCGTGCTCATTCTTCTTGAGAGTTCGGGATTTTTATGGTCTCTCGGATTATCAAATTTGTTTGGTATTATGAGGTTTTACCTTTTCCAAAAAAAATTGGTTTAATAAGCACAACCCCTCGCACAACAAGCTTAAATTGTGCAATCTTCATTTACCTCGTGAGCTTTCAAGTCCAACCAACAAGAAAAACGCATATAAGTTTTTTAACAAAAAAAAAAAGCATATTAAGTTATGAATACAATCATGCACTGATGCACATAATGTTTTTTCTCTTTACAAGTGACAAATAATTCATTACCAATGTTCAATGTGGTACTAGTAATACCTCGATTGATCTCTTATACACAAATTCGTTACAAGCAACTCACACCAATTAACCTACAAAATGTGCTCTCTTACAATTGATTCATTCATCCCAACATCTCTGGATTTGCAAAACTATCACCTTTGCTTTCAATTTGAAAGAATATAACAAAACTATCACCATTTGTACTTTTTATCTTTTTAAACATGAACAATTTCAGTTTACCATCATTTTCACTATTGAAATATTAACCAAAAAAATAAAGATTCAATTTCCAAGATTTTGTTTTTTTGAAGTTTAAGACATTGCAACAATGGCACAATTCTCTGTGGCCGATAAAATTGCTTTTCTGGGCCACAGTCTCCCATGGGAAACCATTTTGACCCATCACGAGCTTTTAGCTCTCATCCGAAAGGATGCCCTAGGTATTCCGCCATAAGGCGAGATCCTAATCCTCACCGGTTCAAAAAAAAAAAAAAAAGGCACAATTCCCTTCTCTTTTTGCTTTATGAATTGTGCTTTAAATCACAATTGCTAAGTGCAAAGCCACCAACAACATATGACGTTTATGGGAATCTTTTGATTGCTCATTTATTTTCTCTCAATTTGATGTACTAAGTTTTGCTTTATACTAATTAAAATATGGAGCCAAATTTGTTTCACTAGGCCGGTGGGCAACTTTCGGCAGAGGGGAGGCCCCATTTTTTTTTTGTATAATTTTCAGCCGACTTTATTATCGCCATTTTTCCATCTCCACTTCTTGTTTTTGACTGCCCTGATTACTACGTGCAGATCTGTACTTACTATTTAATTCCCATTTAAAGTCTCTGCACATTCTCTCTTCTCTTTCTCTGTTCTTTGAATCTACCAACTCTCAACTTCTATCAGCTTCAGCTTTCCAGAAGAAGCTTTATTGGGTCTCCTTTATCTGCCTCAGTTTCTGTAAGAATCCATCATTACATGATCATTTGCTTAATTCAGGATTTGGGTTCATTCTGTCCTCCAATTCTGTGATTGCATCTGCTTTTTTGTTTTTGCTGTTTTTGGAACATTAACAAGATCATGTGAATCCTCACTGTTTGATTGCAAAATTCTAACTGTTAAATTTAGTGGTCTCATTTTTGAAACTATAGAAAATTAAATTCAGTATTCAGTAGATGTATCAGATCATCTCTCCGATTTTGCTTTCTAAGATTCCCCTGAGTTGGGTCTTGAATTTGATTGTGCTGTTACTTGTTTTAGTTCACCAGAATTGTGTGTTTTGATCTCAAGTTTCTGTACGTGTTACTGTTCTACTGAGATCTGATTTACATAAGGTTGGTTTTCATGTGCTTGTAAAATTGTTGTTCATGTATTGACTTTTGATAGTAGCAGCTATTAATTCCCCCTTAATGATCTGATTTGTTACTGAGATCTCACCCTTCCTAAGTTCCTATCTTTTGTGATATTTTCAGCTATCATCACATCTGATCTGAATTCTGCATATGATTGAGTAGTTTTGGTTGGTCATGGCTGGAAAAGGTGTGTCATACATAAAATGGAGAAAATCTCCAAGGAGGTGTTTCATGACAGCATTGTCATCAGCCCTTCTAGAATGGCTCCTCATTTTAATGTTGCTCATCAATGGCGTATTCGCTTACCTCATCACATGGTTCGCCCGATACTGCGAATTACCTATCCCTTGCTTATTATGCTCAAGGCTTGATCATCTCTTCGGTAATCAAAGAATGGGATCTCAGTGGGATTTGATGTGCAAGAGTCACAAGTCAGAAATATCATCCTTAGTCTTGTGCACTCTTCATCAGAAGCTGGTTGATGTTCATGGAATGTGTGAGAATTGTCTGTTCTCTTTCGCGACGAAAGATAAGTCCAATCCAGAGACGTATAGGTTGTTGGTGGGTAAGCTCGGGCTTGATCCCGGAAACAATGTTGATGAGAACCTTCAATCCAAAGACACCAAAATATGCTGTTGTTGCAATGAGCCATGGAATGCAAGAAGCTATGATCAAGAATTGGTTAAGACCAAGTCAGTTGAGACTGAAAGAGGTGATGTTGATGATGCTTCTTTGACCCGGGAGTTTCGGTTGAATTGGAATAGCGCGAAAAAGGAAAGCAAAAGGCCAATTTTTGTAGCAGCAAGATCAGATGTACATGAAAGTTTTGAAGATTGTTCACCTCATTTTGGATACTCAGAACTCACGCTAGATTCAGACTCAGACACTGAAGATCAGATATGTGACATTCAAGAACCAAAGCCCAGAGCCTTGAATGTATCACCACAATCTTCAAATCTTATTGACCATGAGCAGTCTCAATCTGATTTGATCAAGTCCGAGGATATATCAGTGCCAGAGAAGGTTATAGTTCAAGACTCCACGTTGTTGGAGCCTCTGAATTTGATTGATAATTGGATGAAGCCCCAGGAGGATACAGTTCCTGAGAAGCCTATAGTTCCAGATGCAGCTGTGCTGGTGCATCCGAATCTGATTGATCATGACTCGTCTCTTTCGGATGTGGTTGAATCTAAAGAAGCTCCATCTACATTACCCACTTCTGTTGGACATGGATTGGAGGAGCTTAACTGGCAAGATATTGACCTTAAAACTGAATCTTGTTCAGCAAGTGATCCCATCAACACCGACAATGTGCCTGAATTACCAAATGCTGTTGATATTCAAGTTGATCCACCAAAAGGTAAATGTCACTTTGATGCAATATATGTTTTTGGTTTTTCTATCTGAATCTAGATTCTAACTTAGCTAATTACTAGATGATGCAGCTTTGGAGCAGAAAGAAGTTGAAGCTCCAATAGAAGTTAGGCAAATACCAAAACCTGAGATCATTGAGAGGGTGAATGAAGCAGAAAAGGAGCATACTACAACTGATGTTTTGGATTCTAAGGTAAAGAAGAATGTCAATGATGGAGGAGGAGTTCAACCCGCAAACAACATGGAGCTCGGTGACGCATACAAGCTAGCTATAAGCAGTAGGGGAAGACAATTGTCTAGCAAATCATTGGAACAGCTCATTGGGAAAGATTCGCCACGAGTTAGCCAAGATTTGAGGCTTCTCTTGTCTCAGCTATCAGGTTTGATAAGTCCTAGGATGTCTGGGAATCTGGATGATTCGCGTGCATTGGTTGGAATGCAACTGCTTCAAAAGAGGATCTCACTTGAGAGAAACGATTCTAGGAACTCGCTTGAAAGGAACGAATCCGGGTTCGAGTCTTTGGATGTGAGCATTGTGGGTGAGATTGAAGGAGAGAGTGAGGTGGACAGACTGAAAAGGCAAATTGAGTTTGACAAGAAATTCATGAGTGGCTTGTATAAGGAGTTGGAGGAAGAGAGAAATGCTTCTGCTGTGGCTGCGAATCAGGCGTTGGCAATGATCACTAGGCTTCAAGAAGAGAAAGCGGCTTTACAAATGGAAGCTCTACATGATATAAGGATGATGGAAGATCAAGCTGAGTATGATGTTGAGGCATTGGACCGGGCAAACGAAATTCTTGCTGAGAAGGAAAGGGAGATTCAGGATCTTGAAGCCGAGCTCGATTATTACAGGATCAAGTATCCTGATGATGAATTGATGCTGGAGAATGAGGATTCAATTTTGGATTCAAGGTCTCCAAGGAGTTTATGGATTGGATTTGAGGATGAAAGGCTAAACATATCACAGAAACTAAGTAACTTGGAGAAGAAGCTTCATTTGTTCTCTATCGGTGGGATTAACCCGGATTTGCAAAATGGATCTTCCGTTAACATGGAAGAAGAAAGGAAGACATGGAAAAAGGATGATGGTGATGATGATGTTATACTGCAAACAAACAATCCGGTATCGTTTGGAAATCGACGCTCTCTTGTAAGACGAGTTAACTCCATGAAAACCCCAAGATCAGTAGTTGTACAAGAAACTGCAGTCCATAAAGAAGCTGATGTGGTGGAACTTAGCTATGAGGTCTCCACTCTGAATGAGAGATTGCAGGCGCTTGAGGCAGATAGAAATTTTCTCGAGCACGCAATAAATTCGCTTAGAAACGGGGAAGAGGGTGTTCGGTTTGTACAGGAGATAGCATCTCACCTCCAGGAGCTGAGGAGAGTTGGGATCAAAAGGAAACAAAGTTTGGCTTGAAGATGAATATTATTTATTCACCAGGAAGGTAAACTGTTATCTTTATATGCATTTTCTTGTGGGCATGGGATACATGAACTAATAAATGATTAGGTAGAAAGTTTGGAAATGTGATTCTATTATTATACATTTCAGGAGGTGGTTAGCTTTGCACATTGAAGGATAAAGAGTTTAGCTGCTGAATTTCAGATGGGTTTGGACAATAAAAGAGCACCAAATACACAAGATACAAGAGCAAATAGAAATGAGCTAAATCAGTTTGTTTAAATCCCTATTCTCATGAAAAATGGTTCAGTTCATGGGCGTCCATAAATCATATAGTATTATGGGTGGGTGTTTTTCATTTTTTTTGTTCGTCTGCTATTTCAGTTGGTCCATATTGTAGAGATCATATGTATCAACACGTTATAGTGCCCATTTTTAGGAGTCATATATACACCCAGGAGGTAGAGTAAATGAGTGATTGATTGTATTTGTTGAAGGCTTGATTTTGAGTGTAAATCAGTAACTATAAAGGGTGATAATGACTACACCTTGTAGTTGAGAACTTGTTTCATCCTTTGTAAATCCAAGATTGGAACTAGAGCTTTTCTTGAATTGCTTCGAAACTGAATTGTACTATTATCGAGCCCTGTGCGTTAAGATACAAGGCGTAGGATGAGCATATATCAGTAAGCAGTAAAACACTACATAAAAGCCAGTCTAAAGTTTGCTTTGCATGCCAAAAATTCATTCATTATGATGCATCAAATACCCTATAAGGCCATATGAGGAAAACATTTGTCAGATTGAAACTTCGTATCAAAAGGAATCCCTAATACTGACAAATGACAATGCCTCAATTGATTAAGCACTTCTTCAAACAAGTCTCAAAATAGCCTAGTCCATTTCAATAAACATATAGAAGATGGCTTGATTAGTACATTGGCATACATTGTTGCTCGATCGCAACCAAGTTCTATAATTCTGCATTGCTAATCTCTATATTGCAACATGAACGTGCGTATGATACGTTTTCTGAGCACCCTGTTTATCAGAAAAACCATCTTTTGCTGGTTGAGTTTTGAACTGGTTTCGTGTCATCCTTCCTTTTCTCCAAACCTTGTTTTAGGGCTTCCAATCTTTTCCTGTACAAGCTCAGTAGTGACTTCTGATCAGATACTGTTTTTACATTATGTAAACACAAAAGAGCTATGTCTAAATTTGGAGAGGTCCCATGGCTAAATGATCAGTATCCATAGCTAGCTTTAACTGAAAAACTAAAACTATCCTTTCGATTCTGGTGCAAAGATGAAAAGAATACAACACGTTAATCTGAATGAAATATCGAGCTAAAGAGGTTAATACCTTGTATCTGTAAGGCGACCATGCAAGCTCCAGCGCTGCCTAAATCCTTCTATGCCTTCAAGTCCACTGGCAAGAATTAAGCGCCTAAAAGTAGAGAAATTTGATCATGAAGTTAACAAGTGGTCAGCATTGTCTTCATATGTCGTAGAACCAAAATTTTAACCTGCATTCTTTGGCAGGCAGCATTCCTTTGATTATGTATCATCAATTCTCTTATATTTTAAAACAGATATTTACATGATGAACGATAACTCCATATAGATGTGCAGATTTGCTGATATTTTCACAGTAGTTGTAAGCCTTCAAGCCAGTATAAAAGTGAATAATTTATGTTTTCATTACCTTTCTAGAGACGTGACTTGAGATTCGAGATGAGCAGTTCTTTCATTTGCTTGATCCAAAGGCATTGACAAACCTAATTTGTGCTCACTGTCTTGAAGCCTTTGCCTGAGTTCCTTATCCTACAGTTTAGTAAACAAACCAAGTTATATTGAAGCTGCTTGAACAATATTGCTTGTTAAACTTTTGACATTACTTCCAAGGCGACAATCAAGAACATCTTACTCTTCTTTCAGCACATTGACGGTATAAAGCAATCTCATCTTGACAAAATGGCTCAATGTCATTGATTTGCAAACCTAATAAGAACAAATATTAAATCACAGTGCATTAGAAAAACTTGGGCAAATTGAAAATACAATATTTGGGAGAAATCATTCTAAATTCAGTAATTACAAGATCACAACCAGCAACAGACAACAAATAACCTCTCTTAGCTAATTCTGTTTTTAAATTGATGGTAATCAATGACTAGGGGTCTCACATATCACAGGATAACCAGCCACTTTTGTTTGCTTTTTTTTAATAATGAAAACATGATAGAAAATCTATAGCAAGGAATCATGTAAACTTTATGTTATTGTAAAGAAGAGAGCTTACATAGAAAAAGATTCTTCAAAATCCCATCACATAAATCAACACCTTGAAGCACATGTGAAGCAATTTCTGGTGGGATGACAGGGGATGGAGGTCCCATCATCAAGTCTTCTCCAACCAAAATGGTTTCCTCCATAAAAGGCTGTGCATCGACTGAACCATTTAGCAGTAAAAACAAACAAAAGACTAGTTAGCAAATACTCCAACCCATTTCGGTCAAATAGAAAACAAAATTAATCGTGGGATCATATGGTCATGAACCAAGAAGATACGAGGATGTTCCCTAGTTATGATGAATACAGTAACAGTATCCAATACATGTACAGTTTAATCATTTAAGAAAATTAAGCCAATTTCCTCTATTTACAGAGTAGCAGGAAGCAAGTATCTTGTAGAAAGAAATGGTGTGGCATAAATTCCTCCATGTACAAAATAGGGCCATGAATTTAACAAGAACTCACTTAAGGCAGCCATAATGGTTCAAGACATCTTTCTTTAAGATTTTAGCCATTCTTCTACAGCTAAGGTAATGATTCACATCTACTGACCCTCATTCAGCTGCCATGAAAATGCAAGAGCCATGGATGTGAAACCCAATATAACAATTTGCTTCATTTTAACAGAAATAGGCACAGCGTACAAAAGAATCTACAACGAATTGCAATACTTCCAACCACACTAGTGCTATAAAAAAAAAGAAGCAGGGACACATACCATCCATGATTCCTAATAAATCTGCTGTTCAACTCCGTGGTACCTAAACAAAAACCACAGAAAAATACTCAATAGATGCCAATAAACATAGAAGGGCATTTTGTCAAACACT
The DNA here is from genome assembly GCA_963924305.1 of Polygonum maritimum. Lineage (NCBI taxonomy): Eukaryota > Viridiplantae > Streptophyta > Magnoliopsida > Caryophyllales > Polygonaceae > Polygonum > Polygonum maritimum. The sequence goes on along the minus strand of OZ002735.1, from coordinate 34,384,180 downwards.
TGGTCTGCATCCGAACAGGATGATCTGCTAAGCAAATTTTAACATGCATTTTTCCACAACTCGAATGTTTTTGGAGAAGTTACAATCTCGCAAGCGGCCGGAGATCTCAGGCAGGCGCCAGTGGCACAAAACGAGTGCAAATTTGGATCCTTCTCGAATTGAGAAATAAGAACAACAGTTGACACAAACACACTAGGAAACAAAATTCAATTGAGAAGGACAAGTTCAAACCGATCAATTCTAATAAATTTCTGGAGACGAATTTCCGGAGTTTGACGAGGCAGAGAATATACGCCGGCGGTGAAGAATTCCTCCGTCCGAAACCGACGTTCCGTTCTGGTTGTCTCTGGTCCAATTACTAGAGCTGTTCATCAGTTGAATGAGAACTCGGGTGAAGTTGGGCCTGTACCCGCCAGGCCAAGAAAAGAACAGGCTCGTGATCGGCCCAGCTAGTTAGTTCAACTTTTGGTCACCAATTGAACAATGTAACAATAGCATAAGGTTTTTCTACCAAAAAAGAATAACATAAGGTTTATTATTTCTCAAGCTATTCTAAAATTAATGTTTATCTTTTAAAATAAGGTCTAACTTTTTTCTCCGTTTTATTTAAGAAAAATGAGTCAAAATAATCTCAAATATCAACTTTCAACAAAAAAAAAACAATTTTGAAGTTTGAAAATCACCACTAATGATACGAACAATCGCAATATTGACAAAAAACGACCAAGAATCATTTTTTGATGGGGTTTCCGGTTGAATATTAAACAAGTGTAAAATATTAAGTTGCTATGTTAGATTTACGATCGATACATCATCGATTCCACTGGAAAATTCGTCAAAAAAGGTTTTAGATCGTTTTTTGCTACTATTGTGATAGTTCGTATCATCGGTGATTTTCGAACTTTGGATTATTTTTTGTTGAAATTTTGATATTTGAGATTATTTTGAGTTATTTTTCCTTTTATTTGTTATTTGTTATTTTCAAACTTGTTATTTGTTATTTTTTGTTGAAAATTTGGACTACTGTTTAGATTTGTACTCCTTTTTATTCATCCTTGTCTGTGGTTTTTATTGAGTCTGTTAGCCATTCTGTGGCTGCCATTTTCTAATGGCCTCTGGACCATCAAGCCTGTTTGGTGCTCAGAATTCTCACATGTTTCAAAAAAAGAAAAATCAGCGACAACCAAGACTTAAAATTGTAGCTTAATGACAAATTATCAAATCTAAACATTTTGAACAGCAAGAAAAGAAAATCCACAGGTATCCGTTGTGGAAAACCGAAAAAGATATGAATAACAATATATAATTATAATTTAACGGGTCAGTCCTTAAAAACAAATTAACAAGGAAGATAAGCTGAATCCAAAAAGAACATTCAACTACTACAGAGTGAATGGAATTGCTAAATTAGCAAAAAAATTGGTCCTCTCTCTCTCATTGATCTCTGCAATCTCCTTGAGTGTTGTCCAACCCTTCCTCCTCTTCTTACTCGAGGCGATTTCAGCCTTCTTCGCATCCACCATCACCGATTTAGCCTCTGACTCATGCGGATTCTTGGGTTTCAACTTATTCCTTTGCCTCTTCTTACTGTCTAGTAAAGTAAGGGCCTTCAACGGTGAAGGAGTTGGTGGGATCTCTACAACTAAAGAGGTGGTATCTTTTGCTGTTAAAGGTGAAGCTGTCTCCCCTGTTTTATCCCCTTCGTGTTTGTTTGTTGTGTTTTGTTCTGAAGGGATAGCTTGTTTCTTGTGTGTCGATTGTGGTTCTGAGGGCTGTTTGGGTTTTGGAGGGCAAATCTCTTTCATGTGCCCCTTAGGGGTTCCCCTCTTCAAATTCTCATAGGTACAGAAGTGACACTTGTAGACCACATTATTCCGCTGTGTTGACATTAGTATTTTAGTCTGCCTGAGTGTCTTGGCCCGGTTTTTTACAACTCGGATAGTGCAGTTGAAGCCAGGTTGAAGAATAGTTTCACACCTGCAAACATTGATGCAAGTGATGACATATACACTATCAAAGAGAAGGCAAGGAGATGGGCAAGATAAGGCAATTTCTCATACTTTGGCAGGCATAGCTGGACATTCTTCTTTTATTCAAACATTCAAATTGAAACAAAAACCACATCCATTCTATTCCATCCTAGAAAGGATCGATAACTTAGACCCACATCTTCAAACACCCTTACCTAGGATACGATTGGGCACAAGCTGACTGTGAATTCTCACAACCATCATTTAAAATTAATATGGCAGCTCGGGATTGATCTCCTAGACTTGCATTATCACAAACCATACAGCTTAGAATGGAAGAAACATGTGAAAATAAACATCATTGCCCATTTATACTCTACGTTGGGTTACAACTAGTCAAATTTCTTTGCAAGCTATACCGAAATGCTTCATGATTTCCACCTTAAAAAGCTATCATCACTTGTCAGCTGATATCTCGGTAGAAGTTACTAGGAGATAAGGAACTTACTTATGCCCTAAATTCTTTTAAACTGAAACATATCTCCGCTTGAAGAAAGTAAAAGATAACAATGACCCAACTGAAGCTATAATTTAGTTACTTACACTATATGACAAAGTGACAGCATGATCCACAATCAGACAGATCTCGTAAGATGATCTCATTATCAAAACTCGCCAGTCACAAGATCAAAAGGACTGGCCTGCTATGGTTATTAGCCCTGAACTAGATCCATCTACTAAATGTCTACATGTCACTGCGAAGATAGCAAGTTCACACAGCAATAGCCAGCGACATTTGGATCACATTAAAACAAACAATCAAAAGAATTATTTACTGATATACACTGAAAATCTAATATTTACAGACAAACAGGCAATATCTAACCCCTGCTATAGGGCTTCTTTGACAAAACAGACAGAAAATCCAAAATAAACGAAGATAACACGCTCGTTAAATTTCATTCATACTATATTTTAATTGAAAGCACATTCATTCTATATATTATCACTAAAACAGTGAAACAAGTGGCAACGATTAATGCAAAGGGTCTTATGGAGGTCAGTAGGTTACTGACAATGTCTATGTCTGAACATCACATAAACAAAATCAGGAGTGTGTTTAAGGGGAAAAAAACCTATTACTCGATAACAAAGGTACTACAACAGTACACACGGGTTCATTCTCTAGAAGTTGTCCTCCAAAGAACGTACTTCTTTCCATATTTGTTAGAGCTTCCACTAACTATGTACAGCCATTTACCAACACCCCAACAGTAAAATCTATTACAGTATCAAGATTAGACAGAACCATTTTATGGCAATTGAGTCACTCTTTAGCCTCTGCTATTGGAATTACAATTAGACTTGAAGTTTCTTTGTTCAATTAGTGGCTACCATAGAATAAAGCTTATTCATTGAAAAAAAATTAAGCCACTGAAATTTGGCTAAGAGGACCACAAGGAAAGGAGATAAGTTTCAAATAGATTTCGCTTCTTCAGATGATTTAGAAGGATTAAAATTCTTATTCAACTTTCACATAGTCACATACCCACATAATGGACCCTACTATTTGTCATATCAATCCGCCCTGACAAACTTCGCATAAGTGGAGCATAAAACATCAAAACTTCAAGGTCTTTGCTCCACACTAACTTCCAACAATAATGTGCCAAATTCCACAGAGACACGGGAAGAACGCTTATTGGGACGGAAGGAAATAAAAAGAAGTTACCTTTGGCAAGGAAAGAGAGAAGAGTCAGGAGGTAAGCCCAGAGCCTCACTTGTAGCAGCAAATCGACGACCAAAAAGTGCACCCAAGGGCGGTATAGAAGCCTCCTTGGCTGCCCAAACAGCAATATTTTGCAAATGTTGGAGCTTCATGATTGACTGAAAGCTGTTAGTTTGCTTTTTCCCGCTGACTTCTTCTTTAAAGCTCATCTTAATGTGATGCCCAGCAGCGTATTCAGGACCTTTCTTCTTACCACCTCTCTTCCCCATTATTTTTCTAAGAAGAATTTAATCAAACATAATGTGAGCTATCTAGTATCTGAAAAAACTCAAAACATACCAATCTAGTAAACAAATTTGTCAATGAAAATTAACTTGGGAGGTACGTACATTCAGTCGAGCAGGTTGTCAGCAATAGAAATAAGAAATCACAAATACATCTCTTGATGGGTGGCAGGCTTGCAGCCCAAAAAGTACTTGCTTACAGCATTTTAAAGTTGGAGAAAAGTCCAGAGCCTACTTAACAAACAGATACGTGGTTACACCATTTTTGGAAAACGTCATATGCAATTGGAATCAACAAATGTAGCAGATGAAAGTTATAAAACTTAGTTTACTTAAATAAAACTCTGAATACCAATCGACTCATCACAGAAACCCACAATTTGACTATCAGATTTGATTACAATTTTTCCAAACGTGAATACTTATTGTGATTGAAGAATCAGTGATTTTTGAAAGTTTGCAATTGTTAGGTTATCAACCAAGTACAATTGATATTGGTCCCAATTGAACGCTCATTCACATATCCACCATAAAAGAACCTTCACGAAACTTACTTCAAAGAAGAAACCCCGTCAAGATCGTCGTCCAAAGTCCTTCCTCGCGCGGCTTGTCGGCCTAGCACTAGTGCTAGTGTGGTACAACAAAAAAAATGCAGGGACACATACCATCCATGATTCCTAATAAATTTGCTGTACCTAAACAAAAACCACACAGAAACATTATCAATAGATACCAATAAACACAGAAGGGCATTTTGTCAAACACTTGGTCTGCATCCGAACAGTGTGATCTGCTAAGCAAATTTTAACATGCATTTTTCCACAACTCGAATGTTTTTGGCGAAGTTACAATCTCGCAAGCGGCCGGAGATCTCAGGCAGGCGCTAGTGGCATAAAACGAGTGCAAATTCGGATCCTTCTCGAATTGAGAAATAAGAACAAGACATAAACACACTAGGAAACAAAATTCAATTGAGAAGGACAAGTTCAAACCAATCAATTCCTATAAATTTCTGGAGACGAAATTCTGGAGTTTGACGAGGCAGAGAATATACGCCGGCGGTGAAGAATTCCTCCGTCCGAATCCGACGTTCCGTTCTGGTTGTCTCTGGTTCAATTGCTAGAGCTGTTCATCAGTTGAATGAGAACTCGGGTGAACTTGGGCCTGTACCCGCTAGCCCCAGGCCGAGAAAAGAACAGGCTCGTGATCGGCCCAGCTAGTTAGCTCAACTTTTGGTCACCAATTCAACAGTGTAACAATAACATAAGGTTTTTCTACCAAAAAATAATAATATAAGGTTTAATATTTTTCAAATTAATCTAAAATTATGTTTATCTTTTTGAAAGGTTCTACTTTTTTTTCCTCGGTTTTATTTAGGGAAAATGAATCAAAAGAATAACTTTCAACCTAAAATAATATGAAGTTTGAAAATCACCGCCAATGATACAAGCTATCGTTATATTGACAAAAAACGATGAAGAATTATTTTTTGACGAGTTTTTTGGCTGAATCGATGATATGACGATCAAAAATATTAAACAGGTATAAAACATTAAGTTCCTATATTAGATTTATGATTGATTCCACTGGAAAACTCGTCAAAAAATGGTTTCAAATAATTTTTAGCTAATATTGTGATAATTCGTATTGTTGGTGACTTTCAAACTTTGGATTATATTTTGTTGATATATAATACTTGAGATTATTTGAGTTATTTTTCCTTTTATTTATTATTTGTTCAAGTTGATACTTTTTGTGGTTTCATTCAAAGGAACTTGATTTAGGTATCTATTGTTTTTATTTATAGCTTGGTTTAGTTTGAGCCTAACTAGGTCCAAGCTGAAAACCTAAAGGTATGTAGACTAGACCGATCCCTAATTTGGGGTTGTAGTTTTGTTGATGCAATCTCATTCTTATTTATTTGCATGTAATTGACATTATGCAAATTTACTATTGAAAATGAATGGACAAATTATTATCATTGAAACGAAGAACTTTTCATTTGGTTGTCTATTTGCTAGGAACAACTTGAACCTTCACTCTGTCCATTCAATATAGGTAAGACTAGGAATTATGATTCAGCCATGCCTTTAGTTCCGAAGCCGTAAAGAATTGTGAACAACCTAAAAACTTTTAAAAAGCTCTCTTGCCTGACGAAATCTTGTTTATACATGTTAAGTAGGTTTTGAATCAATCGATGAAACACGTAGTAGCTAGTGTGCAATTGATCATTATGCATGATGAACTAAATGTTACAGTATTATTTTGATAGACCTAGACAAAAACGGACCCAGGCTATGTTCGCGTCGAACTTCAACCTTCCCACGGGCCCAGGATATGGACATCCGCTCATATACGTGGGTTGGTGGGCAGCCGTTGATAAGTTGGTCCAGATTGGCTTTAGGTCTATAGTTTTTTAGTAATGAGAAAGAAGAAGAAGGGATTGAAGGAGAAGATCAAGACTAAGGTGGCATTTGGTATAAAAATTAAGGAAACGAAAGGAAAGGAAACAAATTTGTATAGAAAATGGGGATGATCTTCTCTTTTTTGGATGGAAAATGAAAAGAGAGGGGTAATGGTTAGAGGAGTATGAGGGATATGATTACCCCATGTTGAGGGAGTGGGGAGAAGTTGCTCAAAATTTGCATGAAAAGTGGAAGAAAGGGGTAATGGTTACCCTTTGTATCAATGAACCATAAACTAAATAATGTCTAGATACATGTCTTAACCATTACCTTTTCCTCCAAAGAAACCAAACGGGCCCTAAGATTGGGGGTGATAAAGGAGATGGAATCGCCAAGAACGAGGCGTATGCCATTCCAGTTGAGGACACGGCACAACCAATCGCACCACCGGGAGAGAAGGAAGGGTTTGATGGAGAAGCTCAAGGAGAAAATGCCCGGCCAGCCCACCACAAGGACGACGAGATCAATGGTGGCCAGCCTCCAGTTGCTCACACCGAGTATCATGGAGAAGACGAGGCGAAAGAGATGAAAGGTCTATTGGGGAAGATCAAGGACAAGCTTCCCGGTGGACACTAGCTAGGATGGTGAGGAAAAGCCAAGAGGGAGTATTGAACAATTGGATGTCATTAATTTTAAATCTGGAGTTTGTTTTTGTTGTTGTTGTTCCATTGTTATAAGTTAATTGCTTCCTTTGCTTTTGTTTGTGGTTGTTTTGAATATGTGGTTCAAGTTGTTGTTCTTGTAATCTATTTCTAAGATCTTTATAATGTTATTAATGTTATGTTTGACTTTGATTCCATCAGTTTCACCAAAACCCTAGGTAGATCCATAAACAAACCGTTCTCAAAAACTAATTATATTACAATGCTGATCCAACCAAACTGAATGCTAATCCAAGCAAGAGGTAGTAGCTTTAATTTGTTTGTATTACAATGTTAATCAAAACAAACCGTAGTACCTAACTAGATTCACACATAACCCTTTGACCCTCGTCGATCAAGACCAAAGTTTCAACCCTTGACCCTTATCCATCAAGAACAAAACAAAGTTCTAACACCCTAACCCTAAACAATATCAAATCAAATCAAGCAAATTCAACTAACAATACACCGAAAGATTTCGAGCTGTTCGAACCTTGAAAGCCTCCTTAACCCTCCTCTCCGGATGCCGATCAGCCTCATGCTCCAAAACCGCCAACTGGGCTAGCGCTTCCTCCAAAGACCGCGCATCCACCATTGAAACCTGCCTATTCTTGTTCTCCACAACCACGATGCTCTCGTACTCTTTCTCGGGCACCGTCCGGCCCGACCTCTTCTTCATCTCCTCCGCCTTCTTCGCTTCCTCCTCCTCCTTCATCCGTCGCCTCTCGGCCTCCGTAACCTTCCTCGAAACCTTCCTCAACGACTTCTCGAGGATCGTCTCCTCCAACTCCGCCAACCGGCGTGCCTCCGCTCTCTTGGCCGCCGCCTCCGCCCTCTTGGCCACCGCCTCTTCCTTCTTCTTTTCGGCTTTCGGCTTGACTTCCCGCCAAAACGCGTCCTCAACCTTCGGCGCTTCCCGCGCCTTTGGAACCGATTCGGCCGCGCTCTTTCGTGCCTTGGTCGGAGGTTTGTTGTTCATCTTAATCGTTCTCGCCATTGGATTTGGAATTCGCTCTCGATCTTTTGTCTCTGACGCAATTTGATGGTTTTTCGCGCTAATGTTAGTTTTGAGGGTAACTTATTATGATGTGATTTATTTTTGGGTAGAAAGTTATAATGTGATCTTTTGTCTCTGCCACAATTGACATCAGATATGATGGCTTTTTTTTCTTGGTCGAATCTTTTCTTTTTGATCCAATTTTGGGTCGAATCTTATGATGTGATCTTTTGTCTCTGCCACACTTTGAGGTCATAAGATATTATGGATTATCAAATTTTATTAAAAACTGATAAAAGTCTGATGACATTGATTAAAGACAAATTTAGATAAAAGGTCATAGATGGAGTATGTATTTATGCGAATGGATTGAAATCACGTTTTTTAGGTTTTTGGCATAAAAATATCATATAAAAACCATTAATTTCTCTCACCTCCCTATTTTCCGGATCGCATATCTCTCCTCTCATTCCCTCCCTCTCGCATGATTTCTCTCTCTCTCCGAGTTCCGACGAGCGATAGGCCGACGACATCGACTTGGCCTCGGCTCCTCCATCGACCTCACCTATGCAACTGGAGAAGCAATTGACGCCGATTTCTTCGTCGCCGGGGAGGAGAGGCGAATTCGAGATGTAGAGCCTCCGGCGACCACGCGGACGGATGCCGAGACGACACGGCGGCGCTCCGGCTGAAGCGGTTCACAATCTGTCCGCGTCAGAGGCGTGGCAGAGGCGAGGAGCAAGACGTTGACGACGAGGATGCCGATCTCGGAAGGCGACATCGCCAATCGTTTCTCTAATTTTTCGCTCAGAGGCGCTTCCTCGATCTCCACTTCTCCCTTCCTACTCTCCGGTACTCCCTCGTTTTCTTCTCAGAATTATTGCATTTCATTTTATCGTGCAATCCGTTGTAATATGGATCTCAATCGCTTGCCAAACTCTGTCTTCCATTGCTGTGTTTTCAACCAAATTCCTTCAATCCTCTTGCTCACTATTTTACCAGCTGAAAATAGTTTTCGTATCTGTCTTTACGTTTGATAGTTATCATCTGCATTCTTTGTTCTAAATCTGTATGCGTTTTAATTTTGATAGGTGCTTGCCAATAGATTTGATGGATCAGATTCATTTGTTTGTGCTCGTTCATTGTGGATTTGTATCTTGTTTCGTCCTATATGTTCTGCCTAGATAGTAGCTGATTAACAGTGTGATGAGATTTGAGATTGTTTACAGCTTGAAAATCGTTGTCCTCTGGAGCTATGTGTTGCTAATTTCTAATGTGCTTGTGTATTAGATGTTGAGCTGCATTGAATCAAGTGATAACAGCATGACTAGAAATATGCTAATTTGCATATGACAAATTTGTTTGCTTTGTGTGTATTATTAAAAATCGTTTTATTAAAAATCGTTTTGTCACTTGTGATGATAATCGTTTTGTCACCTGTGATGATAATCGTTTTGTCACTTGTGCATAAGTCTTGTTTTAGCTACACTTATTAGGTGTGCATATTGTCACTTATGAAGACAATTAGGTGTGAATATTGTCACTTGAGTTGTGAGGACAATTAGGTGTGAATATTGTCACTTGCGTTGACAATTAGGTGTGAATATTGTCACTTTGTTGACAATTAGGTGTGAATATTGTCACTTGTGGTGACAATTAGTGTGAATATTGTCATGTGTTGACAATTAGGTGTGAATATTGTCACTTGTGGTGACAATATAGTGTGAATATTGTTATTTGTGTTGACAATTAGGTGTGAATATTGTCACTTGTAGTGACAATTAATATGAATATTGTCACTAGTGGTGACAATTTGGTGTGAATATTGTCACTTTGTGGTGACAATTAGGTGTGAATATTGTCACTTGTGTTGACAATTAGGTGTGAATATTGTTATTTGTGTTGACAATTAGGTGTGAATATTGTCACTTTTGTTGACAATTAATATGAATATTGTCGCTAGTGGTGACAATTAGGTGTGAATATTGTCACTTTGTGGTGACAATTAGGTGTGAATATTAGGTATGAATATTGTCACTTTGAGGTGACAATTGATTACGGTCAACGTCGGTCAACGGTCGGTCAACATCGGTCAACGGTCGGTCAACGCCGGTCAACGGTCGGTCAACACCGGCCAACGGTCGGTCAACTGGTGGAGAGAGGGGTTATGCTATCTGTGCAAATTTGACATATTGTGGTATTTTCATGCTGCCATATAGCCAAATCCTTCTTGATTAAATTGCATTAGTCAACTTATATAAATAAATCAATAATTTTAAATAAAAAATAGATAATACTTAATAAGATAAAAATGATAACCAAATTATCTTGTATATACGTTACTGTACAAAGGAACTAGTACAAGTCCCCATGTTTTGAAGGTACGATTTCGATTTAACTAAAATCTTAATTTAAATTTTATAAAGTTATTGAAAATAATAGTTTGATACAATACCTTGTATTGAATTTATTTAATTTGTTTTATTCCAGGATTTATAATATTGATGAATTATTTGTGCTATAATATATTCTTGTAATCGAACAAAAATTTGTAAGATTATAATTTTTGTATAATAGTTGAATACTTGTTTTTATCAATAAGTTTCCTTATTTTATAATTATTTTTTAATGATTATTTTATAATTAAATCTATACTACCTATAGTATAAAGCGGAGACAATGTCTTCACAAAAATTTGCACCACGTGTCATTTCTATAATAAAATAATCAGTCGGGCCCTCCTTTATACAAATTAGGTAGTTAGAATCTCATATAATCTTATCCCGTAAAAACAGCTTAAAATTTACCAAAAATTATGAATTATCCTGAAAATTATGAATTATCATCTACCAAGAATTAGTTATAATCATTTGATAAATATTATTATTTAATAAAATGTGATATTTATTGTAAAGTAATTTTTAAACAAATCCAACTGATTTATATTATGAGTTGATTTACTATTGGTAAAAAATACTAATCACAATACGAAGATAAATATATAAAATCTTATAACTTTAATGTGATCTTTGACATTACATATCTATATTAAATTGAATTTATAATCACTTTACCCGTACATGGTACGGGGGTTAAACTAGTTGTTTTAATAAAGATGGGTGATGCGGTACAATTAAACAATTTTGGATAGATTTTTTTAAGATTTGGATAGATAAGCTTAATTTAAAAGAAAATAATATTTTTCGAAATTTTAGATTTGGCAATACACTTGGTCTGGATACAAATATTAATTTTCCAATTCAATTTATTGGTGGCATTTTAAATTTGTAATATGGGATCAAGATTTCAAAGTTTTTAGTAAATAAGAAAAATCATGTATAAAATTTGAAATTTATTTTTTTAGAAAAAAATAAAATGAGTAGATAAGAAGAGTTTTAATGTGGGGTGTACAATAAAATTTCAACCAATTTCAAATTAAATTGTTTCAATAAAAATGGGTGATGCGGTTCAATGAGAAGTTGGCACATGTCGTGCTAAATATTATTTTTAACCTCCGCTTTAGTATATAGTTATGATGATATGTAGGTTTTTGTCTGGGTCCGTTTTTGGATTGTCACTTACCTATGTTAAAATTTGTGGCACGTGATCAAGCCTTTATAAAATAATAATTTTATTTTTTTACATTAGATTTTCTAAAAATAACTCATATACCGACTTGATATTCTATCAAATTTCCTTATATCAATTTGATATCTTATTCAATTTTTGACCTATTAAGATTTTTTCCTAAGATGATTTTTTTAACATTATATAAATAAAAAAATCAAGTGATTTTTGTAACATTATATGAATAAAAAAATCAAGTGATTTTTTTTATATCTTCACAATTTTTCCTTATTAATTAGTATACGATGTTGTCATTATTAAATCTTAAAGAATAGTGAAAAAACTTTCACATATGTCAATGGTATATTATACAATAATGTAAATATGAAAAATTGAATAGAACTATGTTGAAATTAACTTTTATTAATGAATATACATATATAGGTGGATATGTTCGGACTCGGATATATCGGGTTTGAATTATAAGGGTTAAAAGTTTATTCGTATCAAAATTCAATCTGAAACTAGTTGAATGCCAGTATCATATACGGGATGGCGATGATATTATTATCATTTTTTTGAAATATGTAAACTAACACTACATATTATTTGTATTTTAGTTATAAATAAATTAAAAAAATCAGACCTCAATTATCATAAGATTATTTTTAAGATTAATTTTCTATATAATATAATTACTTATTTTTCTAAAATATTTAGTTGACTAAGTAAGTATGTGTGTTATACTGTTATATATTGTACATTAGGGTAGAAATTAATTATCAATATTTTTAATGTTTATTTTAAAATACTACTATGTAGTCATATCTAAAATACTTTATAATTATAAAAAGTATATTATTTTCACACAAGGTTAATTATTAGTTTTCTATATAAGAAAGTTTTATAATATTATGTAATTAAAGATATAAAACATGTCGGAAAATTATCTTCATTCACATAAGATTAATCGATTTATTTTAAAAATTGACGTTAAAAAATCAAATCTAAAATGATCTATAATTATTATTTTTTTTGCGTGCAATGATCTATCATTATTGATTTTGATTGTTTTAAACTATTATCAAATACATTAAGTTCATATTATGGATATAAGTCATTTGTTGATTTTTTTTTGAAGTATTAAGTTGTTTGTTGAGATTATGGATATAAGATAATTTATTAAACTAATTTCCATTATAGAAAGTTGGGGGAGGAAGTAGATATATAGAGGTGAATATATATGGATGGTTGTGATCGATTTTTTTTTTATAGTTTTTTAACGAAGTTTACTAAAACAATATTATATTAAGAGACGATGATTTGACGCAATTTTTTGTAAAGACTTAGTGTTGGGCCGTCCAAATCTCAAGCCCGCAAATACTAAGCGGATAGGCCCATTGAAACTATTGCTAACGGCTAGAGATGTTGAGCCCGAGATTTCCGCTCCACAATTAAAGGTGAGCTTTGACTGTAGCAAGAGGAAGATATTCCAACGCCAAGTAGTAAATGCAGGTGCGATATTTCCGGGATCTTAATGCGTTCATCAACGGCTCAATTAGGAAGGTTTCAATATAAAAGGAAGGAGGGGGCTCCAAATAACGACACTCTCGGCTCCGACCATCCTTAAAGCATTTCTTGCCATTTTCGCACCAATCACATCCAATTGCAATCTTTTTATTTCGAGAACATATTTAGATTGTACTCTTTCGATTGTAACCAAGAACAACGTCTGAGAAGATCAACATGAACTACACTACAATTCTTGCCATTCTTTCGTTTTCTTTACATATAACTTCTGCTATTATTTTCTGTTCATCATTTCTAACGCGTCGTGACGACTTTGTGACTAGGAGTCCCTCTTTGTAGCGAAGTAACGTGTTTACACATTTAATTCGCTCAAAACAATTGGCGCCCACCGTGGGGCCCTAGCCAAAAAAGAAGTCACGCCCCAGCAAGCTACCGAATCCTCATCAAGCATGGATGCAACTCACAGCCACGTCGGAGATCTGGAGCTGAACAACAACCACACCATCGACTCCGGCGACAACCAAAATCTCAACAACGACAACAGCGACCCCAGCAACGCCATCAACAACGGCGGTAACGACAACCAAAATCAAGAGCTGCCTCTCCGAGAGGAGCCGCCAGCCAATAACAACTCCGAGAGACAGCCAGCCGAATCCAGCGCCATTGCAGAGATCCGCGCAACCATGCTCGCACTCCAAAAGGATCTAGATAGCCAAAAAGAGGCTAACTCTAAAATTACTGAAATTTATGGGAAACAAATTGAGGCTTTAACTAATGAGCGTAACTTGCTTCGATCTCAGGTTCAATCGGCTCCAGCTTACCATCAAAGGAGCGACGTGATCAACGACGTAGCCCGGCGCCTGGACATGGAAGATCCCAATCTCGTTACTCCAAATGGCGCCGGACCATCAACTGGTAATCAGGTAACTATTAACACATCCGGGGCGGTTCGAGAAAGTAGTGAAGTTGTTCAGCTCAAGGAACGCCTCAGAGCCCTGGAAGACCGAATTACTCAGGTCCCAGGGGCTCCTCAACCGATTGCAGTAGAAAGGCGTGACGGTAACACCGATTCGCCCTTTGTACCCGCTATCGCGAGAGTTAACATATCTCGAAAATATCACGTCCCGGAAATTCAAAAGTATGAAGGGACTACCGATCCCGACCAGCATATAGCGGCCTTTAAGCAGGCTATGAATATCAGTATTGTCCCCTTTGAAATGAAAGAAACTGTTATGTGTCAATGGTTCGGGAACACGTTATGCGGTCCCGCGCTAAACTGGCACTCACATTTACCACTTGGGAGTATCTCATCTTTTGCTGAGTTGGTTGACAGGTTTAGAATCAGGTTCGCAAGCAGCCGACATGCAAAGAAGCGATCTAGCGAGTTATACCGCTTAGTCCAAAAGCCTCGAGAGTCCTTAAAGGCGTTCCATAGTCGTTACAACGAGGAACTTGTAACTATTGAGGGATGCGATGCAGCGACGGCAGTGGAAGCCTTCCGGCGAGGGATATCCTCCCGAAATCCCGAATTGTATCGTGAACTAACAAAGTACCCTTGCTCTAACTTTGATGAAGTGCAGGTTAAAGCGTTGGCTCACGTCCGTCTTGAGGAAGACGACCTCTACGCCGACAAAGGGGCGAGTCCTCAGCGGAATGATCGGCGGCAAGGGAAACGGGAGGCTCGATATGCTCCTTACCCTTCGGCCGCCCACCATTCACCGCACAACAAGCCAACCGTTAACACGTCATACGCCAAGAGAAGTGAGAACATCCAGCTGCCTCCAGAACTGTCTCAGCACAACTTTCGAGTTAGCGCAACAGAGATAGTTCGAACCCTTAGCACGATGGGAAACGCTGTCAAGTGGCCACGAAAGAAAGACATACCACATCATCGTAAAGATGAGTCGAGGTGGTGCGACTTTCATTTCGATCATGGTCACACGACAGAGGAGTGCATCGCGCTAAGGAAAGAAGTCGTCGACTTGCTGAGGAAAGGCTATCTCAAAGAGCTGATCTCTGAGCGCGGCAGGGAGCAGCTGGCCCGGAATGTGGAAAGAGCCCGAAAGCTCGACTCCCCCAAGCATGCAGGAGTCATCAACGTGATTTCTGGGGGGTCGGATGTTTGTGGTGGAACCTATTCCGCGGCTAAGAGAATCGCAAGGGAAGCCAGACGAGAAAATCCCAGAGCTCCTACACGCTCCAACCATGCCATTATGCCTATCACCTTCGACGACGTCGAAGAAGAGGAAGTTCATCACGATTGTTTAATAATATCCTTGACAATTGCAAATTTCCTTGTTAAACGTGGTTTGATTGACAATGGGAGTTCCACTAACTTGCTTATGTTGGATGCGTTGTACAGCTTAGGTCTTGGACTTAACGACATAGTTAAAAAGTCTACGACTTTGGTGGGATTCAGCGGCGAATCACGCAACACGCTGGGAGAAATTTCCCTACCAACCATTGCCCAAGGAGTAAACTATCAAGTAAAATTTCAAGTGCTAGATTGCCCCTCACCTTTTAATGTTATCTTGGGCAGGCCTTGGATCCACGGAATGAAAGCATTCCCGTCAACATATCACCAGTGCGTGAAGTTCCCTTCCCCTTGGGGGATACAGGAGATCCGAGGAGAATAAATACTTGCAAGAGAATGTTACTCAGTAACGATGAGAGCGACGACTTCCACAACTTCCACAGCCTCAAAGACGGGGACCAGTAAGCAAACCTCCGATTAGCAATTAAAAGACTGTAAGACTCCATCCTTCTACGTAAAGCCGGAAGCCCCCGAACTAGAAGAGGTAGCACTCGACCCATCCAAACCTTCGAAAAAAGTCCGGGTGGGGGCAGATCTGGAACCGACTTTGCGAGAAGGGCTGGTGGAGTTTTTACGGTCTTACAAAGATTGCTTCGCCTGGGGGAATGAAGATATGATTGGCATAGATCCAAGCGTGATTACTCATGCCCTGAACGTCAATCCAAAGATGCCGCCCGTTAAACAAAAAAGGCGTAAATTTGCCCCCGAGCGAAATCAGGTAATCAACGATGAGGTAAGATCCTTACTCGAATCAGGGAAAATCAGAGAGGTTAAATACCCTGAATGGCTAGCGAATGTGGTAATGGTCAAAAAGAAAAATGGTAAGTGGCGCGTCTGTGTCGATTTTACTGATTTAAATAAAGCATGTCCTAAAGACTCGTTCCCATTACCTCATATCGACGCAATGGTGGACGCGACGGCAGGACACGAGTTATTAACTTTTATGGACGCGTTTAGTGGCTATCACCAAATAATGATGAATCCTGAGGATCAAGAAAAAACGGCATTCGTAACTAATCAGGGAACTCATTGTTATAAAGTTATGCCATTCGGATTGAAAAACGCAGGTGCTACTTACCAGAGATTGGTTAATAAGATGTTTCAGGAAAAGCTAGGGGCTACAATGGAGGTCTACATCGACGACATGCTCGTCAAGTCGTTAAAGGCGGAAGATCACATTACTCATCTACGAGACGCCTTTCAAATCTTAAGAGAGTACAAGATGAAGCTGAATCCAACCAAGTGCTCCTTCGGCGTCACCTCAGGGAATTTCCTCGGGTATATAGTCACCCAAAGGGGGATAGAGGCGAGCCCGGAACAGGTCAAAGCTATAATGGAGCTTGAGTCGCCCAAATGCGTGAAAGACGTTTAGAAATTGACAGGAAGAATAGCAGCTCTAAACAGATTCATATCCCGCTCATCGGATCGAAACAAGCTATTTTACGACATCTTAAAGAAGAACAAGTCATTCGACTGGAAGGAAGAGCATGAGAAGGCGTTCGAAGAGCTAAAACAGTATTTATCAAATCCACAAGTACTGTCGAAACCACGGCAAGGAGAAAAACTGTATATCTACCTCGCCGTTACAGAAGTTGCAGTCAGCGCCGTGCTAATCCGTGAAGAAGATGGTAATCAGTTTCCAGTTTACTATGTAAGTAAAACATTGCTTGATGCGGAAACCAGGTATTCTCCTACGGAAAAATTAGTTCTTTCTTTGGTAATGGCTTCCATTAAGTTACGTCCGTACTTTGAAAGTCATTCTATTATCGTGAGAACTAACTATCCTATGAAGAGTATCATGTCCAAACCAGAATTATCAGGTCGTTTAACGCGTTGGCTAATTCACTTGAATGGCTACGACATCTCATACGAACCTCGAACAGCGATAAAGTCGCAAGTCTTGGCAGATTTTGTGGTCGACTTCACCCCTACCCCTTCACAAGAAGAAGAACAGGAAATGCTAAACATAACAAGTAATAGCAAGTGGTTGATGCACACCGACGGCGCGTCAAATCAAGTTGGTGTCGGTCTGGGGGTAGTTCTAAAGTCACCACAGGGGGATAGGATAGCCCAGGCTGTGCGATGTACGTTCAAAGCTACCAACAATGAAGTAGAATACGAGGCGCTCATAGCAGGCTTACTCGTTGCCCGAGACCTTAACGTGCAGGAAATCGAGGTAATCTGTGATTCGTTACTAATTGTGAACCAAGTAACAGATTCATATGTTGCCAGGGATTCAAAGATGAAAGCATACCTAGAGAAGGTGCGCGAGATTGTGAAAGATTTCAAGCATTTCGAGATCAAGCAAGTTCCTCGAGACATTAATACACAGGCTGACGCCTTAGCTAATCTTGGATCCGCCATAGACCCACGAGAATACACTAAAATTCCCTTTGTATATCTCGATGCACCATCAATAGTCAAGGAAGCTGACATATTAGCAGTAAGCAGTTCTGACAGTAACCCGTCCTGGGTAACGCCTTACCTGGAATGGTTGCAGCAAGGTGTCTTGCCCGAAGACAAAGAGGAAGCCAAACGACTTAAGGTAAAAGCTTCTACATTTACTGTTAAAGATAACGTTTTGTTCAAATGGATGTCGTCAGGAATATACGCACGATGCGTACAAGAAAACGAAGTACAGGTGGTGTTACGGGACATACATGACGGCGAGTGTGGCAACCACACAGGGGGTCGAAACTTGGCAAAGAAAGCAAGCAGGATGGGATATTACTGGCCCACCATGAACAAAGATGCAACAGAGTTTTCTCGCAGATGTGACGCGTGCCAGCGTCATGGACCGATCCCACATTTACCTTCAGAGTTACTCCATCCCCTTACTTCACCATGGCCATTCATGAAGTGGGGGATGGACATCGTTGGGAAACTCCCACCAGCTTCAGGGCAACGCGTCTATCTACTTGCCATGACAGATTATTTCTCTAAGTGGATTGAGGCCGAAGCCTTCAAGGAGGTCAAGGATACTCAAGTTATCTCGTTTATCCGCAGAAACATCTTAAGCAGGTTCGGGATACCATCCACTATAGTATGCGACAACGGCTCCCAATTCATCAGCGATAAGACCAAAGCATTTTGCCAGCAGTACAACATTCAACTTGTTATGTCTACACCTCGCTACCCACAAGCTAATGGTCAGGCGGAAGCAAGTAACAAGGTTATCCTAAACAATCTCAAGAAGCGGCTTAAAGATGCTAAGGGAAAGTGGGCAGACGAGTTACCACTTATATTATGGTCAGATCGCGCTACACCTAAGACCGCAACTGGACACACGCCTTTCTCCTTAGTCTACAGGTGCGAGGCTGTGTTGCCAGTTGAGGTATCCTTGCCCACTGCTCGATATGGTCTCATTACAGAAGAATCCAACATCTCTAACTTGTTACACCATCTCGACACGGTGGACGAGTTACGAGACGAAGCCTCAATTCGACTAGCAACATACAAGCAGGGGGTAGCACGGAGTTACAACAAACGAGTTAATTCCAAAGCATTTCAAGTCGGGGACTGGGTGTTGAGAAAAGTCTTTCAAAACACTCAAGAACTAAATGCAGGCAAACTTGGAGCAAATTGGGAGGGCCCCTACCAGATCACTAAAATCGTAGGGCAAGGCGCATATGAGTTAGAGTCGCATGATGGCAAGACGGTGCCCAGAAGTTGGAACGCGATGAACTTGAAGCTCTATCATTTCTGAGCAAGGTATGCACTTACAACATTACTTTTACATTCTTACGCGATACTGGATTCAATTACATTACGGCTTTACACGAGCCTTGACATACATGGTTCTATAAAAACTAACAAGGGACGCCTTGTGACGTTACAGGCCAAGACAAAAGGCCCAAGCCTTACAAACAGGCAACAAGTGCACACAAATTGACTAGTCAAGAAAACCAGATGCACGAGGCGAACAAGACAAACAAGAGTTTTTCATACAAAAGAACTCTTTATTCATTTACTTGTACAATTGATCATTATTAATACAAGTTACGACTTTCTTTTACATCTTCGCCCTCATAAGTTGCATCTTACATACTTAGCGCTATATAAATTACACTGAGATCTCTACATTAAGCTGAATCTTCTACCAGGCTCATACGCCTCCAGCTTGATTTCAAACCTGCAAAACAAACGCAGACAAAGGAAAGACGAGCATGCATAATAATAATAATAATAATAATAATAGGCCCCAAAAGGCAAAGGGCAAGCAGTCAAAAGGCCCTAAACTAGCGGCCAGAACACTTAAAGTTTTTACAAACCAACCCCAAAATACATAAGGGGTAAAACGAGTTCAAAAGCCCCAACACGCTGGGGGTAGAGTACGAAGTCTTTAGAAACACAAACAGACAAGTTTAATCTTCAGAAGCCTTCTCCGACGCTTCCACCTGGGCCACTTCCTGCGCCACCTTCACAATGTCGTCCATGGGGGAGGGGTTCTTCATCGCTTTAGCCGCATCCGGGAACATTGACATAAACTCCGCCCTCTCCTTTGCGACATCCCAGCCAGCAGATTTCCCCGCGAAATGCTCCTCCATCGTCTCCACTCGAGCTTTGATGGAGTAGAAGTCGGCGGACTCTTCAATCTCGTTTGCCAAAGCAGCGGATTTCTTCTCCCCGGCCAACAAAGAAGACTTGTTCTTCTCATTTTGAAGATTCATGTTGCAAACAGACAGTTGGTCAGGAAGTTCTTTGAACTTGTCGAAGGCAGCAAGAGAGACTTGAAGACCCTGGGGAGAAAACACCAACACGTTACAATCCAGAATTAAAGAAAGCCAGGCAAAAACACGAAAGTATGTACCTGCTACTGAGCGGCGACGATTTCACCAAACAACTCAGAATAAGAAGGCTGGGGGTGCTGGCGCCCGGAGAAGCAGTCAACTTTTAGAGGGACCAAGGAGTGAAGGCATTTTACGGGATCCATGTCCGGCGACATCATGGTTCTAGGTAAGTCGGTCATCTTGACGCCTAAATCCTTCTTGAACGAAGCAGGCTTCTTGATTTCTGGGGCCTTAGGGGGGAGCGAGATGGCGGTTTCAATATCTGCACTGGAAGAGGTCTCGGCTTTTCTCTTCTTTCGCGCCTCCAAGCGCTCAGCAGTGGTAAGCGAAGCCGTGGAACGCGTAGCTCTGGAACCTACAACATAAAGATGTAAACGCGTTATACAAACACGCAGAGATAAAAAAAACGAAAAAAAAGAGACATGCAAGTGCGGAAACATTTACTTGACATTTCGATCTCGTCGGACTCTGTTGATGATGAGGGTCCAAGAGCAGGGTATGACCTATCCTCAGCAGAAAGGGCTTCGATCTGGGTAACGACTGCAACAGAACTTTTGCTTGGTAGAAGCGAAGTAATCTCCTCTGCAAAAAGGGCCAAGCAAACATGTCAAACTTTGAACAATCAGAAACAGGGAAGGAGTAAAACGCTACCTATGGGCCTCCAACGGCTTCGCAAGAAGGACGAGTCACCCTTAAGCGACGAGATCTTCACAAAAAAGAATTTATCCGCCTAACCACGGTCGGATTTAGATATGTCAAAAACAAAGTCAGATTTTGTGCGAAGGGTTTTAAGCGTAATCCGCCCTGGACCGGCTTTGGAAACACGATAGTTCACGAAAAAGTCTTCACTTTGGAAAACAATGCCTTGCGCGGAACAAAGTCGCTCAACGGAGAGTAAAAGTCTCCAGACTTGAGGGAGAAGTTGTCCCGGCGAAACATCAAGTTTAGTTAAAAAATCAATCACGAGAGGAGAAAGGGGAAAGCGGTGACCAATACGAAAGGGGTATTCATGAAAACACACCCAATCGTTGGCAAAGAAATCGGCAAAGACGCCGGCAGGGGGCAAGAAAATTTCCGCGCTTGGAGGGAAGCCCACGGAAGCGGCAAACTCCCATGGGGATTCGGAGGAAGAGTCCCTCTGGAAAGCGTTAGATAGGATTTTTGAAGGAGAAAGAGAAGGAGGCGAAGCGGTTTCCCTACAAGAAAACGCCATTGAAGAAGATTGAAAGCAGAGAAAGAATGGAGAGGAAAGATCGTACCTTGGAAGAAAATAGGGCAGGTGAAGTTGCAGGCCATCTTCACGCTTCTTAAATAGGGATTGATGGGACATGACGCCATCACGCTACAACTTCCCAAAACGAATTCGAAATTCAAAAACCCTAAGGAAACCGCTCGCGGGAGTTTCCTGGGCTTTTTGAGGGGGTATTGTTGGGCCGTCCAAATCTCAAGCCCGCAAATACTAAGCGGATAGGCCCATTGAAACTATTGCTAACGGCTAGAGATGTTGAGCCCGAGATTTCCGCTCCACAATTAAAGGTGAGCTTTGACTGTAGCAAGAGGAAGATATTCCAATGCCAAGTAGTAAATGCAGGTGCGATATTTCCGGGATCTTCTATGCGTTCATCAACGGCTCAATTAGGAAGGTTTCAATATAAAAGGAAGGAGGGGGCTCCAAATAACGACACTCTCGGCTCTGACCATCGCTTAAAGCATTTCTTGCCATTTTCGCACCAATCACATCCAATTGCAATCTTTTTATTTCGAGAACATATTGAGATTGTACTCTTTCGATTGTAACCAAGAACAACGTCTGCAAAGATCAACACGAACTACACTACAATTCTTGCCATTCTTTCGTTTTCTTTACATATAACTTCTGCTATTATTTTTTGTTCATCATTTCTAACGCGTCGTGACGACTTTGTGACTAGGAGTCCCTCTTTGTAGCGAAGTAACGTGTTTACACAGTTAATTCGCCCAAAACACTTAGGTTCTGCTTTATATTCTATTAGGATATATAGGCTAATACCGATTCGGAAATATATTTAGATTACCCGTATATAGTATTTGTACTGGTTTGTATGTATCCCAGTGCTATTTCCTCGATTTAGCACACGGACTTCTCGTTTGAATGTTATACAAAATATTCGTGAACAATGGTATCGACATACAACCTACTATATTCAACGAACGTTGATTCACTTGATCTCTAGTGGGGCCACTAGCGCCAAGTAGTTCTTGGATCAAAACAACTTTGCAAAGAGGGGAAGGACACATACAACGTATTCCAATCTTCAACCCAACTAACTAGTCAAGGAAGTTAACCTTCTAAGATAATAACCAGAGAATTTCAAATCGACGCTTATAGACAATACCCTTTCACAACAATCAGACAACTTATTACAACATATAATTCGATAACACATATAAGAGGCCTAGGCTCATTAAACATTGAGTCTGGGCCTCGGAGGTGGAGGGAGTATCTTTTGATGGGCTCTTCGGTTAGGCATCGGTGCCCTCAAGCAATACTTCACATATGGTCGCCGCCCTCCGACTCCCCTTTGTCGCGCTTCACTGCACCCCACCGTCCTCAGTTGCTTCCTTGCCGGTCGATAATCAACCGCCTTTGACAACGACGACGACTCTGATGGCTGAATTAGAAGTACAAATGTTAGGATGATCAAAAGCCCCATAATTCCCAAACATTGGACTGTCGGACTCATATTCAACCCCTAGCTATTTGATGCATATGTATAATGATTTTAATTTTGAGACGTATAATGCATGGTTTATATAGGACAAGTTGGGTACTTATTAGTATCTAATTTAATTTGGATCGGTTAGAATATTTTAGATGGCGCCGCGTTCAGTTTGACTTTCAAGAAGTTTCCTTCCTTGTTTCGTGGCAATTAGACGTACGTTGAACATAATCAAGATCATAATACTATTGTTTTAGCCAAATTTCGTTAATGGAATCACGAAAAACTAGCCAAGATCGGGCCGAAAAGAAAGACAATTCGAGTCGGGAAAAGTTGTGATTATTGCGAATGGAGTATCTTTGGGGTTCTATGATCAACGTAGTATATCCTTACAACCAAGACCAATCTCCTATTTAAGCCTAATTAATTTAATGGTTTGCTTCCACTATCTCAATCTCTCTATAACCGCTTTGACATGATACTCTCAACTTCCATGTAGCTTGCTGGTGGCCATGATCTGTCAACTGTCTCCTTCCACTCTTGATCCGCTCCTTGATAGGTTTTGACGTCCTTGGGCCTGAGAATGGTTTTGGGCTTGAAAGTTGGTTTGGGCTGTCCCAACATTACCCCCGGATCGGATCTAGAGAATGGACCAACATGCTCGAGAGCCGATCCGCTCAACTAGAAGAGTCGCACTGATATGATGCAGCAACACCAAGAGGCGAAGCATACTGTTTGGGAATTGTTCTGTGCGCTGGAGGACCTCAACAAACGTTTCACCCCAGGCGCTTTTATCCCTAGAGCAAGCTTGGTGGCTTATGGAAGATGGTCTAGGTGATGTTTAGTGGTTGTCAGCGGTTTTTCGTACTTTCCTTGCCTAAGGCTATAATAAATATTAGTGCCCTGGTGTTCTAATTAGCGGCCATCGAGCGATCAACGAGTCGTTTTGATAAACACCATATAGTTTAGCCAATGATAGATAAGCTAAACGGCGAGTGTCGTGCAAGCTTGAGCGTTCGAGCTGACCGTGCTTTGTCTAATGAGTGATAGGCGGGCTAGGGTGTTCTAGCACTTTGCGAATGCGCTAGTCTGTGCTAGAGCGTCCTAACTCTTTATAAATTTGCTTGTGTATGCTAGAGGGTTCCAACACTTCATGAATGAGCTAGTTCTCGCTAGAGTGTCCTAGCTCTTTATGAATTTGCTTGCATTCTCGCACGATTAGCAGCGAGTGATAGTTTAGCTAGCGGATGCTAGCATTTTCACGTGACTGGTAGCAATTGATAATTTAGCTAGCAGATGCTAGCGTTTTCACGCGACTAATAGCAAATGTTTGTTTTGCTAGCGGATACTAGCGTTTCCGTGCGATTGATAGCAAACGATAGTTTAGCTAGCAGGTGCTAGCGTTGTCGTGTGATTGATAAAAAACGATATTTTAGCTAGCAGGTGCTAGAGTCTTCATGCGATTAGTAGCAAGCAAGGTGTTACCTAGCAGATGCTAGCATTTTCGTGCGACTAGTGGCAAGCAAAGTGTTCGCTAGCAGATGCTAGCGTTTCGTGCGACTAGTGGCAAGGAAAGCATTAGCTAGCGTTTCGTGCGACTAGTGGCAAGCAAAGCATTAGCTAGCAGATGCTAGCATTTCGTGCGACTAGTGGCAAACAAAGTGTTAGCTAGCAGATGCTAGCGTTTTCGTGCGACTAGTGGCAAACAAAGTGTTAGCTAGCAGATGCTAGCGAGCGTTTTGTGCGACTTAGGCTCAAAGTTAAACATCGCAAAAACAATAGACGAGCGACTTAGGCTCCAAGTTCAATATTGCAAACACAACAGACAAGATAAACATGATAGAAATGTCTTTGATAAGCTAAAGAAAAGGGAAAGTGATTCGAGATAATACTTCTTTAGATGGGCATCGTTCCAATTCACTAGTGTGTCTTCGGGTAGGGATGGCTCCTTCTCTCTCTTCTATGTTCACCGGACACCCTCTTCTCTACTCTCTCAGGACCTGCAACTCCTTTCCGTGACTGCCGATCTTCTTCCAACCGTACATGAGCAAGTGTCCGAGCTTGCACTTCCTCAAAGCTGCTACATGGGTGCTTGGTCAACTACTTGTATAATCCCATGTCAGGTGTTAACCCCTGCCTGAATGCTTCGACGGCGGTGGCTATGTTACAATTGGGATCTAAATCTTTTCCCGATTGAAGCGATCCAGATACCCCCTAGTAGTCTCTTGAGATCTCTGAGCTATGCGGTACAAGTCGCTAGACTGTTTCTTAAATTTGCGACTGCTTGCAAACTGGACACGGAAGGCGTCGACCAACTCCGCGAACGATCCAATGCTTCTTCTAGGTAGGTTGATGAACCATGTCAGCGCTGGCCCAGCTAGCGTTGCTCCAAAGCTCTTACACATGATAGCCTGCTTGGAGTGATGAGGGATCGCGCTGGTCATCATCTTCTGCTTGAAGACCGCCACGTGCTCATTAGGGTCTGCCGTCCCTGAGTAGGCAGGCATGGTCGGGACAAAGAACTTGCGAGGGATCTCTACCCCAGCGATAGATGGTGCGAAGGGGGAATCATCGTATCCGTCTGGTGCTTCCCTCTCCATCGCCTGGCATAGGCCAGCGGATCGCGTTATTTGATCCGCGATTGACCCAATTTGGTCCTTGACTTTCCGCCTGATAGTATCATCTAGGTCCACCGAGCGGCGTCGAGGAGGGTCATCCTCACCATCGTCTTCCCTTGCAGTCCACATGTCTTGTGGACGAAGAGGTAGTTGGTCATTAGCAGAACGTAGGACTATTGGAGGTGTTGGGACTCGGATCCGTTTTCCCCATTGCCTGTGCGTCGGGGCTCCCCGAAGAGTCGCTGGTGGGGTGACGTTGTTGGTTCTGGCATCAAAGTCGCTACGCCTATCTGAGGCTCCTTCCCCACCATCGAGATCTAGCCTCCACACCGGGCTGTCAGCCTCTCTGGCGACTCCGGCTGACTGACTCCAGGTGGTCAACTCCTTATTTTGAGATTTAAGCCGGTCGTTCTCCTTGGTAAGGCGCTCGACATGCGCCTCGTAGAAACTCCTTTGGTCGCCGAGCTCCTTGTGTAAGATCTCGAGGCGTTGGCGAAAGTCTGCCATCTCGTCGGCCTGGGTGCGGCCAACGGCTTCGATTGCCAGTGGATCTTGCTGCTCATTCCGAGGGGAAGGCTGGTTTCTTTGACTGGTTTCGCTCGACATGAGGACGGGTTGGTCGACTCAAGTATGCTCTTTCAATTCCAGCCCCACGGTGGGCGCCAAACTGTTCTAGCCAAATTTCGTTAATGGAATCACGAAAAACTAGCTAAGATCGGGCCGAAAAGAAAGACAACTCGAGTCGGGAAAAGTTGTGATTATTGCGAATGGAGTATCTTTGGGGTTCTCTGATCAACGTAGTATATCCTTAGAACCAAGACCAATCTCCTATTTAAGCCTAATTAATTTAATGGTTTGCTTCCACTATCTCAATCTCTCTATAACCGCTTTGCCATGATACTCTCAACTTCCACGTAGCTTGCTGGTGGCCATGATCTGTCAACTGTCTCCTTCCACTCTTGATCCGCTCCTTGATAGGTTTTGACGTCCTTGGGCCTGAGAATGGTTTTGGGCTTGAAAGTTGGTTTGGGCTGTCCCAACAACTATTACGTCCTCTAGCTTATTAATTAAAAACTAGTTTATTAATTAAGTAGGTCTAATGATTCCCATTTTGTCGAATCATGCGGAGCACATTTTAATTAGTGAAATGGTTTTAGATATCAGTGTCTCTTTCTTGTCGCTAGTAAGAGCATGTGCAACGCGAGCATGTTCAATAATAATATACAATAATAACAATATAATAAAAACATCAATTATTGAGATAATATATATATATATAGTAAAAAAAATAATGATAATAATACTAAGATCAACAATTGGTGGGAAGCCGAGATACAATCTAGGCCCCCACTCCTTTAGGTAGAGCAAAATCGATTATAGTACATATATGTGTAGGAACACGCGCTCTAATATATTGAGTCTTGGAGAACGTCTAAATTTATTTAAGTTGAGAAATAGCCTCCGTCTTTAATTCTCCCAATGAATAAAAAGAGAAAAGCTAAAAACTATTGAATTTTCTCTTCTCTCAAGCTCGACTGCCCTTTGGTTGATTCTTGCATTGTCCACGACTCCAAGGAAGCTCTTCCTTCGCCCGTTTACACTCACTTACGAAGCTGGTTGCATGACACGATGCGATACTTGGTGGATTGAGCCATGTGAGGGCCTTTCAAGATATCTTCATGCTATATTTCTTATGAAAATTACAAAGTTCTTGGTGCAACTCTATATGATGTTATGCACGAGCTAGACCAAATGCAAAATTTGACGGTTTTCATTCTGGGCGATTGTGAGATGGTTGGTGAACCCGGTTTTCGGAGTGACATTGGGTGCCATATCTTGCCAAACTAGTTGTTGATGATGAATGACCTAGAGAAGTTGTCGGTGCTTAATTATGTTCGTACTTTGGACGACGACGACTTGGTTGTGACCGCGACTACTCATGAAGAAACTGCAAATTCGCTTAGAATCAATTATATGTGGATCAACTCGCCCAACTTGTACTTTGATGATAGGATTCTCATTCATGGGATTGTTAGGCGGTTTCCTAAATTGGTTATTGTTGGAATGGTGATTGATCCCAACGTATTTTGATGATGTTGAACATGTATGAAATGTTTAATGTAATTTAATGTAGTTTTCTAAGTGTTTTAGGACTATTTGAGTACAAATGAGCAAAGGAACAAAAGCAAGATCAATCGAAGTTAACAACTTAGACTTAGGGAACAAAGCAATAGCGCACGTGCTCGTTGATTCTTGATAGTATCACCAAGGGAAGGCCTGAAGCTATTTAAGGCAAGTTGGACCAAACGCGTACAAACTGTGGGAGGTGTTTCCATATAAGGAAAGGCGTGTTGGTTGATTCGGTAAAAGAAAAAGATTTATCTTATGGCTTTAAGATATCTTCAAGATAAGATAGATTTTATGAGATACATTTTGTATCGTAAGATAGAATTATTTCTATTTAATCTTTATTTTTACATTTTAAGATAGGATTTTTCTCCTAGCTAGACTTTTAGTATAAACTAGTTGAAGACCCGTACCATGTACGGGTAATGACCATTTTTTTCATACCCATATAAAATTATATGAAAATTATTTTAATAACTAAAATATGTAAATCATATGAGATTTGTGTAAAAGATAAATTTTTATACTCATATTTCTAACGTGTACATTAAAAGATATAAATTATATGAGATTTGTGTAAAATATAATTTTCCGAGAGAGCTTTTTTGGATAAGATCTTAATTGGTTAATAATTTTATGTATTATAAATTATATGAGATGGTTGATCTCTTGATAAGGAACAATATGCATAGAGATCCTAGTGAAACATTATTTATAGTACATAATTCTATTAATTTAATATGAGTATGCGTTTTCCAATTAAGCCACATTATACTATGAATAATGGAAACGATTAAGCCACATTATCAAATCGTGCCTTCAAGTTTTTAGTTAATTTAATACGAGTACGCGTTTTCCAATTAAGCCATATTATTTATAGTACATAATTCTATTAATTTAATATGAGTATGTATTTTCCAATCTTTATATTAATTCTAGTAAAAAATATGAGTTGTATGGTACACAACTCTAGTGAAAAATATGCATAGAATCAAAATATGCATAGAGATTCTAGTGAAATATTATATGAGATGCATTTTCCATTTTGATATGTGATCCATTTATAGTACACAATTCTATTAATTTTTGGTTAGTACTTTTATTTTGTTAATAATTACTAAAATAAAAATATTATTTTATTCAACATTGATGAGGTGGCGCAATTTTTAACAAAGACATAGGTTCCGCTTTATACTGTATTATACTCCCTCCGTTTCACAATAAGTGTCGTTTTAGCTCTCAGCACAGTTTTTAAGAAAAGCAATCATTCACTTTAAAACTTACAACTTTTTCTTGATCTCACCACTCATTACATTTTTTTGGCCAATGAATGAACAACTTTAGTCAACAAATACACATTCCAATAAAAATTATCATTATTACCCTTAATAAATCACTTTGAAAACCTAAAACGACACATATTATGAAACAAATTTTAAGTGCTAAAACGACACTTATTGTGAAACGGAGGAAGTAGTAGATAGAGGTTAAGGTTGAGAGAAAAACTAATGGGCTTATTGAGTTTTGGAGAGCTTTGTGACCCAGGAAACCACATAGACACCTTGACTTAATTGTGTACTAGGATAAGGGTGTGGGTCGAGTTTGTATTGTCGAGTTGCGGTGTTCGACTCTGAGGGATTAGAGTAAGTTATTTAGGAGTTGTGTACACCTAGAAGCGTTGGTTCGCGTTTATAAATTCACTTTTGATTAATACGAATTGTAAATTTGATTTGGAATTGTTGGAGTTCTTGTTTACTTATTTGTTCGTCTATTACCGTTGCTGAGTTCTTTAATCCGTGTAAAAGATCAATGTCCATATAGTCTAGCACACGTGGACCCAACCATTACTACCTCGATAGTTCGTGATGAACTTTAACTTTTTTTTATTGGTCATATTTTGAACTTTAACTTTAAATTTGAGTTCCTCTTTTACGTTAATAAAAAGGTGCACATGACGTATGTCAAAATTTATATACCCTAACTTAGAACATGCATTAGTCGTTAATAGGTAATAAAGTAGCAAGCTTAGTAAGTTTTATTTTATATTTGGAGGAAATTGACCCATTAGAGTGGAACAAGTAATTTCTGAATATTATCACACATACTTAACCGTTTGACTAAATATGCGAAAGCAAATTTAACCGCACTGACCCCGAAGACAATTTACATTATTTTTATGCTATATCCTATTTAGCTATTCTTCTGCCTCGTCTTGCATAGTAGTTATTCTCTTTGCGCGATGGTTTATGACCAAATCTAATCTGCATACGAGATTGAAAAAAGAAAGATCAAAACAACATTAAACGACCAAATTTCCGTTCTAGGAAAGCAATCAACTGCTCAAACTGAGGTCTAATGAAGCGCAGGATGGAACTAGGAAATGACAAATTAACGTCGGTAGGAATTGGGCGGTGGCGTCGAAATGGCATAGCTACGAGGGCGGTTGAACATCGGAGGCGCCGGCGCCAACCCTACTGATCTCAGCCTTCGTTCCACCTCCCTTTCTCGGTCGACGGTCAACGGTGCCAATTCTGCCGTTGCCTTGTGTTGGCACACTAACACCGCCATAAGCGACACCATAACCAACAGCAATGCCTTCTTCATCTCCACGGTTGGCTTACCGGATATCTGATTTCATGTGAGTGGAAAGATATGAATTAATGAACTCGGCATGAATTCAGCCTACACTACATACAAGCATATTTATGTACATGATGAGAGATCATGAGAATGACCAACTTTCATATATTAATTGCAATAGTGTGGTCGCACCTAAGTATAGAAAATAAATATAATCATCTACACATATTTAAGTATATAAGTGCGTTACTAGATGATCGAAGGCGACGTGCGTTAGGATGTCAAAGGTCAATGCGAAATTATGCAACCACTTTATTTAGTGCGTGTTGATCTACCGCGTACTACCGGTCGATCAGTCATTAAGTGTTTTGTTTGGAGTTGGACTAGACAAATCGCGATAATATAAACTCTGATATCCTGATTCATTTTTAAAAAATTGAGATAACCTTCGACCCAAAAAAATTGAGATAATCTTAGAGCCCATTTGATTCCCAACAGAGAAAAAGTAAACTGAATGAAAACAAACATAGTCCAATTATATGTTACTATACATTAGTTGAAGAAAAAAATCTTGAAACTTTATAATTTATGTGTCTAGAGAAGGAAGGTGAATGCTTGAGATAGTTTATTATCCCACTCTTAGATTAGGGAAGCAAGTTGAGTGTCGAATGCAAGAAGGTTTGCGGTTGTTTTTGTGTGAAAATTGAAGTGACTCATCATATATCATAATGTTAATGTAGACTAGGTTCATTTCCATTTCATTTACGTAAGTTTCCGCCGTTGGATACCAAAAAAGCCCTTAATACGCTTAATACGCTTGTAATTCTTAGCCACTCACCGCTGATCATCTGATTTTTTTTATTAGCATTATTAAAAAAGAATGCACTGGATACCAACATCTAATTAATATTATACATATGTGATAACTTAACCGACGTATATAAACATAAAAAAACATTCAAATGAATTCCGGATCGGACTACCGCATGAATATCGGACATAAATGTCCGATTACATTTTTACTAACCGCAACGGTTGTTTTAGTACTATTTTGGTAGTTTTGTATGGTCGGTGCTTATATCTATGATTTCTCTTATTTTTTAAAATAAAAAAAACTATTGTCTTGGTTAACAAATTAGAATGATATTATTATCGTATTTTTATATTAATAAGATTATAAATCCCTGAATATAAACAAAGTTATATCCTTAATCTTTAAGTTTGTAGTTATAATACTCACATTGATTATCCAAAAACTAACTTAATAAAGAATTTTTGAAACCAATCTTATAATTTTTTTATGATATAACATTTATTTATTTAATAAGAAAAATCGAGATGTAAATCATAATTATGGAACTAATTGCTATAAAATAAAATTTATAATGCATATAGACATAATATAATTCAATAACATATATATATTCTAATTTAATCATAAGAAAATGAATGATTAAAAAATGAGCAAACAAAGTCTTTCATTTTTAAGTCGCATCATTTAATAAAAAAATGTATTGAATAAGATAATGTTTAATATATATATATATATCTAGATACTTATCAATAAGAGTAGTATATTACATTTAATAATGAAAATTTAATTAATACTACCACTTTAATTGGAAATGGATTTAATAAGATAAAGTAGATTATATACAATATAAAGTAATAACATATATTATTCAATAAGTAAAATATAATCAAAAATAAATTTATTGAAATAATATATACTACTAATAACAATAACAATAATAGCATATTAGATTGAATATAATACATTACACTTTAATTAGAAGGAAGGTAATTACTGCCAAAAAAAATTCCAAGATGTAGGTAAGATATAAACCTTTAATAATGTATTACTCATATATCCTTTCTGGAGACATACCGTCACATACATATAACTATGTAAGCTTGCTAGCCTCTAGCAGGCGGCGGTGGAGGTGGCAGTACTGGAGAAAATAATGGGGACGTCGGTGGCATCACCACAGACGGTGGCAGCGTAGGCTGTATAGATAGTGGCGGCGGAGGTGGTGATGCAATGGCTAACCGACGAGGGCGGTTGGGGAATGGAGGAGGAACCGTGGCAGATCTTAGGCCTTCCTCTAACCTTGATTCCTCTGACTTGCTTAATGAACCCAGATGTACTAATAACATTGCTAAAAGGAATAAGTTTTGGCCCGATCCGAAATGTTTGCCAGCTAGGGATTTCATCCTCATATGTATGTTCGATTGAGGATCGAACAAGGAATAAATGGAAGAATTTGTTTATTGTCTATATATTTATCTGAGTAGTTTTACGGGGGCTTTATATTGTGTGTTTTTGTAGTTGGCCGAGTTCATGCATGCTGGTGATACAGATTAGATTTGACGATGACGTAATTTAATTGCCATTAATGCCTTTGCTTATTTGGTAGATCGAACTTCCTACCTACCATGCCTCTGGAGAAATTATTGGCTGAATCATTTAATAGATGTTATCTTCATACTTTGATAGTGCATCAAATTGTAAAAAGGATTGATGTGATATATTATGATAACATAAATTGCTATGATTTTAATACATAGTAAATTAGTAACAAATAATTAAATTAGCTTATCAATAGTAACTTAAGCTTCGATTAATTGTTTAATACGTGCGTAGTGCTAAATAGTAACTGCCATAAACTCCTACAAAACTCCTCATAGAGCACATGCAATCATCATAATCATAACTATATACTAAAACAGAAGTTAAAAATAATATTTAGCATGACATGTGTCACACTCCTTATTAGATCACATCACCCATCTTTGATAAAATTATTTATTTGGTTGAAATTTCATTGATAATCCCACATTAGACATTTTCTTATCTATTGATTTCCATTTTGGGTATTTTCCAAAAAAAAAAAAAATTAAAATTGTATACATAATTTTTCTAGAAATCTTCTTATCTACTAATTTCCATTTTAATTTTTCTAGAAATTTTCTTTTAATAAAATTGTACCTTGATCAAATTCTTAAATGTTTTATTGTATATTCTTCATATAAATAAATTATATATATACATATGATTTTTATTTTATTTTTTCCCGAAATAAGCATAAAAAAAATATTAATCATAAAATAAACAATCTTATTAATAAAAACAAGTATTTAATCCTTATATGACAAAATTATAATACTACAAAGTTTTGTTTGATAAAAAGAATGTATTATAACATAAATAATGTATCATTAAAATAAATTCAAAAAGAAGCAAGTTATGTAAAATAATACAAGATTTTATATGAACCTATTCTTTTGAATAACTTTATATAAAATTTAACTAAGTTTTTTGTTAAATCAAACCGCAGAAACTTACTTTTTCTATGTTTGGTTAGTGACACGTACGATATCTTTGTTGCCCTATGTTGAAATGGTCAATTTAGTTTGACCACTATCGAAAAAAAAAGGTCATGTTTGACCATGAACACCATCCTATTGTTAGTAAATAAGGAACCATATGCTGATATGCATGTTGGTTAAATATTCGTTAATTTGAGATTTCTTTTGGGTTACTTTGTCAAAAATATCTCGTATAAAATTTTGGATATATGTATAAAATATCTCGTAGGGATAAGACTTACAACCTGACAAATTGATACCATGTCTTCTTCCACTAGATCAACCCCTTCAGGTTATGTTGTCGTTACATGGTATCAATAGCTGGCTTTTTTGTTTTCTTTAACCAATTGTCATTTTTCCGACCGATGTTAAAGAAACACGGATCGACAAAAAAGGATTGTCTATTGTCTAAGCGGTCCAGACCACTAAAATGAAACATACACTGTATCAGGACATATGTGAGGTTTTCAAAACAGCGTCCCAAATCCCGACTAAGCGATTAACTACACCTTTTCAAGTTGAGTCGCTCAATTAATATACAAACCTGAGCTCTTATTGAGTTGATTTATCCAATCACACACGTACATCAAATGAATTAGTTACCTTAATTCTCATCGATCACGTACAATTGGCCAGTTACTCCAAGATATCTACATACAAAAATTCTAGTAGAAAAAAAAAATACAATTAATATTGAAGCAGGAATTCCGAATTATTCATCGATCAATAAGGCGGTGGTGGCGGCGACGGTATAACAAAATAGTTATGAGGGGGGTTGCGAAGAGGAGAAGGCGGTCGTTTTACGACTCTTCTTGAGACAACGACCTCTGTTCTCCCTTGCAAATTCGAGGATTCGCCGTTGATGGATCTTGGTCGAGCGACAAAGTTTTCAGCTTCAGCTTCAGTCCAAATGAAAGCCGGATCGGGCCTTGAACCCGCCACTAAGAATGCATTCAGAGCAAATAATGTAAGAAGGTAAGGAATGATCTCCATTGATTGATACTCACAACTAATTGTTTCCTCGTGGTCGATCGTGGATGTGTGT
Organism: Polygonum maritimum; assembly: GCA_963924305.1. Lineage (NCBI taxonomy): Eukaryota > Viridiplantae > Streptophyta > Magnoliopsida > Caryophyllales > Polygonaceae > Polygonum > Polygonum maritimum. The sequence goes on along the minus strand of OZ002735.1, from coordinate 34,349,455 downwards.
TTTGTACTTGTATTTATAATATTGCATTTCATGTATATATGCATGTATAGAACGATCGAGTGCATGTGAACAGACGGATAAATATGTTCGGTCAAAAGATCAAAATGCGCGTCGGCTAGCTAGCTTGGAACAGGTACTTTTTCAGAATGCTTAATTAGCTAGATTTATGGTTAGGGGTTAAACTGTCAAGTTGCATCTTTGTCCACCCAATTTGTTGAACGATGTGTTAATTCAAAGGGTCATTTAAACTCCGAAACCTCCCGTTCAATAAGTCATATTTTACTTAACCACTCGTAATTAGACTTCTATTACCCTAATGCCACCAAACACGATTTCCGTCTAAAGTTTCTGATAATTCATTAAAAAAACAACTTTCCCTTCATTTTTGTTACATTTTTATCAATATTTTTTCCCATCTCGCTACACCAACTTTATAATATGAAGATCTTTTTATTATATTTAATTACTATAAAATTAATAAGTATATGGAGTTGACAATTTAGAATATAGTAATAATTAATAATAGAATAGAGGGAGGTTCAGGTAAAACACCCGTTATAGTAAAACGGGTGAACAAATTTCGAGTGTTAGATCCGTATAAATCAATGGTCGTGATTTAGGATGAATTTTGGAAAAAAGGCTGAATTTTAATAAATCAGCAATTAATAACACACTTAAGTGGGAGGTCCTTGAAAATAGGATTAGTTGCCAATTTAAACACAATCTTAATTTTAGAAAATTCAAAAAATAAAGAGCACACTCTTAATAATAGGGTTTTGATTATTTTTTTTTAGGATTTGAATATTGTGTCAGAACCGAGGAATATATTACCCGCATATTCACATTGGTCACTCATCACCAATTCGGTTACACTTCTTCAATATTCGACTATACAACTTCAATATTCGGGTGTATGAATATTCAACAATACAACTTAAATATTCGACTATACAACTTCAATATTTGACTGTACAAATATTTGATGATAATACTTTAATATTCAACTATACATGTTGAATATTCGACTGTATAAAAAATTCGAATTTGTCATATACATGGTTGAATATGTTCTAAAATATTTTCAATTATTTAAACATTGTTCGAATTTGTCGCACTTTGAATATCCAATCCACTTTGTCAAATCCAAATTGTGTTGTCTTGTTTGAGGTGAAATTACACCGAATGTAAATGTAGTAAACATTGAATGTTTACTTGTAGTACATTGAATCTAATAAAAATAGGTAATTGCATATTCTCGCTCTAATTTCGTGAATAAATACAAATAAATTAAATTCGATTACATCGTAAAAATAAGATGAATAATAGTTCATTTCCAATCTTATAACTCTTTTTTAATGCTCATCACCGCCTTTGATTTTATGATTTTGCTTCCATTCTCTTTAGACTTCATTATATTCTTCAGTCATCTCAGCATTCCCCGACTTCACTACTGCATATTCAATAAAAACGCAAAAACATTCATAGCACAATGAGTATCAATTCACATTTGTCCATCTAATATGCTCACATTAAATATACACATTCGATCGTTTATAAAATTATTTATTCAATAAAGTAATTCAACAAAGATCACACAAGCGTTCAAAAAAGAAAAAATAAATAAATTTGTATTTATCTATATACATTCAATTGTTTGACATGCATATTCATGGTCGTAGAGCACAATGAGTATCAATTCACATTTTTCCATCTAATATGCACACATTGAATATAGTTAGTATGCTTCTAAACCTAAAGCAATTAAGGGCAGTTTCATCAATAAGTTTTTTTAAACCACCCACCTTGTTTTTAATTAAGTGACTTATTATGAAGATTTTTTTATCCATTTATATATAATAGATTTCATATATTACAACTAGGTATTCAACTCGGTCACATAATTTCTATACTAGTATTCTAAATAAAATATTTTAATCTTACCTTATAATGACGTAGAAATAATTGATGTATAGCCAAAATAAGTGACATATATGTATCAACTTAATCTTTTTATATTAGATAGTATTTTAATATTCAAGACATAAGAACTTAAAGTTAATATCTCAATCATAGAAAATTTCAATAAGATTAAAAAATATATACTAATATTATCAAATATCGAAACTACTATTATACCGATAAGACTTGATAAACAAGTTTGTTTGATCAAATTTAAATAAGGTCATTCTAGATTCATAATTAAACGAAATAATCGCAGGTCGATATGTACTCAACCTGAATCCATATTAGAATGGTAGTTTGTCTTATCAGATTTAAATAAGGTCATTCTAGATTCATGATTAAATGAAATAATCGCGGATCGATATATACTCAACCTGAATCCACATTCGAATGGTTTGGGCTAACCCATTGAATTTCACATACTATATATAATATATTTAGGTCTTCATACGTAAGTTTAAATAATATAATAAACTAATTAATTATCTCATTTGATATCCAATGACCTACATATTATTTAGAGCTGTTGAAGCCAGAAAATCTCAAACTAAATACGGGACAAAATTATTACTAACTCTCGGGCCCTCGTATTACTTTGAACTCTCCCACCCCCCGCGTATTATTTTATTCTCTGTTCGGAGGCTTATAAGACTTTTCAAGGTCTTTCCCATAAAAAGAGTGGAGATTCAAACACGTCGGGGCCCGTCCTTCAAGAACACGTCTCGGGACTCGGCCTTTTTCCGATCTATTATACAATGCACACCTTATACTATATATAGAAAGTGGAGGTGGCTGCCCTGCGTACCAAACCTCCGATGTGGGACAATATAGCCCCCCTTTCTTCATTTATGCCACTTTGCACGTATCGGCAGAAATGTTGATGCTTGCATCATGCACAAATTTGCCTCCGTATGCAATTTTGCCTCCATACATTTGATGTGGGATGTTATGTACATACATGTTGTCATACGCGTACATTTATTCATTTTATTTATTTGCGTACTTAGCACGTTAAAAGCGTGCTTAGCGCTTTAATCCTTTATGTTAATGTTATGCATCTCGATCGTGCACCAACACGGTGACAAATCCGGGTATCAACAAGAACAATAGTACATATTAATTAAAAAAATATTTCACTAGTATTTATTTAGAAAAACCCATATATAAGGCACAAGTCATAATCTAGTTTGGAGTATGAGCGATCACAAGGTCTAAATTAATAAACCTAGCTAAACTATGAGGCATAGTGGAAGATTCATGAGGCCTTGTTTCACTTGTGGACTAAAAAAAAAATTCATCAAAAAAAATTATTTTACTTTTTTCTATACACATTCTATCTCTACTTTTCACATTTTCCAATAAAATTTTTTCATCCAAACCCATATTTTTCATCCAAAAACATCTTTTCCCAACAAAAAAGAACAAAGCCTCAACAAGCGGCAACAACCATTTCCTTAAACTTTCTTGACATAAAAATTAGGCTTTTTTACCGGAAATCACCCTTAATATGCCATATTCTCCTAAACCACCCCTTCAATTCCTAATTATCGCAAACCACCCGTAATAAGACTTCCATTACCCCAATGCCACCCAAACACGATTTCCGTCCAAATTTTCCGATAAATCATTAAAAATCATTTTTTCCCTTCATTTTTATTACATTTTGATCAATTATTAACTTTTTCCTTTTAGCTATACCAACTTTATAATATAAATATGTACGTATGATAATATTAATTACCATAAAACTAATAAGTATATGGAGTTGACAATTTATAAAAAAAACAATGTAAAATTATACTTATATACACTTAACAAATGAAGATTAGAGGTATTAATACGCCAAACATAATAAATTATTTAAATTATTAATTTATAAATGAGTGGATCACGGAACGAGTTAATCTAAAGTTGAAATCTTAATCTACAAAACTACCCATACCACTAATATTTATTTAAAAATTAATTATTCATGTTAGTACACAAAATATACCTATGTACAAGTTTCAACTCCTTCTTCAATGACATTCTTCTCCAAGCCTCCTTCAATGACCTAGGACCTGCAAAACAATGGACAAAGGGGGCAGGGACCCCCTAATCCCCCTCCGATGCTTAAGTCAGTAGAGTATTCGTCGATTGAGCGCGAGGGTAAATAATAGAAAGAGAGGCGTAGGGCTAGGGTTAGGGCGAGCGATGATCAACCCTTCTAGGGTAGTTTTTGTATATCTTTTCTACATGACGAAGGCATGTATTTATAGTGGAGAGAGAGGGTCAAGCGAGTTCCTTGGAGCCCAATCAATAATCCTATCTTCTTAAATAGGATAGAATCTTCCAACTACCGGATAGCTACTAGGATTTAATAAGCAATTAAAGATATTTATTAGATATGCTTACCTGGGTGACGAAGATATTATCCTTAATTATAATGGTAAATTTACCCACCTACAATTCATAAGGATATTAATATGTCAATCTTATACTGTAAGTTTTGAATTCCATATAATCATGATTATCACAAATATTAAATTTTATATTTGTTAAATGCTATCACAAATATTGAAATTATAAACTTAAAATAACTAAAGGAAAAGAATTATTTCAAATAATGATTAAACTATAATAAATAAAAAGGAGGGGAAAATGTATTTTCTTATAAGTTAACGGAAATTTGGACGGAAAATGAGTTTGAGTGGTATTGGGGTAACGGAAGTACTATTACGGGTGGTTTACGGTATTTAGGCATTGAAAAGGTGGTTTAGGAGAATATGGCGTTTGTAAGGGTGATTTTCGGTATTAAAAAAAAAGCCTAAAAAATAAAGTCATTTCCTTAACTAATTCTATGGACTTTTTTTATTATTGAATCTTAGATATATTTTTCTTAAATTTAAAAATTTTTTAAGCAAAGTGATGTCAATTAACTAAATTATATATAATAAAGTTTATGATATGATTTTAAGCAAAGTGATAAAACTTGGTGATTTTGTGAAATTCAAAAAAACTATGCTTTAAAGATATCGGTTATATATTTAGGAAATGTATTAATTGATTTTTAAGGATATTTTTTTTGTTCTCAAGTTGCTTTGTGTTCTAAGGTACTTTTTTTTCTTAAATGTGAGATGGAAATATTAACTAGGTTGAGTAATATCCTACTTTCTAATTAGTGATAAATATTTGTAACGAGGATGCCATTTGTATCTTAAATCCTTGGGCGGTGCAGGTAGCCATTTGTATCAGAGGCTAAACTAGAATAAACGTATCGAGGGGGTTAAACATACATGCAGATCGAGTGAGGATATATTGAATGCTATCAAGTTGTTTGCTTAGTGCATCTCTAACAAATACTAACTTTTTTTTCAATACGAGACAATCATAAGTCATATTCTCCCCCCAAAAAATGTACTTCAACTCCAAAAGCTTCCCATTTTGAATATCTCACCTTTATTATTTTACTTTTTATATATAAATTTATTACAAAAATCAAAATAACCGATCATGTATTCCTATTTCTTTTATATTATTTCATTTAATGAAAGCGAACTCTCTAAGTCTGCGAAAACCAATGTATTTAGACAACGGATGGTATGGCTGCCGGTGGAGTGATCTGCGATTGTGATGGGCAATGGCAAGTTGGTTTCGTTTGTAGGATCAGGATGTGCACCGTTCCTATGGCCGAGCTTTGGGGAGCGCTTCATGGGCTCCGCTTAGCTTGGGACCGGGGTTACAGGAGGGTTTGCTTAGAATTGGACTCGTAACTTGTGTGTCTTCCTTTTGGTAAACCTGTGGAGCGTTATCATTCCCTTTTCATCCCGGTTTCTCAATGCCAAGGCTTGTTGCGTAGAGACTAGGATATCCAGTTTCGTCATATCTTTAGGGAAACTAATACTGTAGCGGATTTTCTGGCTTCTTTGATATGTTCTCTTCTAGCTTAGGGTTTCATGTATTGTTTGACCTGCCGGAGGGTGTTTTAACTTTTCCGTCTTCTGATGTTAGGAACCGAGCTATCCCCCGCATGATTACTACTTAACTCACTTATTAATTAATAAATGGTAAAACCCGGAGAGTACCGCCTCTCCTTCGACAAAAAATAAATAAATCACCAAATCCACGAAAACCAATGTACTTGGAGATGCTCTTGGACGCCGTATACTTCAGACAACAGGTTGTTACGTACTACATATGATATAACGAAAGCGAACTCGATCTTGATATATATCCGTCGAAAAGTATAAAAATATATGCATGATCACAGCATGGAATTGAAAAGCATCACAAATAGATCACCAAATAACTTGGCAAAGACAAATAAGTCATAGTTTTGTTTGTTGATGAATGGATCAGGGCGGTGGAGGCTTATGCCAAGGTAACCCAGGGCGTGGAAGCTCTCTTTGCGCGGCGTTTCTCGAAAGGGCTAGCTTGCAAACAGAAACAGTCTCCGTACCTGATTTCGGGGCCGCTGGAGAAGGCCGAGATGCCAAGCCGAGGGGAGGAGGATTCACCGCGGAAGGCGTCGAAAATCTTGGAATGATCAGAATGATGATCACCATCATCATTGTCCTGCTCAATGCAGTATTCATCCTCCTCAGATTCTGCAGCTTAGCTAGTGGTTGACCAAAGGATACGTCAATCTGAAGGGAGTGAGTCGAGAGACGCACTTGTACGACACAGTAAGTGCGGTCGGCGTGGGATTAGTTGGGTGCTAGACTGCTAGTAGCCCGGCAGTCACACGATAAATTTAAATTAAAAAAAAAACAAAAAAAAAAAGAGAGTACGTAGGTCGATCACTTTAATTATGGTCAGTTTTCGTTTGTTATCTCTATTTAACGACGTCGTAACAGGCTTAATTTAGCCTGTACCTACCACCCACGACAAGTTTCCTGGAATTTTCGTGTTGGAAACTTTTGTGACATTATTCAAGTACGTTTGTCCACCAAAGTAGGTGAGATTGATAACAATCGGCTCTGTGATATACGTAGAAATTATAAGATTATTCACGTAGTTGACGATTCCAAATTAAAGTTTGATTTTTTGACTATAGTAGTTGGTGGTATGTATATGTCTCCATAATGCATCTGTGTGCATAAATTATGTCTCCAGACGTACTGTTAAATGCCACATGTTAAACACTTAAACATTCATGAAAGTTGTGTTTAATTTTGTTGTAAATAAATATCAAACTAGGTGATCAGTCTTCATATACGTACGATGGCGCGCGATTTCTGTGAAACTAGCGGGAATTGCTAGCGGGTTTCGTGTAGTATGATCTAAATTAATTGTGTTGATCGATTAAGTTATTTATAGGTATTCAAATCGTAGATCTAGGCTGAGGAAACATAATAGTGTGATTGGTGATTTTAGGAAAGAAGTTTGTGGTTTATCTTATACATATGTATCAAAGTGGCCGACCCAGAAATTTAGGTCAGAGGGAGCTAAATTGTTTAATTTTAGTATAATTGTTAAAACAAGTTAGAAATTAGAAATTTGATCAATATTTTAATAACTAAAACTTGGAATAATCCCGAAATAGCTTAATCTAAGTGTAAAATTAGTCCGAATTAGAGTAACGAAAATGAAACAAATTTAAGTTTTTATTAAACTCAAAGTGGATTTCAAGAAATAGTATACACAAAAATTCATCTTTTTTTAAAAACATTAGCTAATATTTAATATTTTTCGCTAAACATATGTTTCACCATCTTTTTCTTATAACTTTTTTTACGACCAAAATAACTTCATTTCAATTAAGGTGTATGACTAATATGTTTGTTTATATATGTGATTTTAATGCTCCATCCGTTCTAAAATAGTTGTTCGTAACACCACTTTTTGTTATTTCATAATATTTGTCTATTTTATATTTTTCCCATCTCTCTACATGTATACCCCTAATAATTAATTTTATCATAATCATATGCATTTTTTTATTTCTTTATACTAATAACTAATTCTACATTGATATCGGTAATATAGAAAAAACACTTATTTTTTAAATATATATACAAATAACAAATGTTATTTAGACAATTATTTCGAAATGGAGGTAAGTATATATAGGGGGTGCTCAGGAGAACTACGTTTTATGGAGAACTAGAGAGCCTTAATCATGATCGTTAGATTGCTGGCGGCGATCTGCGAGGACGCCGATGACGAAGACTGCAGGCGGCCGGCGACTAGAGCTTGGTTCGAGATGAGCGGTCGGTGGAATTCTCTTCATCATCGCCATGGAGATCGAGAGAAGAGGAGGTTGTAGGGGAAGATCAAATTTTGTGGAGAGAAATACGATTATTAATTTTAGAAAGTGAGAGATATGGAGAGAGATTTAAGGAAATCAGAATCCCCCAAAATAAAGAAATCAAAATCCCCTAAAATCTCACTTTTTATCCAATTTTACACTCTTTTTTTATTTAATCTCATCCATTGATTTTTATTAATCTAATGATTCTGATTAAGGCTCTCTAGTTCCCTCTAATCAAGCTAGTTCTCCCGAGCGTTATTCTATATATATATTATATATATATATATAAATTATAAAATTTCAGTGGGGGTTGAACCATATAGGTCCGCCAATGTGTATCTCTAAAATAACAAATGTTATTTAGACAATTATTTCGAAACGGAGGTAAGTATATATATAAATTATAAAATCCCAATGGGGGCTGCACCATATAGAACGATTTGCACGGTAATTAATAAAAAGTGTAAAAGTTGAATGATTAGGGTAATATGTGTGATAAATGAGGATAATTTTGTAATTTTATTAAGATAAAAAGTCAAAAAGTGATAAAATTGATTGAAAAGTTAGATAATAAGAGTAATATATAAGAGTAGATGAGGGAATTTTTTTAATTTTATATGAAAAAGTGATAAAGTTGATGGAAAAGTTGGGTAGTATATGTAATATATGAGATTAAGTAAGGGTAAAAGTGTAAAAATGTATAGATAAAAATGGAAAGATTTGATAAATGGGCGAACTTTTTGGGACAATCGAAATGAAAAAGACGGACAAATTTAATAGGAAGGAGGGAGCTGCGTTCACTTTTTTTTGAACAAAAGGTAAATTCATTCATTTTTTAATAAAAAGGTTACAAAATTCCTAGACTTAACCTAGATGTTTACCAAATCAATTATCCCGATCCGAGTCATACGTACGTCTCCTAACGGCGTTCACTTATTATCTAGGGCGGATCTACCCGGCCAAAAAATAATACTCTCTCCGTCCCATATCTATTATCCGTCTTTCTAATTCGGGCGTCCCGAAAACTTCGTCCATTTTTATTTCTTTCCATTTTTATTCATATCTTTTTATACTTTTATCTCAATCGAAATCACTTCTCTTACCTAACCTACCTTCTTCCACTCAACTAATCTCTCTCCACCTAATTAAATCAACCAAAACATCATCAATCATCAATCAATCATCATCATCATCAATAAACCTATAAAGAAAGATTTTGGGCGTAATGAATGCTAAGCATTTTATACAAATCCATATAGTTTTTTGTCTAGATTTATTCCTTGGGTTTTGCATTGAATGAGAAGGATAGTATAAATTGCCCTCTTATAACCGCTGATATTAAATCACATTCATAATTCATATATAATTTATTAATTGTCCTCTACTAACTTCTAAAAATAAAACCGTTACTTGATTAATTTGGTGTTTAGCCATGTCATTAAAACCAAATACGTTATACATTTGCCCAAACTATATAAAAGCTGTACAACCCCATTAAACCAGAAACGGTTGGCCTTCCAACCCTGTACAGAAACGTTCATACATCTATGCAATTAAGTGCCCGTTTGGTATCCATCGGCGGAAACGAAAACGGAATGGAAATGAATGAAAACGGAATGTCATCTCAATTTTTATTCAAAAACTACCGCAAGGAGGTCTTACAAATTGAGAAAACGGGTCCTTCCAGTTTCTCCAACCCCTTCCTCCCAATTTCTCCATCCTTCCAATTTCTCTCAACGATAGATTAGCATCACCATCCTCCTCCACTCTACGGTTCTGATCCCCGTCGGCAGACCGTTTTCACCTGAGCCGACGACTCAATCATCCTCGGCAACGGCGTCTGTGGCGAGAGCGTGCGCCGACGAGTTCGTCAGAATCCGGCGACTGGAGTATTGCGGTGGCGGCCAGACCTCTGGGAGAAGCAAATTCTCGGACTCGCTGACGCCAGCGCTCAGGAGGGGACTTCCAATTCCAAAGGTTCGAGAATCTCACATCACTTTCTATTAGATCCCAGATCAATTGAAAAAATTATGTTTTGAAATTCGGTGTTAATTGCTTTCAAATATTGAAGTGCTATGGTCGGGTTCTATCGCTCAATTTTTCCATGTGAATTTGCAGATGCAAAGCACAATGATAGGACAATTGCTATTCGCTGAAAGCACTCGGTCACCAAGCAGCGGAGGAGGTGCAAGATTAATGAGAGGTAAAAGGTCTCTTCTTTGTGTAACCGATATAATAAGGAGATTTTGTTATATTTTTCCCGATTGCGCCTGCAAGCCGCTGCTCGGATGCTTTTGTAGGCTCGATTTATGGGCTGAGGTCAGGGATCGAAAGGTTCTAGAGATTCTGGAAATTGCAAGATCAGCACTTTTTCATGCTAACTGTTCTTTGAAGTTTCAAAATAAGCGTGGTTTTAGAAATTGATGTGTGAACTGAAATCTTGGTCTTTTACTTAAGAATTATACCATTAAGGAGTGCATACTTGCATTGCATATATAGGTAGAATGGAAAAAAAATGTATAGTGCACATGTAAACCGTTTGAAATCCTATCAATTGGATGTTTCTCACAGTAAATTCTATGCAGCCATGTTGCCACCTTTTGCATTGCAAAAACTGAAGAGAGTAGAGCAAATGCTAGGCATCACACTGTTGGAATCAAACCCCGGGTTACGATGAACGAATCATACTTCTTAATACACAGGTTTGCTTATCCATCCTTAATGTCCATCCTTCTTAATGTCCATCCTTGCATTGTTTTAGTTTCTTTTTACATACATTTTTATTTTTTGTTTCCCAAGATGTAGGACAAGCTTATCTGTGGTATCATGCAGTTCTCATAGTTGTTGTAAGGGTATCAGCTCTAAATAGCTTTAGGATGGTATTGCCATTTGATTAGCATAACATGTAACCATGAGTTCTGAGGTTGTAATTTCTTTCACATGCAGCTCTTATTCAGTCCCTCAATGGTGAAAGTATGTATGTTGAATTGGCACATAAGCTTATGGCTATTCGGGTAAGTGTATATTCCATACAAAATTCTGTTATTATGTTGAGATCTGGGTCATGTTGTTCCATACGGACCTATGATTTAGCTTAATCATAAATGTGTTGCTTTGCTCTTACTGAAGTTTATATCCATCTGGCATGATAGTATCTGTCTAATGACTTCTTCCTTTTTTCCATACTGCAAGGACCTTTGTAGCTTGGTGTCCTTTTGACATCAGTCTGTCACATACTTTTGGTTGTTTCGGAGGGAGTTCATGATAGTAGGATGTGGAATCTGATGTCTACGGTATTCATTAATCCGCCCTCACTTATTAAACGTTATTCAGATACCTCATAATTTCATTTTTAAGAAGATTTCGACCTCTGGAATACTCCATCCTCATCTTCATTCATCAGAAATTAGAAATCCAAGAAATCTTCTCTCTTAGAGGCATCTAGCTTAAGGTTTGTAAAACTAATAAATGTCTCTAGAATAAACTCCTTTTTGTTTTGTGCACTATTGAATAAATGCAATTCACTGCTTTGATATGAGTGATTGAAGACTCCTGAGTAGGTATTTTTTGTTGTGGAGGCTGATGCTGTTTGTTTGAGCTGAGATGTTAATGTGATTCCAATATTAATGTTGAGAACAATATTTGGGCTCTGTTTAGGTGATTGGAGGATTTTTGTTCATGGAATTTAATGGTGGGTATAATTCTGGTATATGAGGGTGTTCTGGCAGAATTCGGTTATGGGGATCAAAGTATACTCTTATCACACCTCAAATATGATAGGATTTGTTAATTCATAGGATTTCCTCTTAGCATTATCTGAAAGTTGTTAGAGATTGTGCTGGAAAAGAGATCATTAATACTAATTTAGATTAAGAAAATTTATGCGAACACCATTCTTAGTTATGTTGGAAGATTAGAAACAATTTGTTTTAGTTTGTGATTGTTTGAAGGAATGTGCTATTGCTGGATCATTTTTTAATGCACAATTCTCCTAATATTGATGTCTACTGACTCCTAATGTAACTGTTTGGCCCATGAAGGAAACCCGTTTCACCCAAATGCACAGCTCATAGAGATTCCTGTGATGGTTGTGAATATTGTCCGTTCTGTGTGGTTCTTCCTTGCCTTATGAAGTTGCAGCAGGTATGTATATATCCAGGTTTCTATTGAGAATTATGTGTTTTCTGTCTTGACAGGTCATCTTTGCCGGTAGTGTAGAATTTAAGATGTCAAAGGCTATGATTGGTTGCAGTGGAATGTGTAACTCATATCTTAATGTCGACTATAGTTTTTGATTAATTAATTGCTCTTGACTACTCTGATGATGATATATGGCAGATTAGTAATCATCTTAAGCTTATAAAACCAAACCCCAAGGATGACATGGATAAGCAAAAGAAAGATGCAGAATTTTCTGCTGCAGTTCTTGGTTCTGATATTGATCATGTTGGAGGAAACACACAAAATGAAAGCTTCATGGGCCTCAGTGATGTTAAGCATTGTGTTAAAATGCTTGCATTGGAAAAATTGATGCTTCCCTGAAAGCATTCTGTCTATGTAAGCTGGTTTTCTTCTTTCTTAATTATCTTCACTAATTAACTTCTTTTAGAATATGAATTTTAGATTGTTGCAGCTAGCACTGATCATTATAGGATTTATTTGTTTTTAGGGGATCCAGTGATGATCTCTTTTTTGGGTATGCAATCTAAAGAACCAGGTTGTTAATATGTCTAGCATACCATAGTGCTTTGATGATTTGATTCATGGCTTAATGTTGAATCATGAAAAGCTGATGGATCAATTCATTTGGTGATTTCTCATTCATGGCTGATGCTGAATCTTGATTTGAGTATGAAGTCACAATTTGCTTAGACTAATAGTGCAGCTGAATATTGCATGATTTTCTGAATTTTTTTTAGACTGATGTATCTAGAAGAAGCTTGGAATGAAAGATCATTTATAGACTGATGTATCTATAAGAAGCTTGGAATTGAAGATCACAGATTGAGATTAAGGTATGTTGGTTAAAATCTTAGTGTAAGTGAAGTTTTTTATGTTTAAATATCACATAGGCTGGGAATGAAATTCAAATCAGGTTCGTTCTTTACCTGTATTCTTTGTAGCTCAGACCAAATCTATCTCAGCTCGGGCCTGGAGGAAGCTGATTTCCACGGCGGCCGTCGCCTGTGTCTGTCTATGATCTTCGTGACCATGTCGAAGATGAGTTTTCGCTCGGGTCTGGAAATCTTGGAGGCATTTGTGCCCTTACTGGACTGCTTATTTTCGAGTAGAAGGAAAACATCGGCTTCATCGGGTAGGTAATTTAATGTCCGTAGGATCTCTGATAGGTAAATGTAGTCTGGGTCTAGTTGATCGTCTGCACTTTCGTTTGTATCAGGCGATTTCAATTGGAATGATCCCCCTGAGCTCGATGGGCTACGCGCCTTATCGTCCAAATCTGGAAATTTTGAGATGGAAAACCATTTATGATTAATGTCTCGATAAAATCCATATGTATTCTCTATTAAGCCATGTACTGTTCGTACCAAATGAAATCTCTAAGATCTGCAGTCAGAATTCACAATTACTACTCCAAAGTTTGAAATTCAGCTTTAAGGACCACACCTATTTGGATACCTAAATGAGTAAATGATCCCATTTCTGTACTTCCCATTTTTGAAATTCAACTCTCCTTTTACTGCACAAAGCAAAAGTAAATGAAATAGATTGAAGTAAATGAAATAGATTGAAGTAAATGAAATAGATTGATGTACGGTCTTGAAAGGATCTCTAAAGAAGAGGCAATGGATCATCTACAGCCCCATGATTTGTGTATGTATTTCTATGTACGGTAAATTGATTGAAAAAATAAAATAAAATCAAAATACACTTTCTTCCTACACAAACTTATCAACATTATTTAATACAATTAGCATTCAAAATGTTCACATCTGTTTCGATATATCACCTAAAAATAAATATATATATATATCACATAAATAAAAATAAAATGCGATATTCTGAACTTAGTCTTCTATTGATATTCACACATCCATAGTACGTATAAAAAAATCATCTAACACATAAATCTCAAGTTTCATGCTAATTAAATGATTGCCCACGCCTCAAATAATTGATGCAAAGCTTCAATGCACTTTCTTCCTATAGACGTTACAAAACTCTTCAAAATTATTTGATACAATTAGTATTCAAAATGTTCAAATTTGTTTTGATATTTCACAAAAATGATTATTAGTCTTTTATTATATATTGATGTTCACACTGATTCACACATCCATAGTATATATAAAAAAAACTAGATTATTGCCCGTACCCTGTATGGGACAAGATCAGTAATATTTTTTCAATGTATTATTCAGTTGATAAAGAAATGTATAATAATATTATTAGGAATTAGACATTGATATCGTTTTTTTGATTCAAAATCATTACAATATTTTGTTAATCCAAAAGCGTGATTTGATGTTAAAAATACATTTGAATTTGAATTTTTATACTATGAATTAAATAAAAAATATCGATCAAATACTATCATTTTATTTCAAAATATATTTGATCAATTAAAAAATCATATGTGATACTACATAAAATCTCAAGTGAAATATTTTATCATCATCGAAAATTACTTACGCTGCTATATACTTTCTTACTTATATATCCAAACAAATTCTCAGTAAAATAATGAGTACATGCAAGGTAGCCGTTGACCCGTTAGTTATTATTTCTGAATGACTTCCATACATACATATAATGTACCGTAATAAGAAAGGCTTAAGAGTTAAGACTCATTATAACTCTATCAAATGTGTTTCTAAATCAAATTACATAAAGGTCGTATAAAAAGAGCGATGCCCAAATACTAGTTATAAATAAACAAATCATGCGGAAAAATTTACACGAAATTGCATTAAAGTTTCTGGACCAAATTTTTTGTTTTTTTTGAATCTAATGACATCCATTATGGTATGGTTTGGGGTATGGTTTGGGGGGGGGGGGGAGATTGGGCCCAATATTAGACTAATGTCCAACCTCAATTAATGGGCGATCAATGCTTGCATTTATATGGGCATTTGTGGGCTTCACCATGTCTGAGCCAAATGTGGGGAATTTGAGGCTGAGAGAAGCAAACCTAGTCAAAAACCCCTAGCTCTCCCCTCTTGATGTCACTTAAAAACCTCTCGATCATCTTTGTTTTCTTGCTTTGCTTTTCGTTTTCGTGTTTGATTTGGTTGTTTGATGCTTCGCGGTCGTTTTGCTTGAATTTCGACTTGATTTTTGTTTTTGTTTTGGGGCTTCGCCTCTGTCTTCGTTCTTCAATCTTGGTTTCGTTTTTGGGGCTTTATTTTTGGCTTGGATGTCGCTTCCTTGCTTTTGTTTTTGGGGATTCGTTCTTGCTTGTGTTTTTGTTTTGTGGCTTGGATCTGGCTTGCTTGTTTGTGCCTTCGACCTTGCTTTGTTTTGTTGTTGTTTTTGGGCTTTGAACTTGCTTCTGTTTTTGGTTTTGGCTTCGATCTCGCTTGTGAGGTTTGTGCCTTCGATCTCCCATTCGTGGTTCTGTTTTTGCGGCTTCGTTCTTGCTTCTGTCTTTGGTTTGTGGATTGGATCTCGCTTGCTTGAATCTTATTGGTTTTAAAAGCACTCCAATGGATTCCCTAAAAACTTTCATTTTCTACCTACTTTATTCTCAGAAATACTCAAAAGTACAACTGCATAAATTACCGTGCTAATGTTGCTTTATGAACAAAAGATATGGGACAGAGGGAGTATATATTACTATAATACTAGAAGTTTAACCCCGCGATCGCGCGGGTCTAGGTCGCTATGTATAATAAAAGTGTATTTTAAATAGGTTTTACTATTGCCGTCCCAGGGACGATAAATAAGCCCTTTACAACATGAAGTTTGATAAAGATTGAATTATTTAATCTCACTCAATCTTTATCGAAACTTTTCTCCAAGAAATTTCTTAATAAAAATATAAATCAATTATGTATTAGATTATAGAAAAATTTGTGATTTTAAATATGTTTATGGCTTTTAGGTTGAAGCCATGTAAATATATGGTTAATGATTCAGCCGACTTCTGTGCTTGAGGTTTGGTAAACCTTAAGTAGTTTTTATATACGGATTAGAATTTAGTAGGACTTGAAAATGCCATATATAAGATTACAAAGTAGTTAAAATAGTACTCCTTGTAAGAGTTGAAGAAAGAAAGAACCTCGAGTCTTTCAACTAACTTTGGTTGCACGCAACAGCTAGGAAGCTTACCAAGTTAATAAAAAAAACTCAATAATAATCAGCTTTTAACACTATATATATGCCTGCATAATCCTGATAATAACTGCTAGCCCGTCTTACATACCAAATTATATACACAAATATGAGCGAGGAATAGGATTCTCAATTGACTTCAAGCCATAATAATAGTACAGCTCACATAACATCAGCAAGAGCGCCATAATAAGAGTACAACTCACATAACATCAGCAAGAAAACATCAAATGGCCAAAATAAATTATATCACATTTGAAAAGAAACAGTCAACTTCACAAATACAATCCTTTTGAGGGAAAAAAACTTAACCCACTAAAGACATTGTTCATTTAACTGGCAGGTAGAAATGTTTCTCCAACTGCTACTGATTTTGGCATTTTGCTCCTTTTGAGCAGATCAGCCAATTCCCACCATAGAGGAGGAAGCCCCTGTGGAATCAGAAAGAGCCCCACATGAAAGATTGCAGCGATCGTCGATCTCGGATCGCGTACGGGCGAAGAGCGGGCGCTAGCAGTGAAGATTGCAGTCAGAGACATCAATAGCTTGACTTGTGCAAAATTGGCATTGCATGTGTTGGACTGTCAGCCTTGATAAATAATTCCATTGCCCCCACCTCACCTAAGACTTTCAAAGCAAAGATGAAGGCAAATTCAAAATTCAGATAAACTACATAATAAATCAGATAAATCTATTACCAGGGTAACAATATAAACTGAGAACTGCACTAATAATTACACTAAGGCCGGGTTCACTAACCAAAACAATATAAATTATAAAATTGGTTCAAAGAGAGGATTTGGGACTCCTTTGAATAATTGTATTTCCAGAGGATTATAAGCCTGTTAACTTTTTTTTTGCTCCTCTATTAGCTTTTCAACTAATTACTTCTCTATGGTCTAGATCTATTAGCTTTTAAACATGAGAGTGGTAGAAGTATTATTAATAGTTAAGTATTTAAAAGAGGCCACCGTATTTCAGATGAAACCTGCAAGATTTGATTAGTTATCACTTGTACCAAAAAAGGTTTATAGTAGAAGCCACAAAATTTGAAAGCTAAGGTGAATACCTTTGGAGCCCATATTTCTTCATATTTGCAGGCTATGAGCATTGCACCAATAACCAGTAACTGCAACCGATCATATCGTACAATCATATCATAAGCAAACATTCAACAACATATCGCATATGAAATACGGCAAAAAATTGAACGGTTTACCTTGCTACGCATCTGTACAGCAAATGCATCTGGTCAGCAGCATATTAACAGCCATATTCTACACGGATTTCATTCTAGAGGAAGATTGAACAATAACAACCATTAATTGTACAGTTTTACTCATGAACACGCATATTAGAAGGCTTTCTCTCGGGCATAGAAGATAGACTACTCCTACTCGATAAGGTCATTTTGTTCAGCTGTAAATAATAGACAAAGTTTATTACAAAAAGAACCAAGAAAAAACAACAGAATTTGTAATGTAGTTTCCTAAATTGTGCTCATGTATGTGTTAATACTTCCAAATCTGAGGCTAACACGGAGACTATGGGCTTTAAATTTTGTTACTACTGGTTGTTCAACTTGGTTCTAATTCTATATGCAAGTTCAAATCCATATATAATATATAGTTGATAACCTGATATAATAATCAATTTAAAATAAAAGCTTACCTTTGATAGGATGGATGCAAGCTTCTCCCTTGATTTGGACAACCTGAAGACACCAATTATACAAACCAGAATCGAATCGCTGTATACGACATCAGCATTTGATGAGCTCAGAATGGGTATCTAACTATCTGAAGGCTTTGTTGTCTTCGGCTTTTTAGCCCGAGAGGAAGCCAGCTTTTTGTTCTTCATTTCAAATCCTTCCCAAAATGACCAAGATCTTGTACTGCTAATTCCATGTTCTTCACTATTATACCCAAGTATAATACATGCTTTTCTCCATTTGATAACCAGCCAACCACGGCCGGAAATGCATCAACTCCCAGCTTCTTTACCTTTGGATCAAAAACATCAATAAACTACAGCAAAAAATAGGGTTCCAGAGGGCGTCAAGGTAAAAAACCATGGCAAATATTCTTTAAAGCTTCTACTCCCGATATTGCCATTGAATTTGCAAAACCTAATTCACAGTGCAAAACCTAGCCTAGCAATTAGAATTTATGCATGAAATTTGAAAGCTCAAAACAACAGAAAAATATGAAGAGCCATGAGGAATCACATATCGACACCATCAATGGCGATATCGGGAGTAGAAGCGGATGTGAACCCAATGGCATAACTTTCATTGAAACTGCGCAAGTAACGATCAACTATAGACGATGAAGTGGCCAAAATACTCAATAACAGACCGCCTGTAGCATGGAACATTATAAGAGACAACAGGCAATAGGAAAACAAAGAATAGAATTAGCTGGTAGGGGCAAAAGAAAGCATACCCCAAAAACGTGCGGAGGCCTGAATCCTTACCAAATAATCTATGGTAGACTGCCTAGGCTTTATACCCGGTATTCTTGCACCCATCTTATTCAAATAACAGACAATAGAGTAAGGACGAAATGAATAAACAATTTCAAATTTTCTTTTCACCATTACAGAAGAGCATGAAGCAGAACACCAAAAATGTGAAGATACACATGCAAAATAACTTGAAGTGAATAGACAATTCCAGACCACATACCATCTTCGCATTCACAAGATCTATATCCCCAGACATATCCATAGCAATCCGAGCAGAAATCTTTTCAGAAGTTCCAGCTTTTGCAGCGGTTGCACTTCTTCCGTGTATACGGAGGCAGAAGCAACATCAACTATACTAAAAATCTGTTTGTTTTGAGTTTCCCCTTTTGATTTGGCTTCCTCTTTGATTCTTGATCTTGCAGCAAGAAGAGCGGTTAGTGATAGTCAGCAACCTATACACAAAAGGACAGAAATTTGTTCCCATATAATTCAAACAGGTTGCAATAATGTTAATATGGATAGAGCAATTGGTTCAGACAATACCATCAACGGGGTAGCAAGCTTTGCCCGATAAGCGAATGCATAATCACAGATTTTCCAATACATAAATAAGATCTCCAAATCTTTACTCCAGCAAGACTGGAACCTTCAAAGCCTGCAATTACACCTTCACATAGTCAGATTGAGCCCTAATTCAGTTCCCAAAGCCTCAAACACATTCAATTAGACCTAATTTTACACTCAATCGATCGAGAGCTTGCGGATTCTGGTTTAAATCTACAACGGAGAGAGAGAGAGAGAGAGAGAGAGAGAGAGAGAGAGAGAGAGAGAGAGAGAGAGAGAGAGAGAGAGAGAGAGAGAGAGAGAGAAGAATTGCCTGGACCTTCTGTTGCATGTCGAACTTGATTTCCTCGATTGAGTCGAGCAACATCAATCCTATAATCTACCCTATCAGATGTATGCAGAGATCAACCAAATTGAAATAGATTTTGAAATTCAAAACCCTAGTTCCCAAAAAAACACAGAGAAAGGTAAGGAGCAGATTCAGAAAGTTGAAATTGACCTTCATGATTGACAACGGTGCCACTGACATCGGCGGTGTTGAAGAACGGCATCAATTGGTCGGCAAGGAACATGAACACGCAGACCACGGCGACAGGAGGCTGACCGATCGCGCCAATGACGGTGACCCAGGTGAGAAAGTAGCCGAGTAAGCATAGAACAGAGCCGGCGAGAATGACGACCTTTGGGCCGGCGAGGCGAAGAGGCGGTTTCAGGGCCGATTTTGGACGGCGAAGGTGTAGAGCAATCCGGGAGGACGCCGATGTTAGATTTGGGAAGACGGCGATTTTAGGGCGAGGACGGTGATTGTGGGAGTAGCTCTGGGAGGATTTTAGGGCAGAGAAGTAGATTCCGAAGGTGGACGGAGTTCCGCTCTATTAATTTGCTTAGGACGGAATGGAGTCTGAGGCGGTGGGAATTGGGTCTGGGGAGATGCAAGTGATTAGTTTTTGAGGGGAAAGGGAAAGTGGTGGGGAAGGAGAGGAAGACGATGGCGGGAGGAAGGTGAAGGGGGGAAGGTAGAGAGATAACCGGTGCCATTGAAGGGGGCTGCTCTTTCACCTCCACTCATAACAACAGAATTAATGCATGCTGGCATCAATACTCCGTGCAGTCCAAAGGTCTAAACCGAAAGGATGTGTTCAAAATTCAAACCGTTCATTCCTGTCAATTGAATATCATCGGAATAGAAAACAAATTATCTTAATAACATTCAAGGCAGACCAAATAAAAACTTTAGGATTGTGATAAAATGATGAGCATTCATTGCGGATTCAGACTGTAGTTTATAGTATTATAGATTTAGTACAGTAGGAAAAAAGTTATGGAATCTTACTAGCACAAGTTGTAAATCCCACTATCAACACGTTTTTTCTCTCATATTTTACGGGGTTATTCTATTTTTTTACCCTATCTTTTCTACAAATTAAAATTTTTACATCATATTTTTATAATTTTACATTTTACCCTAAAATTTAGCCTATACTAAATGTCAAATCTGGGTCCGCACCTTGCTTAAAGCTTATTATCATGTACTTAATGTTTTGTTTACAATTACTATATATGTTGTATAGTTAGTCACGCATATATTAGATACAATAACTACGCTTGAAAGAATCTTACTGTATGAATGCCTGAACTTCACATCGAAAAAGATCCATAGCATTTGTTCATTTCTCTTTCTAGCTTTGTAATTATATATAACTAGCATAACCTGTCGTGCCATGCACGACTATTTCACTTAAAAATATTAAAATAAAATTATATATTTTTATGGAAAATATTATATAAGTTTTATTATATGAACATGTTTTTTATCTTTTAAAAGGAGTGATATTGTTTTTGAAGTTCATATAACCCAAAAAATATATATAAGACATAATTTTTTCACTCATTTGTATATTTTTATAAAACCTGATTATAAGAATATAAATTGATATTTTATTTACAACTTTTATCATATATTAATAACGACTATCATAAATGTAAATATAATTAAAAAAATTCATCAACTGATAAAGTGATAATGTTTATAAAAAAATTAATAGAAATTGTGGGAAATCACAAATTTACTTCTATTAAAGAAATAAGTTGAATCCAGCATTCATAAATTTTTCTTAATTTGTTTGTGAAAGATTTTTCCCTATAATGCTTTTAGAATTAATAATGACAAACGCTTTTTCTTATAAGTAGATAAGAAGAAATTCAATAGGAAAACCCTATATAATGCCAATAATAACTTCTTTTTTTATATATGAGGTAGGGTCAAAATTAATGTGGTGGTTCAAAAACGACCACTTGTATGTTTGTATTAGGAAAATAAGCAGCGTTTGTATAATTTGAGAAATATTGTGGGATTATTTTGTAAATAATTAAAAATTATGAAAAAGATGTACGTTATCAAGATATAAATCGAAATTATTGTTTGGATAAATCAAATTTGTTATAAAGATAGAAAAAAATCAAATATAATGGGTAAAAAAATATAGTAGATCATGTAAATATAGAAAATAATTAACTTAAGCTTAAAAAATGCTAAATTTACTCAAGCAAATAAAATAATTAAGTAACAAAATTAGTCTTTCTAATAAAAAAATAATTTAAAATTTTATCTTAAAAATTATAAATTTAACTAAGTAAATCAAATATAATTAGTTCATAGTAATTATATTTCAAAAATTCAAGATATATATTAGAATCATGTTTTTCAATTAAGTGATATATTAAAAAAGACAGAATATCTTACCAAAATTTGAAATTTTGAATATATCTTTTATATAAATAGATAATATAGTAAAACCCAACAAAAAAATACTTAGTAAAATAAAAAAAAACCTAAGTATATGCTACGTAAATAAAAACCCTATCAATGGAAACTCCCAACTTAGAAGAGAACAGGATTTGTATAACCCTAATATATGCTACGACTTTGACCCAAAAAAGAAAAAATATGCTACAACAACTATATATGACAAATAGTTGCACAAATAACAACTATGACCAAAATTTTTTTTAGGAAAATCGTAGATCTATATTGATCGTAGCAAAATTATATGTGCTTTATTATACCATACAATATCTAATTATATGGATAGATACGATATCTAATTAAAAGATATTGATAAGGTATGACTAACGACGGTAAGATATTTTGGTAGTTAATTAAAAGACTTTAAAAATTATTTTGGTTAAATATGTGGTGGGGCCAGAATCAACGTGGTGGTTCGAAAACGGTCGGCTTTTATAATATACTAGCTGTACCCGTCGTGCCATGCACGACTCGTGTTTTATAACTTTTTGAATATTATATAAATATAATATAAGTTTCAAAGATAAAAATTGTTAATAAATCAATTTTAAAAAATATAATTTATTTAGAAAAAGGGGCTTCCATTTTAAAATTATTAACAAAATTTGAAATTTTAAAATTATTAAATAAATTTGAATTTTTAAAATTATTTCGTACATAAATAGATTAATAAGGTAGTTGAAAAGATAAGTTAATTATTATGTATCTTTTATAGAGGGAGATTTTAAAGATAGATCATATTGCTTTAAAGATAGATATTAGATGAATAGAAAAAGGATAAAATTAAAGATTAGATAATTAAGGAAATTTTAAATACAATAGATATTAGATGGGTAAGAAAAAAGATAAAATTAAAGATCGATTAGATAAATAAGAAAAATAAAACACATAAAATTGTTAATGAAGTGGGGCCAGAATTAACGTGGAGGCTCGAAATTCTCCGGCTTTAATATATAGTATAGATATTGAATTGATTTCTCTTTCTAACTTTTATTCATCGATCGATCTATTTATCGTCCATGACTTATATCCTTAATTGTTCATACATCAAAGTCTAAAGTATTTACTCACTTAATTTCTCTTTTTCTGAAAGTATTTACTCAATCATTTACCGTCGATGAATTATAAAAGCATTCAAAAATTTTGAAATGGAAAATTAAAACTCCGTGCATATATGGTCTAAGACAAATCAAGTCCAATCAATTGTACGTAGTTTTTGTTATTGAAGATACCATGCATGAAAAGCATATATGGTCACATTACATGCACGCACGCCCTGGCATTAATTTATTTAAGATGCGTACATTCGATTGGATCCGAATCAAGATCGGCCGATCGATCAGTCAATCGAACAATAGTGAACGCATAGACACTTGACTCCGAGGCATTGTCCGACCGGGATGTCCACAGCGGCTCGGCAAACTTCGACACAATCCCCATCATTCTTGCAGGGTTTTGCAAGAGGCACTGATACGAAGCAAACTTTCCCCAGGTTAAGCTCCCTCGTACATTCGTAACCTAATAACACGTACAACAACGTTCGCACAACATGCACATATATGAGTATGAAATAGATGTACGTAAGAAATGATAATAAGATTTCATTAGGAAGCAAACTAATCAAGGAAGATAGTTAATCGACCACGTACCTGAGATTAAAGAAAGAGCAAGAGCAAGAATGAAGATAGTGTAAGGGCCCTTCATTATTCTTTCGAGTGGACAATGACTTTAAACAAGCATGCACAACAATATATGTTATCGAACTCGATCGCTATATATATGGTGCATTGCATTTTATGATGGAGATACGTAGAAGGATTTACATACACCTTGTTCTATCAATAAGGATGTTGAGTCACACTCTACATATTTATTTGTTGAGCTTCTTAAATGAACACATAGATCAGATCGACTAAAGTAAGATAGATTATCTCAGTGCCTACTTAAAAGGGGTATATGGTAAGTAAGAATATTTGATAGGTAGAGATTGGTTTCACCGAAAAGAAACTAAAAATGGAATTGCTTCCACCGTCAAATTAAGCAAGTGCATGCATGAATCCCAAAAGCCAAGTTTTCATTAGTTTTAGTTTTAAGAATCAATATATATATATTATAAAAGCCGACCGTTTTCGAGCCACCACGTTGATTCTGGCCCCACTTGGTTTTAATTTTTTTTCCAACTCAAATATATAATAACAACTCTATATCTTTTATTTTCCTTAATTATCTAATCCTCAATTTTATCTTTAAATCATACTATCTATCTTTAATTTTATCTTCTCTTACAAAAATCATTTTAATTTACAAGTGCCTGTTCAAAGAAGATATAATAATTATACGAATATAAAAAAGGGAGATGACTTTTATCTTGGAATACATTCATGTTCCTATAGGTACGTAAATTGAAGATAAAATCATATTTGTCAAAGAGGATTCTTCTTTGATATATAGATCATATATAGACCTGTCAAAAGCTGACCCGACCCGAAAACCCGACCCGACCCGACCCGAAAATTTTGGGTTTCAACCCGAAAATTTGAACCCGAAACCCAGTTTGAACCCGAACCCGATAAACCCGAAAGTTTCTGGGTTAGGGTCAGGGTCAACCCGCTGGGTCAAGAAATCTATAAGGCGGAAAACTTATTTTAGCATACACTCTAATATAATGAAATGACAGATTGACGGGTGATTGTGCACCCAAAGGTTTTAATTATATTACAATATATAAAGTTTATTTTGGAAAATTATGATATATTTTATTATTAAAATATTTTAAAATAATATTTTGTTATTATATTTTATTATTTAAATAATATTTTATTTAAATTTTGTTCAAAAAATTGATACTCTTGACCCGTTGGGTTGACCCGACCCGACCCGAAACCCGAAGCGACCCGACCCAGTTTGACCCGTAACCCGATTGACCCGAACCCGAACTTGACCCGAACCCGGAACGACCCGACCCGAACCCGCCCGACCCGATTGACAGGTCTAATCATATATATATGACTTTTTTTTGGAAAAAGAAAAAATTCGAATATATTACAGTACCAATAAAACATCAACTTTTACATACAATGTAAGTAAAGATAAGCTTGCCCTACAAGCAACATCTACGTTTATGTATTCTCTACTATTTTTTCAATAAGGAATCATATATTACTATTCATGCACACATATTATAATATTCTGTTTTTTATAAAAAGTTTCTCTACTTGACCAAAAACTAGAAAAATATGTCTTAAAAGATGTATTCAAATTTTTGAATTTTGCTAAGATATTCTATCTTTTTTAATATATCCCTTAATTGAAAAACATGAATGTAATATATATCTTGAATTTTCGAAATATAATTACTATGAACTCATTATATTTGATTTACTTAATTAAATTTAGAATTTTTAAGATAAAATTTTAAATTTATTTTTGATAGAAAGACTATTTTTTTACTCTATTATTTGATTTACATTAACAAATTTAGAATTTTTAAGCTTAAGTTAATTATTGTCTATAGTTACATGAGCTACTTTATTTTTTTACCCATTATATTTGATTTTTTTTTTCTATCTTGATAACAAATTTGATTTTTTAGCCAAATAATAATTTCGATTTATATCTTGATAACGTATATCTTTTTCATAATTTTTACTTATTTACAAAATAATCCTACAAATTTTCTCAAATTATACAAACGCCTCTTATTTTCCTAACACAAACATACAAGTGGTCGTTTTTTAACCACCACATTAATTTTGACCCTACCTCATATATTTAAAAAATTAATTTTTTATTATTCGCATTATATAGGGTTTTCCTATTGAATTTCTTCTTATCTACTTATAAGAAAAAACTTTTGTCAATTATTAGTTCTTAAAGCATTACAAGGAAAAAGCTTTCACAAACAAATTAAGAAAAATCTATAAATATTGGATTCAACTTATTTCTTTAATACAAGTAAATTTGTGGTTTCCGAAAAATCTATTAATTTTTTATAAAATTTATCAATTTATCAGTTGATGACATTTTTTAATTTTTTTTACATTTATGATAGTCGTTATTAATATATGATAAAAATTGTTTTAAAATATTAATTTATATTCTTATAATCAGGTTTTATAAAAATATACAAATGGGTGAATAAATTATGTCTTATATATATTTTTTGGGTTATATGAACTTAAAAAAAAAACAATATCACTCTTTTGAAAGAAAAAAAAAGATGTTCATATAATAAAACTTATATAAAAATTTTCATATAAATATATAATTTTATTTTAATATTTTTAAGTGAAATAGTCGTGCATGGCACGACAGGTTAAGCTAGTTATAATAATGCCACAATTTCTATGAATTTTATGCGTGTGATACTTATTCTTTCCTATACGAATTAAAAATGGAGTAGGGGCGGGATATATGTATCTTCTTGTAGCTAAATCTCTCTCTTATGGTCTACCATTCAAATATGTATTGTTACATAAATGTATACGTAACTGAGGCATTTTTAAGCAAATGCTATTTAACCATTTTTTATTATGAGTAAGAGAATATTATAAGCAAGTATGTTACCATTATTTTCCCACAACTAAAAAAGTTTCGCTAACCGGTGTGTTTATGAGCACACATTGAGAAAGCAAATTTAAAAAATTATTCAAAACTACTTCATAATTAACATTAGCGAGCATATTTTAAAAAAAAATGTAAATTTTTTTTTAAGGTTGGGAAAAAAACCAATATTTACCTCACCCAACAAGAAAAACCAATATTAAAATTCATTGATTGAAGTATTTGCAGTAGTTATTTCTACAATAGCATCAAGCAGAGAGGGGCAAGGAATAAAATTCATTCGCTCATTGATGACAGCGGTAGAAGTGTTAGTGATGAGAAAGATATCAGGGCATTGATCGTAAGGCACTTTGAAGGGTTCTTGGGGGAAAAACCTGATTGCAGGCCTGCTGACTTGGATATTCTCAGGGAAGGAAATCTGCCGAACGACAGAGATCGTGAAGAGATGGTGAGATTTTTCAGCAAAGACGATGTTAAAAAGGCTCTCTGGAGTATAAACAAGAACAAAGCCCCTGGATCCGATGGATTCAATGCTCATTTCTTTCGGAGGGCTTGGAATATTATAGGCGAAGACTTCTCCGCAGCTATCCTTGATTTCTTTGAAAGGGGTCACCTGCTAAGGGAGGTGGGGAACACTGTTATTGCCTTAATTCCGAAGGTAGACAGTCCAGTGTCAATTAGTGAATTCAGGCCTATTTCTTGTTGTAGTGTCATCAGTAAGGACGATGTTAAAATGGCTCTCTGGAGTATAAACAAGAACAAAGCCCCTGGATCCGATGGATTCAATGCTCATTTCTTTCGGAGGGCTTGGAATATTATAGGCGAAGACTTCTCCGCAGCTATCCTTGATTTCTTTGAAAGGGGTCACCTGCTAAGGGAGGTGGGGAACACTGTTATTGCCTTAATTCCGAAGGTAGACAGTCCAGTGTCAATTAGTGAATTCAGGCCTATTTCTTGTTGTAGTGTCATCAGTAAGGACGATGTTAAAATGGCTCTCTGGAGTATAAACAAGAACAAAGCCCCTGGATCCGATGGATTCAATGCTCATTTCTTTCGGAGGGCTTGGAATATTATAGGCGAAGACTTCTCCGCAGCTATCCTTGATTTCTTTGAAAGGGGTCACCTGCTAAGGGAGGTGGGGAACACTGTTATTGCCTTAATTCCGAAGGTAGACAGTCCAGTGTCAATTAGTGAATTTAGGCCTATTTCTTGTTGTAGTGTCATCAGTAAGGTCATATCGAAGATGCTTGTCGCAAGGATTCAGGAGGTGTTACCTGGTGATTGATAGATCTCAAGGGGCGTTTTTAAAAGGCCGAAATATCAAGCACAACAGTGCAGTTTGTCAAGATATCGTTAAGAGCTACGGCAGGAAGAATATAAGCCCGAGATGTGCACTGAAAATCGATCTCAAAAAGGCTTATGACACGGTTGACTGGGGGTTCCTGTTCGTTGTCATGGAGGGTCTCGGTTTCAGCTCTGTTCTTATCAACTGGGTCAGAGAGTGCGTCACCAAAAGTCACTTCACCATTAAGATTGGCAAGAGTTTTCATGGGCATTTCAAGGGCGCGAGGGGGCTTCGGCAAGGGGACCCTCTCTCCCCGTATTTGTTTGTTATTGTCATGGAGTATCTCAGTCGAGGTTTCAGCAGAATGGAAGCATGGAGTTTTCAAGTTTCATCCTGGGTGTGCTCGGGCTGGGGTATCCAATCTCAGTTTTGTCGATGATCTATTTATTTTTTCGCATGGGAGCTCTGAGTCGATCAAGGCTGTAAAGGAGGTGCTCGACCATTTTAGTGCCGTTTCAGGGCTGGAAATCAATCAAGCCAAATCAAAAGTGTTCTGCGCTGGTCTTAAGGCATTCGAAGAGGCTGAGTTGTTGAGTATTTTGGGCATGGAGCAGGGGAGATTACCGGTAAAATATCTCGGCGTTCCGTTATCGAGCTCGAGGTTACAGAAGCAGGATTTTGAGGGCTTGTTGAAAAAAATCAGATCTAAAATCAACTCTTGGGCAAGCAGGCACTTGTCCTATGCGGGTTGGCTTGAGGTCACCAAGCTCGATTCCAGAAACTGGTGTGGCATGGTCTTGTAACCCCACGAGTTGCTTTCAACACTTGGAAAATTTTCAGTGGTGGTTCCATGACAAAAGACAGGTTGTTTCGGTGTGGCTTGATTCAAGATGAGGCTTGTGTGTTGTGCAGTGATGGAGTGGAGTCTACGCATCATCTTTGGTTCGAGTGCAGTTATACAAGCCAAGTGCTCCGTGATGTGCTGAAGTGGGCTCATGTGCATAGAAGAACGGTTAGTGTCGAGGATTGGAAAGTGCAAGCGAACGGATTGAGGGGTTGGAATACCCTTCAGTTTAGGATTTGGAACTTATGTCATAGTGCAGTTTTATACTACACTTGGAATGCTAGAAATATGGCTATCTTTAGGGATGAGTGTTTGGAGAAGGAAGAGTGTATTAGAATATGCATTTGCTTTGTAAGGAATTGCTTGAGAGCTAGATGTAAGGAAAAGTCGAGGAAGGATAGAAGATTACTAGCGAAGCTAGGTATCATAGATGATGTAATCAGTTAGCCTTGAGCTAACAGTTTTGTACGGCCACGTTTTGTGAATAAATAACTCCTTTTTTATTCAAAAAATATTAAAGTCAATGTAGTTTAAAAGCATACACACCCAAAATTTTGGCCATAGCTTACAAAAATAGTAGAAGAGAAGAAAGTCTATATCGTTGGGTCAGCTAAACGGACTTGCTTGTCGATCCGCATCCCGTTACATTTATATATTATTTTTATAATTTAATTATTATAAAAGATGTATTTTTTAAAAATATATATTGTTATGATTGCATAAAAAAAATTATTGTAATTTTTTTGGAAAAACTCATCGTGTTTGCAGGTCAACCCACGACCCGATAGTCGATTCGTAATTTTATTTTGTAGTGTATAGAAAAACAATTAAGTTAAATGGGTTCATCGTATGGGTTTACTCGTGAGTCGTGATCGATGCGACCCGAAATCAGTAGACGGGGTCAAGGGGTCACCACTTTGTTTACCGATCGACTCGATCTGACCCGTTAAATACCCCCAACTCCCCAAGTGTTTAAGTATAATGAGGTATCAAGATATCGTGTATGAATATGATTATAGGTGTAAATGATGCTCGTATCTAATTTTGGATATATAACACATACTTAAATGTTTCGTATAATGAGACATCGACAACAAAAAATTAATTAAGGGATAGGAATATGTTAGAAAAAAATGGCTAATTGATATCTAGTTTATCACTCTTAAGTCTTAACCATCAATTTATTCAGATTCTTTGTTTATGGTGCATTGTAATGGTTCAAGTTAATAAAGAGGAAGAGATCTGGATGAACCACATTATTACAACTCATGAGCATCTTGCTCTTTAAAACCAATCAGAATTAAACAGCGTTGTTACAACAGACTATAAAATGACAACCATCCATACCTTGAGACGTAGTATGGTGGTGGCCGCGGTGGTGGTGGACGTGGTGGCGTTGATGGTGGTGGAGCTGGTGCTGGTGCTGGCGGTGCACGGGGAAACCATTTGTAGTGATGAGGGCGATTGTGCTGAGGTGAAGGCGGTGAATCAAGATGGCCCCGTCTTTCTAGCTCTGAGCCGTGTCGATTGCGCTGGTGCTGGTGTTGGCCTTTTCGTCTGCCTAGCTCTGAGCCGATAACTTGTGCATCATAGTGTGGCGAAGAATGAACTTCAACCGCCACCATTGGTGCAATGTATGTAGCTGCTGAGTAACAAGTTTGCTGAATCATTAGCAGTTGGAGTTGGAGGATGATGGCCAGCAGAGTTACGAGCAATGGCGGTGAGACGGTATGCATTGGTCCGACTTTCGACTGATCGAGGGTCTTACCACAAAGACGGTTGAGGACCCAACGAGTAGTTTCTCGAGTAGATCGAATGGTCCTTGGTTTTGGTTGTGGCAACTTATGGGCAGTGAGGATATTGTCAATTGAATGCTTGCGAGCTTTTTTTTTTGGGTTTGAGCATTTCAGCGAACAGGTTGCAGGCATTTATTTAGGATGGGCAGCAATAACAATTTATTTTTTTTTGGTCGAACGAGGGGAAACCCTCAGGAATTTATTAGAAAGAAAAGCCTAGGCGCCTATAAGGCGTGGGGTGGACTTCCCCCTTACATCGTCTTCAATTAGCAACAACGTACAATTAGGTGGCTCGTCTAACACATGGATCCCTAGAGGGTAAGACAAGGCAAAAGAAGCGAGGGAGTCGGCGACGCGATTCGCCTCCCTAAAGACGTGGCAAAGCCGGACGGACCAGCTAAGTCTGTGGCCTGATCGCTCACCGGCACCGACGCAAGGGTGAGTAAAGTTTCCGCCGGCAGCCGGGGCGACAGTTCCATCCAATCCCATCCTTGCCCCTCAATCCAGAGGTCCCTGACCTTCGCATTCCGGATCTGACTCGACACAGGTCCTTGGGCGCAATTTATGAGCGGCTCGTCTTGTAACCACTTGTCGAGCCAAAAGTCGACCGTTTTCCCGTCGCCGACCAACCAGGTAGTTCCCCTCGTGATCACTTTCCGGACTCCTTCTCTAAGGCTGCGCCAGACATGAGATGGCCCTGCTGTCTCTCTGCCGTCCGCCCTAACATACTTCCTCCTGAGAGTTTGCACCCATAAATCATCATCATTCAACATAAATCTCCAACCCAGCTTCCCTATGATCGCAAGGTTGAGGTTGTACATGGTTCGGAGCCCCAATCCTCCTTCTGTTCGCGGCCTGCATACCTCGTCCCAAGCTACTAAATGGGTCTTCCTCCGATGGCCATCCGATCCCCATATAAAGGCTCTGCTCATCTTGTCAATATCTCTACAAACCGATCTGGGCAAACAAACAGACCCCATGGTATACACTGGGATCGACGCCAACACCGATCTAGTCAAAGTTACTCTCCCAGCAAAGCTCAGCTGTTTACTCTTCCACCCAGCGAGCTTGCTACTGATTTTTTCGAGCAGCGGTTGGAAGGTACTCTTGGATACCCGCTTGTGCAAGACCGGCATTCCGAGGTAACTCCCAAGGTTTTTGGTTACCTCAAAGCCGCACACGGCTTTCAACTCCTCAACCACGGTCTCTCTGACATTAGGTGAGACATAC
The DNA here is from genome assembly GCA_963924305.1 of Polygonum maritimum. Classification (NCBI taxonomy): domain Eukaryota; kingdom Viridiplantae; phylum Streptophyta; class Magnoliopsida; order Caryophyllales; family Polygonaceae; genus Polygonum; species Polygonum maritimum. The sequence goes on along the minus strand of OZ002735.1, from coordinate 34,317,415 downwards.
AACTTTGATTTTGCATTACTCACTTTTTGTCCTGAGGCCTTGCAAAAGTCATCAAGACACTTGGTGATCACTCTCAATTGCTCCGTCGATGCCTCCGCCATTAGCACAATGTCGTCGGCAAAGAACATGTGGGAGAGATCCGGGCCCTGCCTTGTTATTCTGATTGGCATCCACTCCTTTCTTTCAACAGCCTCGACGATCGTCTGACTCAAACGCTCCAAAGCCAAGACGAACAGGTAAGGCGATATTGGGTCGCCTTGGCGGATCCCTCTGTCCGGCTTGAAGACGTTGGTGAGCTCGCCATTCCATAGAATCTGCATGGTGGGAGTTTCAATACACGCTCCGATCCACTTCACCCACTTCTCTGAAAGGCCAGCATCCCGCAAGGTTTCTTCAATGAAGTCCCACCTCAGCCTATCGTATGCCTTCTCAAGGTCGATCTTGAGCACCATCCATCCCTTCCTCCCCCGCTTCTTTCGCATGGAGTGGACCACCTCCTGCAGGATAACAATATTGTCAGTAATATATCGTCCTGGAATGAAGCTTGATTGCATTGGACTAATAAGATTAGGGAGAATGGGGCGGATCCTTTTCACAAGGATCTTCGTAAAGGCCTTGTATAAGACGTTGCAGAGGCTGATTGGTCTGAATTGGTTGATCATCTCCGGCTTTGCAACTTTCGGGATTAAGGCTATAAGGGTGTTGTTGAGGTTTTCTGGCATCTCCGCGGTCTCGCAGAAGCCCCTCACAGCCCTTTCCACTGAGTCACTGACAACTCCCCAGCACCGTTGGTAAAACACAGCTTGAAAACCGTCGTCCCCTGGAGCTTTAGTCGGGCCCATTTGTTTGAAAGCCAAACTGATTTCTTCGCTTCGGAGCGGCCTATCCAGCTCAGTCCTCTGCTCAGGTGTGAGGCTCGGAAACCGCCCCCTCTGGTATCCTGCTTCCCTCCTCTCATCATCACGCAAGGAATACAGCTCAGTGAAGAAACCAACAGCCAGTCTCTCCATCGCTGCTTTTTCGGCCACCACTTGTCCCTCCGGCGTCTTCAAAGCTTCTATCCTGTTTCTTCGTCGTCGGATAATCGTCGACAAATGGAAGAAGGTTGTATTTCTGTCACCCAAAGCAAGCCACTCTTCGCGCGATTTCTGAAACCACAACGTCTCTTCCTGTTTTAGGATTGTGCTCAGTTCATTCTGTAATTCCGCCTCAATATCCAGAAGACGTCTCGAGACCCCCCTCCCAAGCGCTTCCTGCACGCCTTTTATTCTAGCCAGGACCTTCCGCTTTCTTATATGGATATTTCCGAATACTTGTTGATTCCAACTCTAGAGGTCCCTCTTCATTTCAGACAGGGCGTTCGGGGCCGGGATGGTCTGGTTCCATCGCTCTTCCACGAACTCCATGAACTGGGGGTGGCTTAGCCAAGCTGCCTCAAACCTAAACGGCCTTCGGCTCTTGTCGGTAACCACAGTGGGTGCTAGTTGGAGGATCAGAGGAGCATGATCAGAGCTGAGCACCGGGAGATGTAAAACCCGAGCCTCAGGCCACTCCACCCGACCCTTGTCATTCGCAAAGAACCGATCGAGTCGCTTCGCTGTGCGATTCCCATTCGAGGTGTTCCTCGCCCAAGTAAACGGCGGTCCGGTGAACCCCAAGTCCACCATTCCTGTCCTCTGAACCCAATCCTGGAATTTTCCTGTGTCCGGCGAGAGGTTCCCTGAGCCCCCTTGGCGCTCCCAGAGGTTGAGGATGCAATTAAAGTCGCCTCCCACAAAGACCGGGGCACTGATCGGGGCCACTTCCTTTTCAATCTCTTCCCAGAACCCTTTCCTTCGACTTGGCGAGGGCGGCGCATAGAGCACTATAAGCTGGCAGCACCTTCCCTCCACTCTAACCTCCGCGTGAATGAAATGCTCATTCACCCCGACAATCCTAATCGCTGTCTTCTCGTCGTTCCAAAGGAGCCAAATTCCGCCTGCATACCCGACAGCCTCGACTCTGTAATTATCCCTGAAGGTTGTTCTATTGCAAATCTGTTGCGCCCTTTCCCCTGACACCTTGGTCTCAAGGAGGGCTACAACATCCACCTTATGATTTCTAAGGATGTATCTGAGCTCTCTGCGGAAGCCACCCTTGGCGGCTCCCCGACAGTTCCACACTAGGCAATTCATGGGGAAAAAACGAGGGGGAGGAACGGGTGCCCTTCTAGGCCTGGTGACTCATGATGGGAGGCTCGGCCTCCTCCAGCGATTCCATCATCTCATCCCTCGGCTCGTCCGTACCTTGTTGGTCGTCCCCGTGCCCATCCACGCTCTGCTCGGTTGCCCCTTGGTTCTCTCCTTCTCCGCTTATACGGTGCTGTAGAGATCGCCCTTCAGGGGTTGCATTCACAATCTCTTGTTCGTTCCCCTCAACATGACTGCCTTCATTCTGTTGGGCCTGTGTTGGCTCACTTGTTGAAAGCTGGTTTTGATTTGGGCCTTTAGAGGGGTTTTGGGCCTTTCTTCGCCCTTTTGAGTGAGCTTGGGCCTCTATCACCACCCGGCTTGCAGATCCATCATCATCTAAACTCCTCATCCTTTTTCCAAAGCAGACCTGAGTTGACTCCGGTTGGTCTGTGGGTCCAAACACCTTCTTCTTCCTATACTTTTGCACCATCACTTTTCGCCCTGCCTGCTGCTTTCCCCCACTAGACGACATTCCCATCTGAAACCTGGTACCCTGATTTTCCTTCTGTTCTTCCTTTTCCTGCGCAGTCCCCTTCTCCCCCGAAACTTCTCCATTCTGACCTTCTTTGGGTTGACAGCCTCTCTCTTCAACTTTTTCTTTACCCTTTTCGGCTCTTCTCTCCCTTCTTCCTGTCTCCACGCCCTCTTCTTCTGAGTTCAAAGTTGTAAACCTATTTCCCCTACTACTCTTTTCTGCTTCAGCCCCTGCTGCCTTGTCCTTTCCTCTGACAGGTCGCCTTCTCCTAGGGGCTGCCATCCATGGTCCAAACGGCTCTTTGGTGACCGTTTGGTTTGGTGCCGGCGCCCCTGCCGATCTCGCCGACGATGGGGCATGCTCCTGCCCATCCCTGACCTGGGCTCCTCCTTGCTCTTTTTGTCCAGCCTCCGGCGTTCTCTTCTCCGGCGTGCACTGTGCCTCCAAGTGCCCGTACCTGCCACAGCGAAAACAAATCAATTGAAGGCCCTCATATTCCAGAAAGTATCTCTTACCTCTGATGAAGACCGACGCCTTCAGCGGCTTGGTGAGGTCGATCTCAACGCACACTCTAGCATACCGCCCCCTGTTAGTGAACAACGTTTTTGTGTCCACTTTCAGAGGTCTGCCTATAGCTGCTGCAACCTTCGTAAGTATGCCTTCTTCATACAACATAAGGGGGAGTTTGGCGATTCGCACCCACGCCGGCGACGTGGTAATTGCATCCGTCTCCGGGTCGAATTCCGGGCTCCAAGCCTTTAGGATGAGGTAGTGGCCAAAAACTGTCCATGGCCCTCCAGTGACCGCGTGAACATAGTCGCGCTCGGTTTCAAACCTCACCACGTAGTATCCATTCGGTAGGTCGACGAGGCCCATCCGCCCCACCGGTTTCCATATCTCCCTGAGCTTCTTTTCCATCACCACATACGGCACAAACCCTCCAAGGATTTTCACAATTAGCGAGGATCGCCAGACGGAGGCTAGGGCATCCCAAACCACCGGCGCGATGTCAATCGTTGGGTCACCATTCTGTTCCGCCGGGAAACTTACCGTGACGTTTGCGTCAAGGAACTCAGTGGCCAAGGCTGGTCGTTGTTGACCTTTCTCTCCTGTCACCATCTCTTTCCACGTTCGTGGAGGATCTTTAACAACATAGTGTTCTTTGTTCATGTTTAGCTCATTTGGTGTCGAGCTTGTAAACGGTTGAGATTAAAAGACGTATCTTATGTTGGAAATTAGAACATAAAACACACTATTCGTCCTGTCGTCAATTTGTTTTAGGATGAAATCCTATGAGCTTATTTGTTACGTTTAAAGTTCGTATGTGCGTGGACCGACACGTGAAACTCTACGTAAGTATGTTCTACCTAGAACATAAACGGTTAAATCATCCGTGGTTTAATTTTTACCAGTTGCGTGGGTGTTTACTTCTCACTCAACAAAGTGTGTTTGGGGTTTCCTTCCATTTTCCAAAATGTTGGATGCCAAGCCCATCAAATTACCTTTCAAGCCCAATACTAGTGTACGTCTACATGTTGATGCTCTTGTAACTCTGGTTGATGTAACCTTATACCTCTTCAATGTATCACTATCACTTAAAACTATTCATGTCCAGATATTACGATCAGTGGCGGAACCAGGATTTCGGGTCAGAGGGGGTTAAATATATAAAATACCGAAAAATTATATTTTTTTGAATCTACAATGACGTTAATCTATTTGCGATTTTTTAAAAATGTACAATAATATCTTAAGTTTTAATACACTTAACTACTTCTTCTATTTCAATATAAGTAATCCAAACAATTATTCATCAACTCATATTCAAACCTATTGCTTAAATAAAGGATGTCTTAGCTACGGAGAGAACTTGAAAAATTGAACACCGTTAGTGGTAATACCGTAGCTATTGTTGTGCTAATTACTCACCCAAAAAAATTAAAAATAAAATCTTTTCTACCATGTTTATGATACCAAATTAAAAATAAAATCTTTTCTACCACTTGTATTTACTTAGCATGATAAAGAGAAGAAAAAAGTAGATATGATAGTGCTCCACTCCCTCCATTTCATTCTATAAATATTGATGCTTGAAAAAAATATATTATTTTTTTAATTTCAGTGGGGGCTATAGCACCCCCTGGGCATGCTGTAGCTCCGCCACTGATTACGGTCTAAGGTTTATGTTAGGATCTATCATGAGCTTATAGGGGTATTCATAGGATATTATGTTTTATCTATTGTTTTTCTATACGACAATTTATATTTTCTTGTATAAGGGTAATTTCAATTTTACTAATACAAATTCACTCATGTTATAAAGATCAGTGGGCTTGTCACGCTGGTAGAGTTCGGATTAAAAATGGGCTTAAGTCAATTAATTGGGCTACTAGTAAACTTGCACGGATGATCGACGTTTAGGTTAATAGACTCATTGGGCCTTTTTATTATGAATAAATAATATTATTTATTAATATATTACACAATAAAAAAAATCTATAGTTAAATTTTATCGAAAAGTTATATATTTTACAAAATTAACGAATTGTGTAAACCAAAATAATTTCGAATTTTAACCTATGCAGGATTGGATCGATCTAATACAGATCTTTTTTAAAGTATTGACTTTCGGATTAAAACTTTAACAATAAAATTTCAAATTAGGTCAAATCGGATTGTCAAACCGAATCAAAAAGTTCGACACTTGTACAAGTAAAGAATTCTCAAATTTTCTTTCTTTAGGGAAAATGGACGATTTTTTTTTTTGGCTGAAGAAAATGGACGAATTTTAGAAATGTATCGTATGACAAATGACATTTGGACGAGTAGACCATTGGCAGGCTCAAGGCCTCAACTCAGAAGCTCGTTGGCCGAGAGGTGACTCGTGACACTGCATTTTTGTGTATATATATATAATTGAGTACACGCACGTTCGGAACAACTTTATACTATACTTCGTACGTATTTGTTTGTCCTTTTATGTACACATTATTTTTTTTTGGTTTATATAATTATAAGCCGTTTGGTTTAACAGTACAAAAACAAATGGGAAATTATGTCCAGTACTTTGTGAGTTTTTTTTTTTAATTTTGTAGTGTCCTGAAAAAAAAATCATTTTGGTTACCATCGAAAATTCGCCCGGTATGTTTTAAGTTCACCATATACCCCTTTTGAGTTTTTCTTTAAATTCTTCGTTCATTTTTTACTTTTAAAGGATTTGTACTACTAAACATACCAAACTGTAGCTCATTTTTTATTATACTGACTTATATCTTAAAATAACTGTTAAAATACCTCATTTATTGTATTGACTTATAATATCTTAAAATTTTGGTAATAGGATAATGTTATATATGTATATATATATTTATATATATAACCAGAGACAAATTTTTGAGTATACAAAAGTAAGTGAATTTTATTTAATAAATTGTTCTATAATTAGATCATGCTCTATAAGATGGTACGTGTAGTAGTACAAATCTGAAAAATAATCTTTTTTGTCTAGAAAAAAATTAATATTTTCATATCCTAAAATTTTGATTATATGTTTTCACTTATTACTTATAATAAAAATAATTTTAAAATGTGAAGTGTGAGTCATAGTCCTGCATGGTACTACGGGTACCACTAGTTAACTTAAAATTCTTACATGAAAACCGGGAACACAAGAAGGTAATGATCTCCCTTTTGAATAATAAACTATATTAACCAAAAAATTAATAAAATAATGCTTTTACTCAAATATTGTACCCAATTACTTACTAGCTAGCCCAAGTCTCACTCCATATATATTGATCCCTTTTAGACTACTAGTCAACACCCTCTCATTCTCCCTCCCCACCTACATTCATTCAGTATTTGAACACTGCCTACTTGCTAATTCCTCCAAGTTCCCAATATAATAGTGAAAACTAAAGCCATATGGTAAAACAATTGGGAGACCCTAATCATTGATCATTTCTCTCTAATCTCTAATTAGGGACCATGATTATTAGCTAAGCTCCACAATTAATTACCCACTTCATCAATCCTCATCAGATCTCTCTTTTAGCTCCTTCCGACCCATCCGCAAACCCTAGCTCGAGCTCTGAGCTACCCACATATTAATATACGTACACCTACACATGGATTTCATATCAAACGATCCAAATCCTCACACCCCTAGCCCCTACGCCAACCCGAGTGCGACCGGCTCCCCGGGGCGGCCCAACCCAGGGAGCCGGTACGAGAACCAGAAGCGGCGAGACTGGATCACGTTCAGCCAATACCTGAGGAACCACCGGCCCCCGCTGAGCCTGGCCCAGTGTAGCGGGGCCCACGTCCTCGAGTTCCTCCGCTACCTGGACCAGTTCGGGAAGACCAAGGTCCACGCAGGCGCCTGCCCTTTCTTCGGCGTGCCGGAGCCGCCTTCCCCCTGCCCCTGCCCGCTCCGCCAGGCCTGGGGCAGCCTCGACTCCCTCGTCGGCCGCCTCCGCGCTGCCTTCGAGGAGCACGGAGGCGGCCGCCCCGACCTCAACCCCTTTGCCGCTCGCGCCGTCCGCATCTACCTCCGCGAAGTTCGCGATTTCCAGGCCAAGGCCCGCGGCGTCAGCTACGACAAGAAGCGCAAGAGAAATACTAATGCGACTAATAAGGATAATGACAATGGTCATAATAGTAAAGATGTTAAACCCTCTACCTAGCTAAGCTTCTCCCCCAGGTAATTCGTTAATTAACTAGCACGCTAACCCGGCCTTTAATTGCTTTTGCTAGTATTAGTCCAATGTTTTGATTGGACAAGTTGCTAGGAAATTGATGGATCAGGGTAAGTTATGTAGTTACGTACGTATGTTGATGTTTGTATTCCCCTTACGATCGAGTTAGCTGCTTATCAGCTGATCGAAGTAATACTGTAGTTTGCAAGTGTTGAATATTATAACTAGCTGTGGTAATTGTAGTTTAGTTTGCACTTTAGTACTAGCTAGTAGCTGTAAAAGGTCTGAATGTGGTTTAGAATTTTCAGGATCTTTTGCTGATCGATTTTCCCATCTATTGTATTGTATTACTTGGAAAGATCCATGTATGTATGAATTGTAGAAGGTGTCAGTGTTATGTGATAAAATTTTGCACTGTTGGTCTTTCTCTCTCTTTTTTTCCCTCTAGTACTTTGTATTCTGTTCCTTTTACTTCTTTGGGTAATTTTTGGAAGTGGAATTTTCCTTTTACTTCTTCGGAAGTGGAATTTTCTGTTTTGACAATTGATAATTAGGTTTTTCTATTGTGTGATCCAAGAGTACACCGTACTAAATATAGAAACTAAAACCCTAAATTAGAAATAGTAAACCCGTCATAAAAAAGATTAAAAACCCAAAATTTAGGATTTATTAAATCTTTCCATTAGTAGTTGTTTATAATGTGCCCATGATAGAAAAAATCCTTAATAATTTTATGCGTTTGCATATGTATTTAGAGTTTATCATGACTTATTTGTATATTGAATTGGATTTTAACTATATAAGAAATTGTAGGATTCGCTAATAGGGTTTATACATGTCATTTAAGGGTATCACAAGCGAAAGTCCTAAAACCTATTATGCCCTAAGTTGATCATATATGTACAGCGATGTAGAAAATTATGCTCTCTGTATGTATCTATGATAACTATGTTTTGTTGAGTCCTGGTGATCATTGCACATTAATAATAATGATCTGTTAATCTTAACTAAAGATAAGACAAGCTAGGGCAAAATGTAGTAAGGGGTTTCTGGTCTTGGGTTCTTATCACAAAAGAATAATTTTCAGGTAAGTACGAAGTATATATCCTACCAAAATTGGTTAAATTATTGGAATAAACTTCAATTAGATTTACTTAATTAATCATAGAAAATCTATTATAATACATTATAAAGTAGAACTTATGTCTTTGTTAAAAATTTGCGTCACATCATCAACGTTGAATGAAAAAATGTTATTTACGCCACATAATCCATGTCGAATAAAATAATGCTTTTATTTCAATAATGGTAACTAACATTTATAGCTACTTAATATCTTATCTAATTTTTAATAGGTTAATTTTTTCCCTAATATACATCAATAGCAAATCTCGCTAGAATCAATAACAAATATGTTAAATTTGTGCGGGATTAAATCAATATTTTGTACACATTAGAGATATGAGGATCGAAAATTATCTTTTACACACATCTCATATAGTATATTTCCAACCGTTAATTACTTAATATATATTTATTTTTATCTTTTCCGCACATGTTATCTTAGATATTGTGAATAAATAATAGTTTTAGTTGTATCCTCTAAAAATGATATTTATATCCACATGATATTTTATTCAATTTTTGATATCTTTGTATCTTACTTAATTTTGATATGAATATATAATTTTCATTTAAATGTTTTTTATTTTAGGTAAAGAGATTTTTTTCAAATTTTTATGAATATTCTACATAGTTAATTAAAATAATAGATTTCATAATCGAAATTATAAGTACATATATAGGTTATTAGATTCGAACTTGGGTCTATCGGATATGGATTGTACATTCTTGAGTAAAAAACAAGGTCGAGTAAAAATTCGATCTCAGATGAATTAAATCAGGTTTATATTCACATTACCCGTATGTACGGATTTTGTTAAATCTCGATGGGACATATATAGCGTGGGGGTTCACGTCGGTTTGTGCGCATATGCGCGGTAAGCCCGACACATAAGTATGACGTTCCACCATAAAACCAATTGGTAATAGGGGGAGTAGCTCATGTACTTATATGGTGGGTGGTTTCACTTTCATTTTCCAATGTGGGAAGAAGTATTCTCTTCCACAGATTTGTACTAGTTTGCATTTATATCGTTGTTCCGTTCGGATGTATATATATATACATCCGGAATATATGAATAAATAATGAAACTGAACATTTGAAAAAGAACTTAATATTGGCCAGTGGTTTGAATCAAATGATAATGCAATAAGTTAGGCCATATCAATTTAGGCAAAAAGACAAGTATGAAATCTTGCTTTAATGGACTTAACCATCTTTCACAAGATGCTATGGATGTAGGTATACTCAAACATATTTAGGCCTCATTTGATATCGTATCAAGAATCGGGTTAGAATTAGGAATGCGTTTTGATTGAGAATGAGGTTTTTTTATTTTTATTATCCAATGTTTGGTGTTTAATCTATAGGAATCGGTTTGGGAGTTATCCTTCTCTACACCATGATGGAGTAGTAGCTTCTCTCATTTAGGGTAAAATACAATTTCTTCATGAAATTGGTTGATTTTATTATTTTGTTTTGAACAATTTGATGTTATCTATTTTTAGGGTTTGCAATGGAGATGTGTGCTTGTTTTGGGTTGGGATAAATTGAGCTTGGATTCACCATACAAAACCACCGTCGATGGTTTTCTTCAATGTTTAGGTTACTTGTGATAAAAATCAAGTCTTTCTTAATTTAGAGTTTCTCCCCGATAAGAGAGAGGGAGAAGAAAAATGAAGTTAGAGAATATGAGAAATTCCTCTGTAAGCTTATAGCTATGAGGAAATTAAATGAGAAAGTACGAAAAAGGAGTTTGATACCAATTCCTGACAAACCCTAGAATAGGTTTACTCAATGATGATTTGTTATCACTCGAAAATTAGATAAAATATCATGTGAATAAATAATGATACAACATAAACAATAGTTTACGTTCTCATTTTGGATAAAATATCATGTGGATATAAATATCATTTTTGATATCCACATGATATTTTATCCAATTTGTTATCACTAAAAAATTGGATAAAATATCATGTTATGTTAGATATTATGAATAAATAATAGTTTACGTTCTCATTTCTGTATTCAGAGCATCCAATGATGATTTGTTATCACTAGAAAATTTTTAAATTCAAGTCCTTTTAACCTATGTCCCGATAATAGCAATTTTTCTAACATATGTCCAAATAATGTATAACATAGTAAAAATTTAACAATTTGACTAATGTATTTGACTTAATTGGCATAAGGACACTGAGCTTAGTTATTATGTCCGTACAGCTCTAAAGTCTATAGCCCGTAATTAATGGGCAAAGCGGCCCCACACGCTAGCTGATTAAGACACGTGTCCATAAAGCGGGCCCCATAGGGGTGCACTCACGTGCCCACTTGTACCACTTGTCGGAGACCCAAAGAAGAATAGGGAGCCCTCCCCAGCGCTAGCCCAAATGCCGCCACGTGTCACGACCGAGGACCGTCGATCAGGGCATCGAGCCTCAAAGTTTGAATTTGCCATCTTTGGGTTGATTCACCTGTTTCCATATCCGGGGGAGCTAAATAAACCCTAGCTAGCTAGCTAGGGTGTTAATTCCCATTAATTTTGCTAATTAATCGAGACCTTAATGCTCGATTAATTTAGCCTTAAATCTCGATTAGATTACCGGCAGTTAATTAAGTGGTCCCGGTCAAGCCCCGGATATTCTAATTCTCAACATTCGTGTCAGGTGTTGTTTTCTTGTTTGGTTTGGTATTAGATTAGGGTTAATTAGCTTTCTCCTTACTCGATCACAAGGTCTATAGGAAGGGAATTTTGTCACGTGTAGTCCGAGCTATACATATGCACTATTAAACTTCTTCGGTCGATGAATCGAGGGTCACGAATAAGCCCAGCCCAGTACACAAGCTCGATGGGATTTCATACTAAAATCAATTGACAAGAAAAATAACATAAAGATATAGATGTATTATCCTTCCAATTTTAGATGTGCAAAGTACTTTTGCTCTCAGCATGCATACTCATGTTAGGTGGAAGTTTGTTCGATTCGAAACCAGTCTTCGGATATATGGTTCAACGGTTAAGTTCCTGACATTACCGTTTCAGATCCCACTACAACCATTCGGTTCAACGGTTAAATACTTAGGATAGTGTTCCAACATCACCCTTTCGAACCCGATAAACGGGATTAAAAAACACACAACGTACACCGATCGATAAAATGACTTTTCTATTAATGACTAACCCGTGACTGAAGTCGTCAAATATTATCATGATGCTAGTAGTAATTAATGTTGTACCCACAACTCTAAACAAAATCTATAACCCTATTTTTAGGGTAAATTAGTATTTTGATGAAACAAATCTTTTCACGAAACGAGTTAGGTAAACGGATCCTATATAGGTCCCTAGCTATATTTGCCCTCTGTGAATAAAATAAGCATTCAAAACAAAGAGATGTTACCCCCTTGGCCCCTTACCTCTTCCAAAAGAGGTAAAGTGTGAACAGTGAACCGTGAGGTTTGGCAAATAATTGGTCATTTTAACTGTTATTTTAATGTCTATTATACGGAGTAACAATTTTCATTTTCTAATCAATTAATCCTTCTAGCCTTTCTTAATGTAGTATATATGCGTGCCATCCCTTTTTCTGAGCTTCGATGTGCTTGTAGGTAAACAAAATGGGTTATACAATCAAAGTTAGTTATCATTTCAAATCACATACTCGACATAAAAAGTTTTACTCAAATCGTGTACTAGCTATAGAGAGCATATATAATATGGTGACGGAGTGAGATGTTCATCAAGAAGAAGAAAACATCAGATTGTTGTTGGGCTTCATCATCTGTCCAAAATACTGCTAGCACTTCTGCCTGTTTAGGTTGGGCCGAATTCTACGGAATATGGATGGGTCAAAACTCAAAACTTAACTAATTATCAATCGTAACTATATACTAAAAGCGGAGGTTAAAAATAAAAATTATCACGCCATGTGTCGGTCTCACATTGAACCACATCACTCATCTTTATTAAAATGATTAGATTGATTAAAATTGTAGACCCAGATGTGTGTAAAATATGAATGAATATATATCATTTTGATTGATTGACATTTAATTAACTTATTTTTTATTACTTAAAACTTTACTGTAGATTGTACATATATAAAAATTATATATATAGTTTAGATTGAATTTGTTTTTCCAAAATAACTATAAAATAAAAATTAAATTATAAATTAAAGAGGCTTTTTGATAAAAACAAGTATTCAATCCTTACACAAAAATTATAATTCTACAAATCTTTGTTCGATTAAAAGAATATATTATAACAGAAATAATGCATCATTAAAATAAATCTCATAAGAAGCAAATAAATAGAATAATAGAAACTTTGATATCAAACTCTTATTGTGAACAATTTTATATAAAATTTTAAGTAAGTTTTTAGTTAAATCAAAATCGCGTCTTCAAGGCACGGAGACTAATACTAGTATCTATCATAACTATATACTAAAGCAGAGGTTAAAAACAATAATTACCACAACACGTGTCAACTTCATATTGGACCACATCACTCATCTTTAATAAAATTATTTAATCGGTTAAAATTTTATTGTAAGCCTCACATTTATGTAAAATATGAAAGAATATATATCATCGAAATTATATATTTACGGTTTCCTTAAAGATATGATATAATTAATTTATCTTACTATATACTAAATTGGAGATTAAAGTAGTTATATAGAACAACATATGTCAACTCCAAATAAATATATAATTAAATATATAGTAGTATATTAAAGATATAATAAACCAAATAACCATTTTATTAAATCAATTTGATTGATTGATATTTAATTGACTTATTTTCTATTGGTTTTATTGTAGATTCTCTATATATATAAATTATATATATATACATATGATTAGATTTGATTATTTTTTCCAAAATAGCAATAAAATAAAAATAATTGTAAAATACAGAAACTTATTCATAAAAACAAATATTCACTCTTTATACAAAAATTATAATCGTACAAATCTTTGTTCGATTAAAAGGATATATTATTACAGAATCAATGTATCTTTAAAATAAATCTCATAAGAAGCAATTCTAATAAAACAATACAGGATTTGATATCAAACTCTTATTGTGAATAATTTTATATAAAATTTTAAGTAAGTTTTTAGTTAAATCAAAATTGTGCTTTCAAGGCATGTGAACTAATACTACTCATTATTACCATAACTAAAGTGGAAGCAAATTCTGCCACCAAATTGCACCACATCACCCACTTATTAACAAAATTATCTAATTAAATCTTGGTTTTATCATAATCTTATACATACTTAATTAAGATATTGGTTTTCTTTTATAACTTGAGTTGTTTAATTAATAATTCTATCCAAATATATAAATCTCAATCTTATCATTATACCATTTAATTAATACATAGATCCATCATAAAATTCTTATTTAAAAAAAATTGTTTAGTCATAATTTATAGATCATATTCATAGCATTTACCCATTTAATTATATGGAATATTAATTATAAATTATTTTTCATAATTTTATTATGATATTTTTTGAACATCATCAATGGTAGGATTGGTAGCAAATTCTACCACTATGTTTAAGCCACATATTCCGTCTATTAAAATAATATGTTTTTTACTATCATATCATATTAAAATCTCAATAAAAAATAGATGTTATAGTTACTATAAATATATCTCTAATATCACATACTGATTATGTTTTACATAAAACATAGATTTCTTATATAAGATAATGATTCGTTAATATTTTTATTAGATATGTATATATACCTTATTTAATTAATTTTTCTCAACATAATAACATATATATAAGAGAATTTAGTTTTCTTTTTTATCTTTTTAAATATTTTCTATAGTTTTAATATAATACTATATTAACTTTGTTGAAACTCGAAAACCTTTGGTGAAGATCGCGATGAGAGAAAACGAATCAACCAAATGACCCGACAAAATAGATCTTTAACGCGATGAGAGCAAATGAGTGTTTGGTTTTGAGGCTTAATTGTATTCAAGAATTATCCGGAATAAAAAAGTACAAGTGTTTAGAAACTAACTCTCTCTACGCACTCAGTTATCGTGGTTTCAACAACATTGATCTTTTACTCGAGAATAGTGCTGGCTCGCTAGGTTTCTGATCCCTTACTTCATGTGTCAAACTCGCTATTCATACCCGAGCTCTCGGTCAAGATCTTACGAAACCTCGATGTGAGACGAAGATATTTTGCATACGTGTTGCGTCCCCATTGGCCATTAAGGGCGGCTAGCGCGTGATGTTCATCCGCCGTCCACTTGACTGGATGGGACGTAGCCCACATGATTGGATGGGACACCACCCACTCGGACAAGACGTGGCCCACTTGCACATACCTTTTACGTGATGGTGACACCCACGGGGCCTCTTGCCTTGTGAGTTTTTTAGTGGATGGAGTGGAGCTTTCGCACCGTCAACGCGGTGATGAATATTCCGAGTATCAACACAACATCATAGATCGGGCCTTGCCTTGTCGCCAGGCCTGGTCCAAAAGAAAAAGATTTTCCGCCGCGCTCTGACACGGGCTTGGATCGCCGGAAAGGGAGAGGAAGTTAGGGAGGGACGGCAAGATAATGCGCTCGTGAGGGAAACTTCGTCAGAAAGGGACTACACGATGTTTTAACCAAGGGCGGGTTGTAGACCGGTGTGCTAATGGGCTCTTTGGCAGAGTGCGGCCCAAAAATCAAGAGGCCATTAGCTTATGAACAAAACCCCGCCCACGCCCACTTCCCTCCTTCATCCTCATTTTCTAAAAGAAAAGGAGACCGCCCGTCAGCCTCCTGAAACCACTCCGAGGAACTCGAAACGCCGCCAGTCTGCATCCGCCATCTCGCCCCTCATAGGCGCCATTTCACCACCCTCGTCTCATCTTCCGCAGGTGAGCTTTCCCTCTCCCTTTACCCTTTTCTTTTAAAGCCCTAGGGCTGGCGGCGGCCTCGTTGCCAGTGACCCTCGATTTTATCCCTCATCTGCTATATATATAAAAGAAGAAAAAAATTATACCAGCGTTGTTTTCGCAACGCCGCCTGCGGTTCCTAAGTACGGCCGTCGTAGTGGTGGGCAAGGAGCCCACCTGGCTACGACGGGGTTGGGGCGGCAGGAGCACCAACCTTCTACCCGACCTTTGTCTCCCATGCTGTCGGAAACCTAGGCGTGGTGGCCGTCGCCCAGCGGCAACGGTTTCGCCCTTGGCTTTTTCGGGAAGATGAACGGGCGGCGGGAAGACGAAGAGGCGTGGGTTTGGCCTTGTCACCCCCACGTCATCACTTCGCTTTTACGCCTCTCTCCCCTAGTCCCATCGCTCTATTTTCTCCTCGGGGAACCATGTCGAGATGGTGGTGGAATGTTCTTTTGGCACGAAATGTGTGTCCGAGGCCTTCCAGAGTGATGGGATGCCTATCCGCATGCTCTCCTCCACCTCTCGACATCCCTTTCTTGTCTCTCACCGCGCTTACGACCAGCTTTTATCCGCCCTCTTTCTTTGTTTTAAACTTCTCTTTCCTTCATCCAGAAGCCTCTTTGTTTCCGTGCCCTAGACCGGGACTTGCTTGTCCAGTGATACCTGCCCTTCTAACGTGGATCGCGGGATTCGTGTAAAGAACTAGGACGGCTTCTACGCGTTCGATTCCTCTGCCAACTACTACGACATGCCCTTGAGTGATTCGCAGAATGACTTCAACTCTCCTCGCGAGCTGAGC
This sequence comes from Polygonum maritimum, assembly GCA_963924305.1. Classification (NCBI taxonomy): domain Eukaryota; kingdom Viridiplantae; phylum Streptophyta; class Magnoliopsida; order Caryophyllales; family Polygonaceae; genus Polygonum; species Polygonum maritimum. The sequence continues at coordinate 34,301,153 of OZ002735.1, read as the reverse complement.
GATCCGCCATCGGTTTCGGTCGTGCCAATACCGAGCTTATCAACGGAGTCGATGGCGCATTGCGCACCATACGTCCCCACATAGAGAACGTACCAGATGGAGGCCTCTACATTGGGGGCCGTCCGTAGCTTTGTGTCTTGTCCCCTAAGGGCTACAAATCTAAGGTACTACGAGCCCGCCAAACAACTACCCTACGTAGTGCGAAGGCCGAAAAGCTCGAGATGCTAGCGCGAGGCAGGTAAAAGTTGATAAGATTTCTTGATCCTAAACAAGCAAATAAATTTCTAGATCAGACCTCGCTGAGTATAGCGGAGTCAGGTTCGTCCACGAGGATTAGAAGTATCTAAGTCTAATCATCAAAAGCTAACACAATCAAGCAAAACAGCACAAAACAAGATATAACACCGCTCGGTACCGACCTTGTACCGCTCGGTAACGAGCCACCCAAAACAATTACGAGACTCAAAAATCAATTCAAAATATTTAGGGCAAGGGACTACCACAACAAAGCAATACTTGAAACTTATAAATCAATGATCAAACATGTTTAAAACTCAATAATGACTTTCGCCAATTAAATCAAGTATTTATCTTCTACCAAAAAAAAATTAAATCAAGTATTTATTTCAACTTTCATAAAAATAAACACTTTCCTCCTATTTGATATCTAGGGAATTTCAACTTTCGCTTCAAAATCCAAATATTATTTAAATTCACAATTTAATCTTTTAATTCAATTGCAAACAAGAAAATGCCTCAACTTTCATCAAGGAATTAAATTTCAAAACAAAGAGGGTAAAAGATAGAGATTTTGAGAACAGATATTGATCATCAATTCATAAATCAACATGCATAACTATGTTGGGTTTTTACCCCAACCCTAGAAAAGTTGACTACTCACTCATTATCATGAAAAACACAATCAAATTAATAAGTGAAGACATGATTCACACAAAAGAGACAAACTTTGAATTAAGAAGAGAATCACTTATAACTTTTCCTTCACAAAAGCCAATTACTTGCACCACAAGTTTCTCCTCTCTCAATTTTCTCTCTATATTGTCTTTCTCTAATTAATTCCACGAGTTTTTGGATTGATAATCGATGAGATTAAGGGGCACCCTAGGCCTCCTTAAATACTAAAAGAAAGGATCTAAAAAGGAAAGCAAATAAAATCTAGAGAAGGCCTAAAATAAAACACCTCTTGCTTGCTCCCCAAGGATTTGTCTATACCGACCTGGGCATGGGTCGTAACCGAGCGTCCCTCTAGGTCGTAATGGACTGGTCAACTCTGCTCTTTGACTCCTCCTGCTACGCTCGTTACCGACCCTGTGGGGGGTCGTAACCGAGCGCTTTTGCACTGGATTTCTCTTCTTTTCTTCTTCAATCGTGGCTCTAAGCTTTGCTTCTTCTTCTTGCTTCTTTTCTTGAGGCTTCTCTTGAAAACTTCCTCACTCGAACAACTCGTCAAACTCTTAAAACCTTCAACATCTTGGCCACTTCAACTCGTTGAACTTCCACTTGACTTGCACTTGACACTTGACTCTCCTCAACACGTTGCTTTACTTCTACCTCTAGCTACACCTCCTCAAAGACTCCTAAAAGACCCGAAAACTTCCTCCTTAACGCTTCAAAATCTACAAAAGCAAACAACAAACGCATAGATTTCAACTCTCGAAAGATAACCAAAATCACATGCAAAAAGGTACAAAACAACTAAAAACGACTCAATCTAACTATCAAACAACCTGCAAAACCTATCTAGAAAGAGTGACATCAAAATACCTCAGACTTAGACTTGTTTGTACTAAAGCAATCACTTAGCACACATCAACATCAAACAACATAACTCAAGAATTGCCTTTGAGAAAAATTAAGCACAAGGAGAATTTGAGCAAACAACTTCAACATCATCACACATATATGAGCATCCTAAGCGATCACAACTCAACCTCACTAAGGAAAGTGTCTCACTCATCTCTCACACATATATGAGCATCTTAAGCGATCACAACTGATCAACCTCACAAAGGAAAGTGTCTCACTCATCTCTCAAATTGTTTAAGGCATATCAATTCATCACTCAACTCAATTCCAAACACAAAATCTCATACACGTGTATATTTACCGGGGTTACAAATATTTGTAAAATTTTCATGGCCACTTCGTCCCAAAGGTAAAATTATTTTCAACTTGTTTATCCATACAAGGCATTGGCTAGTGGCTACAACAGGGAGAGGATTCGAACGCAGTGACCCGAACACATGTCGTTTAACCTGTGATCAACTTAGATTTCAAATCATAAGTAAATGGTCAGTAATTCAACATTTCCAACATCTTACACTTGCCTTCCCCAAACACAATCTCAACTAAAACCATAATGCAAAGGGTGAAGGAAATGGAGCCAAAAATCAATGGCCAAATGCAAGTTCGCAAGACCCTGGCAATTGTTAGAAATTTTATCTCGTTAGCCTTGTAATGTCCTCTCTACCCGTCAAGTAAACTGTGCACAAAAAAACTGAACTAAAGCCGATCTCTGTTAGCTCCAAGAATGTACTGATATCAATTTTGCACATCAAAGTGGTTGTTGTCGTCGAAGAATCTCTTCATTGAGAAGCCTGGTTACAACACTCTGATTAGTTGCCGGCCTTCCGTCTCCAAGAACTTCAAGCAAAGAATGCAATTCTTCTGTGTTTGCCTTCTTAAACAGACCCTTAAGAATCACGTCAGCTCCAGCCAGATTTTCGTCCACAGGCTTTGTACGGGTACTTGCCTCTGGTTGGAGGCGTTGCGAGACTTGTGCAAGGGGGCGAGCGCTCCAGTAGTCTCTGCATACCCGGAACTTGTCCAGTGCCTCAATTGCCTGAACAAGTTCAAGCAAGATGGGAGGTTTAATTGTTACCCTATTAATCCTTGATTTAAACAATTTTTTTCAAAAAGCAATGAAACACTTTTCTTTCAAAAATCCTTCTATCCCTAGAAGTCTTTTTTCTTCACTCCTGAGTGACAAAGCTCTAATATGATTTTCATATCATACCTGAATGATGGGAGGCGATGTAAAGCCAAACATTTCAAAACCATCCAAGCAGCCTTGAGGCTGTAAAGGCGGAAGTTTTAGCCTGCCGAGCTTATGTAGCTTGGTTATCTCCTGATTCACTCTCTCGAGCACCATCTCCCAGCATCTGGTGGGTGTTACATGGACAAACACCTCCCTAGGGCAATGTTCTAAGGAAACCTGAGGAGGCAAGACATATAAAATTATTGCAAGCGCTTAATAGATGTAAATAAGAAAAGTTATCTTTTCAGGAGACATGATTATAATTGTTTGATTCTCATTTTAGGGGTATAACTATTAAGAGTACGAGAAACCTCGAGTAATATATCCAAGCTTTTTGTTGAAAAAATACCGGCAGCAAAAATGTAGCCGACTACAAACTCGACAAGATAAGCATGAACAGTGTAGTGGTTAAAATAATTATATGCAGCATCATGTCTACTTGTTTGCTTATATTTGAATTTTTATTTTTTAACTATTTGATTTTAGATCTCTACCGGTATGAATTAAGAAATAGTATCACTGACATGGAAACCACACAGTAAGAGCGCTTTCTAAGTCAAAGAAAACATTATTGTAGCAGTAAAAGTCTACTACTAGTCAGGCCACTACAAAATTGCAGAGCGTAAATGCAGACACTAAGCTGCCTTTAAAGAGCTACTGGGCTATTCAAGTTGGAGTCCACAACAACTAAAAGAAGAGCATTCATTCGTTCTGATACCCATGCAGGAGTAGGGGAATGAATCAAAGGAATAGGAACTTAATACAAACAATTGAAGAAGTGAAAGAGTAGAAGATACATTGATATATGTTCTCCTCACATTAGACTAATCTTATCTCCTCTCCTTTCACTCACCAATACACCCAGATTAGAATGAACAAAAAAGTTGCCACTCGTGTCTTGTATAAATCTTGTAAATGTACTGGCCATTGCCCAAGTTCAACAACAGTGATTTGATTCCATTGACCAAGATCTAGTTTCTAGCTACTGACACACCAAAGGATCTACAAACTAGCATTTGAGAACACCACATGCAAAACTTAATCAAAAGCTTACCATAAAAAGAGGTCCTTTTGCTTCCGAATCAAGCACCTCTGAGATGTATTGACACATATTTGTGGGATCTAAAATGTTAATGTACTTCACACGACTCTTGAAACCTACACAACAATTGCATTCGACCTATTATGTATATATTCTGAATTTATAAGAACAGGTATAATGCTATGATGCAGAAAGCAACATACCCTTTGGGAAGATGGTCCTACTATTACTCCATAACTTTCCAGGAACCACGGCTCCAAATACTAAAGGTTCAACATCACATTTGATCCTTCGAACAACTTTGGCTATGCGAGGTCCCTTTTGGCGAAAATACTTGTCAAGATTGTTTTCACTGGAGGGAGGGCTCCCTGAATGAGTGCATGCATTCTCTAAGGCTTTCATGTCCACATTTTGTACACGGCTTTCATCCTTGTTGTTATTGATTTTTAGATCACTAGCACCGGCTACAATCGGGGCATTGCCATTCATCAAATTTGAGGGGACCTGGGCACATGTATCCATTTTTGAGTCTTCATTAATTCTTGCACCAACGGCAGCAGGTGCTTGATTACATGAAGGGCTGGCTTGAACAGACATTGGCTGTACAGACACTTGCGCAGATGAACAGATGCTTCTTTCACCATTTGAAGGCATACCTGAGAAGGTCCCTTCAGCATGTTTTGTATCAGTAATTAACTTACTGTTGCAGAGATCCAGTTTTTTATCAGAAGCTGGCTTAACTGGTGTACTTTGCTGCACACAACCAGAACTAGGTTTACTAAGCTGTTCTTCTTCATCGTCAGAAAGGCAAATTACATGATCTTGTACAAATGAAGGCCTTTTCAGCTCTGGCTTCTCTGGTGTAACTGAAGTTTGCTGAAGACGAGTGTCAGCTACATCCAAAGCTGATGATTTAGACAGTTCTTTCTTAACACGGAATTTAGTGCCAGTCGAGCCAGCTGTATCTGTTGAATTACCAGCCATGACTTGTGTGTCCTTTTCTACAGCCATTGGCTCGGATGGTTTCCCTCCGGATGTCAAAGACTTCTTGTTCGAGTGCAGAGTTAAACGAGAAGGAGATCCTGTACTGGCTTGTTTTAAAGGTTGTAAATCTTCTGAATGGGACGACAAGAGATCAATAAGACCAGAGTTTTGAATATCATCTTTGGACATGCAAGAACTTAGTGAGAAACCGAAGTAAGACCGGGCCCACTTATATATAGCACTAAGCTTTCCATCAATTGCTTCAACTAAGAGATCCAACTCATTCATATCATAGCGAAAGAGGAAAAACTTGTCTCTCCAAGCACAGGGGCATAGTTGCTTTGCATGATTCAAACATGCATACCTATCAGGTGAGCAACGACAAGTGGCAGCTGATAGGTGCAGATCAAAAAAACACACACTGCATTCCCTCTCAGTGGTGGCATCAAAACTGCTAAGCATCTTCAAAGCCTTTGAAGATTTGCAAAGAAAGTCTCTCCTCACGCGTTCCATGTCCACACGTGCCTGCAACCATAATAAATATAAACAATTACACAGGAAATCTGATTTTATTAGTGCCCATTATGGATGGAACTGAATCGTACATTACTCCGACTATGTGATGTTAACACGACATCTTTCACATGTTTTTCAATTGCTTAGTCCATAACCCAATTACTTTTTCTTGTAGATGTAACAAGAATATCGTATTTTTAAGAGTTGAAACTGTATGAAGCTCCTCTTCCTACATAAATTAAGGTATCACGGCTTATCTTATAAATAGTGCACATGGAAAATTATAAGAAATGAAGTAAGATCACATACTCTGAGAGACTTGGCCAAAATCCCATCCCTAACACACGCATCTTTCCACCTCAAATTATCCTTGGTGTTCTTCCTCAATAATTTAAATTCCCAGTTAGCTTTCACTGCTTCCATAGCTGCTCCAAGCAACAGTTTATCATGGGAAATGGTTGTTTTTCGGCCCTGCTCTCGGTAGAGCTCAACAGCATTCTGCCCATGTGGAAACCAATCTAAAGGAGCTACATTCACTGCCTCAGCACAGTTGAACCCGGAGTTGAATCCAGCATGATACGCTCTGGGAAATGTGAGGACAAATTCTCCAGGATTCTGAACACATCTATAAACAGGCACCCCTTCTGATTTCAGTATACTGGGTGATAGTTGAGTTACCTGAAACCGGTCAACAAGTGAAAAAGAATATAGAAAAATAATGCATGACAACAAATAATAAACACTTACATCCATGCAGCTAGTAACCATCTATATCTTACCTAATAAATGCATATAGATTTGGAAAGAAACATTTAAGCACATAATTTATACCAAGAACAAGAGCTAACCCAATATTAGGAACACATGGCTATCCATAATTAATAGAACGCCTAAAGAGCATAAAAGTATACTCACAAGCTTATGAAGCAGGTCTGGCTGTTCTTCAAATAATTCTGGCAGACGCTTTCTCATAGTATCCTCCAATCTGGTGGCGTCTTTTCCAGGTATACCATACCACAATTTAGGAGCACCAAAATGCATGTAATTCAATGAGTACAAGTAATGATCTTCAACATGCTGCAAAGATTACGAAAAAACAAAGTGAAAATTGACAAGACTATCCAATTTTAGTGATTAGTACCAGTAACTAACATGTGAGTTAGTTTAAAACAACTGCACTGAGAAAAGATCATATTTCGTTTTTCATCCATGCAAAATTAAGTAGCTAAAAAACATCTAAGAACTAGAAAACTTTATAGACTGCTCAAGCTGATTGCTTATAGCGGTGGCTAATGGTAGACAGTAATCCTGTTATAAATGCAATGTGAAAACTAACCCTTCAATGGCTTGAAATTAAACCACTCAATTTCTGTCCACTATTCAATTACAGAACAACTATGTTATAGACATAGTAAAGCCTACTCAAATTTGATATCATATTATGCTACAACCGTCCAACACTGTCCCTGCAATGAGGTAATCACAAACTCTGCCGAAAATGAACACTGTCTATATAATTAGTTCTGGCAAAAAAAAGGAAGGCATCCATTCATGAGATCAGAGCAACAGCAAATCAAGACGAAAAAAATTGCCTAGTATGTATTTTTTAATTTTAAGAAGCATCTTGAACAATTGAAACCAGTTGTTTAGACATGCCATATGGCTGCATCTGCATCTCAAATGATGATAACTTGACAGATATAAAGTAAAGATAGTGGCTGAGCCAATATTGCAATTCACTTACCCAGCAAAAAGAAGAAAAGCACATTCCTATATACAGCCATGGTACTTGGACGCCAGATATATCAGGATTTTCATAAGTCAGGACAGAACCTGGAAGCCTAGGCAACTTGTTCAAATTCCAACCAGATTTGATATACCGTTCATCCGAAGATGAACCGTGTTCGTCAGGCTTCAGAAACCCACTTCCAAAAACCCCAGTTTCCAGATCAGCACCATAAAGGACCTACAGCAAAGCATACAGAGGTTAAAAATCAGTTCAGGATTGCAAACCACAATAAGGGACAAAAGGGTTAGTCTAATTTACTTAAAGTGCAACAAACAGACCTGTATGAAAGATTCAAAAATGTCTTTATAAAACTATACCTCAATTTCTTCTGTAGGGTTCTCCACAATTCGCCAATATTCGCCCTCTATAATCTCAATTGGTAAGTCTGACTTCCTAGTAATATTGGTTGTATCAGCCTCTGTACCTGGATTGGTCACCATATCCCTGAAGTATTGGGCTTTAAAATCATCTGCATATTTCTGAAACGCATCTAGTGTAAACTCAGGGCCTGGCTCAAATCCGAATCCCAATTCTGCAGGCTCCAAGGAATTTCCAGTCCCAGCCCCACAATCTACACCCATCTTTAAGCATCTTCTCCTTTTCTTCCTAGCAAGATTAGAAGATTTGGACATCCTTCTTGCAGGGTTTCGATTCTGCAGTTTGTCCACCCTCTGAATTCGAGTGGCAAACTTAGAATGCTCCCATATACTTTTCTCCTTGAGACGACAAGGTGGTTTCCATGAAGGTGGAGGAACAATACGACATATTCCATAAGGCTCAGCCTTTGGCCTTATTTTTTCTATATAGTTTATAGTATCTTCAAACTCCTGTAAACACGTAAATACTCATAAATGACAATCAAACATCAAGGGAGAGTCGAATGAACTCAATCAAGCAGCCTTCTGCTAATGCCTACCTCTTCAGTTGGGTAAAATGCAGGTACCTCTTCAAGGTCAGGTCTATGGGCAGCTTCAGGCAGACATCTGGCAATAACCTGTGAAAAAACAGGAAAATTCAGCATAAATGAATGAATAAAAGAAATACTTTAGAACCATAATCACATTAGGCAGCTATTAGAAATTATACAAAAATCTGGTATTCATTGTCAAAACCCAATAAGCGAGTTCAGAACCGTAAAAAACCAAAAATGGCATGCATAACATCAAAAGACACCTTTTGGCAGCTTTCACATTCTGGACATCCACGAATGACGCCTTTTGGTAGGGAAGTTCTCATTGGAATGTTCTGTAAAAGGAGATAAATAATTACCATCGGATCTAAAAAAGAGCACAGCATCAAATATTGTCATATTTTAACAGGCAATTTATAGAATGCATGTCCAAAATAAACTCACTTGATCATGCTGCTCAGAATCACACTCTTCATCAGATTTGTTACTACATTGACCATAATTGATCCAAGGTCTACGTTTAAGAGAATTCACAACCTTTCCAGCATCGTCATGATCAGGTGCTGTTTTGATGTGAACTGATTCCTGAGGAGGACAGGGAGGAGCTGAACTACTGACCTCTCCCTCAGTCTTTTCTACCTTGATCAATTTGAAAGATGTAAATGACTCAAAACCAGGTGGAACTGCTGGAAAGTCCATATCTTCTTCTTTGATCCGGTTACGTAGAAGTTCTGTCCCCATTCTTACTGCAGGAAAGATAATTATGCAAGAAAATAAATCAAGCAGCAAATAAAAGGTTTGTACAATATGTAAACCGCAACATATGGAACAGCCTTCGAATCATGTACTCAAACTATGATTTATTTGTTAATAGCATATGGATTTCCAAGAATGCTGCAAAACAGCCTTCGAATCATCAGCTGTAGTAAATTATTGTTGGATTTATGGTCAAATTGCCAATATACACCATCAGTCATACAATAGAACAGTAAATGAGCTAGATAATTGACAGATTACAAGCTCATGCAGACCAATATAAGCATCAAATAGATATACAGCGACAGACAAGAGCACTTGCAATCAAGAACTTGAGCTCACACTACCTTGATCTTGCTGTTGACCAGACCAAAGCTCACGTGATCACCAACCTACCATATTTGCAGTCAAGATTTGCAATCCTGCAATCAGACAACCCTAAAACCTAAATTATTGACATTAATGATACATAATAACTTTATTTCCCCAAAACAAAAAGGAGCTAATCCAAAGAAAATCAAGAATTGAACCTGAACAAAATCCCTAAATCTTTGACGAGGTAGAAGAAGAAGAAAGATCAACCACAGATACAAAAAACAAGATCTCTGAAATACCAGATCTAACCCTAATCACAAGTCTTGAAGCAGGAAGGTGGAAATCCAAAGCAGAAAGCAAAATTTCCAGGCCTAACTAGGAGGTTTTGAGCTGTGAGTTTGAGCTATCAGCAAGAATCGGAGACCAAATTGGTTGAAAACCCTAGCAATTGGAGGGCAATCAACGGAAGGTAATAATCAAAGATTGTCCAACACTAAAAGGAACAGCATTGAGTATAATACCTATCTCATAAACCAGAAATTGCTCGCCCCTTTTGTTATTTTATTTTTATGTTTTTTATGTTTATTGTTTTGGTTCGGGTAAAATCTGATTTCCGCAAACGGTCGTTGCAGGGACATGGAAATCCAATCCGGAGTTAGAGACGGGGAGCAATTTTCATAGTCTAGGAAAAAAATATAGAAAAGGAAAAAGAAATGCCCACAGATTCATGAAAAAGTAAAATAAATATTGGGATAAAATTGGAAGAGTTTTTTTGCCTGTGAGAAGGAGAAGAAAGGAGAGAGGAGTACACGCAAATATGAAATTACCTATAACTCCTCCACTTAGTTGCTAATTTGGTGTCCATAAAAAGGCTTGTGATAGCTCTACCTCTAAGGTCCGGACTAGGGGTGGACACGGACGGGAAACCGGAAGTTCGGTTAACCAGATATCGATTAATCGGATATTCGGTTACTAAATTATGATAACCATTACTGAACCGTTAAGTAACGGTTAACTGATATGGGTTAACCATGAAAACCGGTACGATTTATCGGTTTACCTTTATTTGAAAGTGAAATTATTCATTTTAAATACATGCATCATAGTCTCATTTAAAACATTTATAGCACATTAGTTCATACAATCGTTTTGATTGCGCTTACTAGCATCTATCAACAATTGACGATCGCAATAATTGTCAGCAAACAACTATCAATAATGGGTCGCGCTCAACAACCGTCAATAAATGGTCACTGTGAATGACAGTCAACGACCTAATCAACTCATAAGAGTGGAATGACAAAAAAAAAAAAAAGAGGGGGGGGGGGTTACTCCTTACAATTAAGGCCACGTCCGGTATGCTGTTGAAATCGGAATGGATTCAAGAATCGGAATGAACCATTCATCAAACATGTTGTTTGGTGTACTGCCAAGATGAACTATTCTAGATAATTATAAATATATGATTTAAAATCCTCAAGGTTTAGAGTTCTTACCTATGATTTTAAAGGTTTATACTTTTTAGAGTTTATAAAATAAGATTTATAAATTTTAAGATTCAAGATGGAGAATTACAATGTTTGGAATGAACGATATACTCCAATTTCTACTGGAATTAAATTAGCCTGCAGACTTGGAATGAATCATTCTGATTCTCATTCCTCATTCTCAGGAATCGTATCAAACGAGACCTAAAACCTTAAAATAAAGGAACAATTAGCCTTCCATGTTGGGACTAGACTAGTTAGCCAAATGATTCATGATGTTATCCTTCTTTCCCTAGAGATTATACCAAACCGGCAAGTGGGCTAACAAGTAACAGCACAGAAATTCTTCATGGGCTGGGCTATGGACTTGGGCCCATGCTCATCCCTACCGACCCGGCCCAGTAATGCATCGGGTCTACCTTTAGAATAGGAGCTTAGGATTCTCAGAGACATGGAGGTGGAATTAAAAAAAGGCCAACTCCCCCCAGCAACGGCTCAGTGTTCACGCTGTCGCCTGAGTCTCCAACGGTCATATTCGCTTTCTCTCTGTAAAATCATTCCCTCTTTCCCCATAATCAACCCCCCCTCTCTCTCTCAACACCATGAACAATTGATACCTTCTTCGTCTTCTTCTTCTTCTTCTCAAGTAGAAGCAATTTTACCCTCCAACAATGGGTTGTTTCTCTACTTGTTTTCCCAAATCCAAGCCCGCGAAATCGCTCAAGCCCAGAAGGAAAACCCATCGTCTGAATCAATTGGTAAGTAAAGCTCCATTCTTTCCATATCCGACCAAATTCGCGTCTAGCTCATTCAATGCTGATTTGTTTGTTCTACATGGTCTTTGCACTTTCCTAATTTAGCTGCTGAGAGATGAAGCTCTCGAAGCTCTTGAGCTAGTGGAGATCGATGAAGAGCACATCGAGACACCGCCAGATAAAGAGTAAAGTCACTGTCTTTTCTTTGCTGTCTTTCTGAATTTGCCAAACCATGGCCTTTATCAATTTGTTTCCTTACTAGGGTTTCGTTTGCTGTCTTATTTAGGGCTGATGATGTTGATGTACCTAGGGAGAAAGTGAACTTGAGTGGGAGAAAGAAGGTGACTTTTGATCTGAATGTCAAGATCTATGAGGGTTTGCCCGTTGAAGATGAATCTGAAAGTGATGATTTAGATTTACCACTGGTGAAGAAGGGTGAAGATGGCAAAAAAGGAGAGGAGGAGGAGAAGAAGAAGAGCCAGGCTCACTCGGATTCGAGCTCGTGCTCAAGCCTCTTCTCTTTCCCTCCTAGCGGATACAGATACCAGGATTGCAGAGACAGTGATGATGAGTTTGATCAGCTGGTATCGGACGAGGAGAGCGACTTGGATTCGTATTTAAGCGACGACGACGATGTTGATGAGGGAGAAGAGGAAGTGAATAATGATCATTTGATTGCGAAACAGGAATCTTCCGAATCGTTGTTTTCTCTCTCGGTTGATTCAAGGAAGCACAAGCTGCTACCCAATGAAACAGGTGAAAGGGAAGTGAACAGTCCAATGCCAACTGGATTAGATGAATTTGAAGCTGGAAAGATGAACACCAATGCCGATTCTGTGCTGAACCCGGTTGAGAATCTTACACAATGGAAAGCCATCAAGGCAAGAGCTAAGCTTGCATCTCAGAACAACAAACAAGCCAAGGAGAACAGGAAGATCTCATCAGTCCAAGAATCCAACATTCCGGAAACTGAAGAGCCGGTTCTGAGGGATTCAGCCAAGTCTTCTAAGAGGAACGCGAACCGGGAAATAGCGGTGGATGCTAGCCTGTCAAACTGGCTTGTGGTGGCGGGTTCTGAAGAAGCTGTTGCTGCTACTCCTAGTAAAAGCAAGACAAGCTCGGATTCTGTTGGGAATTCGGCTTGGTCTGAAAGAAGTGGCTCGCCTAAGGATTTCGAGGATAGGCCGATATTGGGGGCATTGACCATGGATGAGATCAGGATGATGTCAGCAGGCTCGACGCCGAGGAAATCCCCGAGCCGGAACCCAGATGATATGCCGATAATCGGTAGTGTTGGGAGTTACTGGAGTCATACCGGTCAGGCTTCTAGCTCCAACTCTGGCTCTAAAGGAACCTCAAACACAAGAAGCAAGTTTGCACAGGTAATAACAATAGACTGACAGTTGTATGTTTAGTTTACTCTTAGTTCATGTTGTGTGTGTGATATCATATTACTCTTTGCTTGGTAACTGATGATGAAAATGCATTTGTCTGGAGGAACTGTTTGCAGGCGAGCAGAGTGAAGTTGAATTCGCCCATGGCGTTTGAGAAAAGATTGGAGGGTGTGTTGTAGAAGAGTGCGGGATTGTTATTATATTGGCATGATATTTATTGATTCATTGATTTATTATCAGTTTCAGTTTGAGATCTCTAACCTTTGATTTGTTTGTATTATTGATGTGTCTATATAGGGGTGTTGATTTGTGATACATTGTATGTGTGCGATGAGTAAAAAAGAAATACACTGTATTTGCTATCTTGTGTTTACTACATGGATGATTCAGTAATCCATCAATTATATTGCTCCTTAATCTGCATGAGGGTTAATCATCGTGAACGCATATAAATCCAACTGGACTCGTTGTTGTTCAAGGCTTTAAATCCTCGAAACTTAATTTTTCACTGAACTCATTGTTCAACTCGTCGATGCAAATTGAAGCAAACATTCAGCATCTGACGAACGAGAATTCAAACACAAAGAGTTTATAGTGTACTCGATGAAATTGGAGGGGGACATAGAGGCATGGATGGAGGCCCAATTTGTACAAAACTTAAACCCTAGCTCTCTAGCCTTTTTGCAGAACTTTGGGACGTCTGTTTTCAGAGATGGATCACATAGATTTGAACTAAGAACCTTGTTATCTGGTTAAACTCGAACCAGATACAATTTGAAGAAGAGGACTAGCGAAATTTTATTCAACATTGGATTAATGGAAGTAGCAGTTGCACAAATTGATGGGTTTAAGTCAGATAAATCTGCATTTTACGCAAGCAACAACTCTGACTCGATTGCGGAGTAACCAACACAAATCAGAAGAAGCCAAACATGAATTACATTACAGCCGAAGCTACGAAGAAGAAGAAGAAGAAGAAGCTAATTGCATACATTTATCATTAATCTAGTTCTTAGTAGTGGTCATAGCAGCAGTAGTAGTAGTACTTCCGGTTCCGGAGGGGTGCTCCTCAGGGTTGCAGAACTTGGTGCAGAAGCAGCGGCGGCGGAAGCCATGGCAGCGGCCGCCGGAGAAGGCCTCGTTGCGGCAGACGAGGGCGCAGTTGTGGTCGTGGAAACAGGGTCCCCTGAAGCCGTGGCTCAGCGACTGGCACACCCTCTTCTTCCTGTGCCCTTCTGCTCCCCTCATCATCTCCCCATCTGCACCCATCATACACACATTCACAAATCATATCAGTCGCTAACAAACATAAGACATTTGCCTGGCTTTAGAAGTTGGGAGCCAGCAGATAATTAAATTACGTACGAGAGGCAAATAGGACGAGTAGCACAAGCCAAATCGCAAACACTGATGTTGAAGATCTCATTCTTGCTCTGTTAATGCAGTAGGTGTGTATCCGTGTCTTGGCGTGGATTTGCAAGGGGTGTGGGGAGTTAAATAGTGTGGGGGGAGTGATGAATGGAGAGAGCAGTTGAAGATGGGTGTGAATGGGTCACATGGGACACATCAGCAGCACTCATCAAAATAGGGGAGGGGGGTTGGGTGTCAGTCAGACACACACAGGCATGCGTTTACTTTATTTACATAAATACACACTCTTCCTCCAAACAAGATAAGTTTGTTTGGGTCTTTGAGAGGGGTTCACTTCAATTTTGTTTTTCAAGAAAATGGAGAGATCACGTGACATCCACTTCGACCACGGGCCACAAGTGGCACTTGCTATATCTGGCTTATCACAGAGAGTTACAGTGTGTATAACTGTACTCAATCCGCGCCCTCACTTGGGCTCGTGACTCCACCGGGTAGGGTCAACCACAGACACTGAATTTGGTTGCACTGACCGACTTGATCTAGTAAAATGAAGGCGAAAGCACGATTGTTATTGGTTTAGCCTTTTGAGCTAGGTCTAGAATAGTCCGTGGTTTGGTTTTGTCCTAAGTGAGCTGGTGACCTCCTTGAGTTTTGCAACTAATCCATGAATTAAGGGTATTATTAGGGTTAAATTAAAGGCTAGGCCGCTAGGGGCCAGTGTTCATTTATTACAATTGTCAAAACTTAATTGGTACCTCCACCTAGACTAGACACCAATGATCGAGTCAAACCCAAACAAATCAGCTAATTCTGTAGTACACTTCATTTGGGCCGAGCTAAAACAGGCCGCTCTGGTCCATGAAATCTAGTTTGGTTTCATATATAATGGGCCGTAGCTTAACGCTAACGTGGGCCTTTCTTTATATGTTTTTTTTTAGAGCAGGGGTGGGATGTAACGGATGTTCCGGCAGTAGGGTTCACAATTCAATCGATTCTAGAATCGGTTTTTTCGGTTTATTTTTGACCACAAAAAAGCCCAATGTCCGGTGTCGGTCCATTTGGACAAAACCAAACCCAAAACCCGAACCCGAACCCGAACCGATCAAGGATATTTTGGTTCGGTCTTTGGTTCTCACTTTCCCCAAGTTTATTTTCGGATCGGTTCTGGTTTCTTCGGTTTGATTTTTGTCCAATAAACAACCCTGGATCTAACTCATCTAAGTGCCTAAAAATGAACCTAAACTCTAAGAAAAAAACAAAAAATCTTAAACATTATAGATTTCTCTAAGGTGAGAATGCCAGTACAGTATTAAGTCTTAACCTTTATCAGAAACTCTAATTCGAGTAAAAACAATCCTTTTTTGTTTGATGTACCTATTTGTTCAGTCCAAAAGGAAAGACGAAGATTTTGAAAATATTTGGACTACTTTTAGAGTAGTGGGGTTTTGCATTATAATGTCACCCACTTAGAGTTAGAGATGTATGATCACTGCAAAGTTGCAAACGTATTGTCTCAGTCCATACAATATTCCTTTTTTTCCCTCCCTTTTACAGTACTAAAGCTCACCAAACAAAGCTTAAATTCATCGTATGCCTAAAAAACCCAAAAAGCTTCAGAAACAAAAGAGCAAACCAAAGCAAAAGTTGAGTAAACATATCAGAACTATTGGAAGAATTGATTAAAATAAAATAGTAACAAAGCTCCATCTTGGCCTAACAAAGAAAGAAAGAGAACGATTAGAATATAGAGCTGTTTCAGTGTTTGACCAAGCTTGACTGCTCACTTGCTCTGGATCCTGGGCCCTTTACACGAGTATAATCAAAAGATTATGTGTAGTACACTAGTACTTATACTATTTAAGAAATGGTGACATTAAATTAAACCCAATTCAGAACACTTTATTAAACTACAGTATTTTAAAGAGAATTCAAAATTCAGCACATAATTTGAAATGATTCAATCTCTTGGGAAAATATGAATATATACTGTAGTATGATTGTTGTGAAATTTATTTGTGACTGTTTAATATTCCAAATTGAAGTAGTATCTTTTTTTAACTACTGTTGAAATAAACAATCAAACATATTGATCGTGATTTGGATAAAACGGGTAATGAGACATCTGTGAAACAAATCCGATTAATCTAATGTAATCTAATTAATTAGGGGCTATTTAGAGACCTAACCTAATGTAAATTGATTCAAAACACTTGTAAGTTTGTAACTTTGTCAGTGATGTGTAAACAACTGACAGGACACTGCCACAAAGATCTTTCCGAGTGACATTTGTTTTGTGCATTCCCCCTCCTTTTTGCGCATGAGATAAATCACCCCTTTAATTGCGGAATCATGAAATTAATACCACTAATTTAATCTAAATTTATTGTCAAATCATCACTAATTACACATTGATAGCAATCAAAAAATCCCACCTTAGACGTACAACTCTATTTTATGTAATTTGATAAGATTTAAAATAACTCAAGGCCTACAGTTACATACTTGCATACAAATTGATTGATGATAATGGGCGAGGGACATTTTTGACATTTTCACAACATAATGAAGTCTAAAATGGATAGTTTAAGAAGAAAAATACGACAACATTATGCAGGATTGTACACAATCATAAGTCCTAAAGTAAAGAGGTTCATGACTTTTTATTGTAAGGGTGCTTCTAAACACAGATGTGCACGCTAATGAGTAATGGCTGTTCTCATATAAGTATAATTCTACCAGAAATGACATGAATTGCCTGTGTGGGGAATTGTTGTTTGCCACGCTAAGTGAGAAACTTTCCCTTTTTGTTCTTTATTTATTGTGAGTTCCTCACTAATGTCAAAAAAACTAGTTATAACCCGGGCCTTTGCCTGGGGATTTTTTAAATAAACGTTTAAATATATTAATTTATATATGATATGAGTACGTAATGTAAAGTAAATATATAAATAATTTTAATTCAATAAATATGGTGAAAACTGTAACATGTAGAAACGATCGATTGGTTAATCTTATTGATACGAACCTATGTAGAGTAAAATCGAATTTGATAGAGTGAACCTAGTTAAGTCCGATACTTGCTCGATAACTCTTTAACTGAAAACGTAATATATTAATTTAAATATGATCTAATGAACACTATGACTTAATGCCATGTTTCTAACTTTAAAATTGCATATCAAAAATTGTTTGAATATCAATACACATTTATATATTAAAATGAATAAATAAAATTAACTTTCATTCGTCTTCATGTCGGTAAAAAACTGTTTGCGGGCAAAATTTCACAAATTTATATTAAATCGGGATTTTGCTTGAAATAGTTAAAAATTGACCAAAATATTAAGTTTGGTTAATCTATTTTAAATTAAATGCAAATATGATATTAAAGTTGACAAATATATCATTCCATTTAATTTGGGCCCAAAGTGAGGTTGATTTGGAGAATTACCCTTCGGCCCAAACAATAATTAAAAAAGAAATTAAAATCAAAAGAAGTTACTTGATGGTGGTTAATTAGAAGTTAACAAAGTAACTTCCTGCCTACTCATTACTATATAACAAGAGGAAAAAAACGGTGGGGGCCCGATCTCCAATTCTCGTACATAGATAGGGGGGCCCAAACTCTCTTCTTTCAATCTGCACCAAAAGCATAATCAGAAGTTAAAAAGTTCACAAATTGAACAAGGCTTCAATGGAGGTTTACAAAGAAAAGGGACATGCATGTACATACGTGGCAACTCATGTTCTTGGGTAAATTCAAACCATGGTCTTTGTTGGCGCATGCAAGTCATAATAATTGACCGTCCGATGAGACCAAAATGAAGTTTACTAGACGGTGCATAGAAGAAGAAAGATGATCTCGGTGATGGACCGGGAACGATTATGGAGAGTTTATTGACCGTCTTTATTTATATGGAAGAATTATCAAGACTTGTAGGGGATTGAAAGTAGTTACTTTCGTAACCCTACATCATGTAGATGTTCATAGTTGATTCGAGAATAATTATTTTCGGGTCTCTATGTTATCTCCGGAATCATGGTTGATTAGAAAGTAATTACTTTCGAGTCTCCATATTGGAAAAAATGATGGATACGGAGTAATTACTCCCGAGCCATCGTAATATATACATAAGGACTCAAGTTGCCTTATATATTATGAAAAGCCTTTCCTAGGCGTTATAACGCCCGTTCATGGATCGAATTAGAGTCGGGGTCATAAGCACATATGGTTGCCGACCATTTGATCACCGGTTCTTAATGAATACCGCCAATTAATTTGTTGACATGCATATTACACATGTGCGTACACATGATTAAAACCTTGCAGTGATCAAGGTTACGGCCATCTGTACAAAACGGCCGGGGTATTGTTCGGACACGCTATTGAACTATTACCTAGTGAAAGACATAATTTGGGCTATATATTAAAACCGACCCTAATGGTTGAATTCAATCCCATAATAATATTTGATCAACCCCCCCTAATCACAAGTCATTGTAACTAATAAGTTATTGTACGTGATTAGTATATATATACGTGTGAGTAATTAATAATGTTACACGTAGACTCAAACAACATACATGTACATATGTGTGTACGTGTGAAATAAAGAGGCCATGCAAGGACCATTATAACATTAATTGGATGAATCACCTAAATGGAATATGAAGTTATAAAATCCTAGAAGTAGGGTTAACTTCAGTAATCCCAAATTGGTGGTAGACATCTTTGTAATTAATTATCAAGGAAGGTTAATTACTTTGTTATGCGATCGAATACCCTTGCTATATAGGGGCATAGAAGGAGCCTTGTGCCTTCGTACATGCATGATGCACGGGACGTATTGACGTAGTCCCGAGAGTGTCAAAATTGCTTTATTATAAAAATGATCCATTAATGTTGGATAATTACAATGAATTACCCAATAAGGGAATATATTTTATAAATATGGATATCCCTTGTCTTATATGATCATCCAAAGATCTAAATAAGGTTTAATAGGAACTACAAGTGGTTTGATCCCTTTCTAAAAAGGGTATGTAGGACACTTGACATAAAGCTAATTCAGGCTCGTCGAGTTCAATCACACTCTAAATTAAATTAACGTTTCTCATAAGTACTACGTGTCGATTTGATGCCTAATAAAGGCTACGTAGGAAACTCAATATAAGACAATTTGTCCATTGAGTTCAATCACAACCCAAATTTAAAAGTCAAAATTATACATGAGAACTACGTTTGACTTGATTCCATATCATGTAAATGGATACGTAGGAAATACGACATAAAACATATATATATATGTTGTATTCAGTCGCAAATTAAATTAAATCAAATTAAAAAATATAAACATAAACTTTTAAGCTTTATGTTTGATTGTGAAGAGATTATACAACCCTTCCTAGAAGGTGGGTTTAATCTTATTCACATCGCACAAATGATAGTTGGTTTGAGTCCGAACAACCCTTCCTAGAAGGTGGGTTTGGGTGCATTCCACTGATGTGTGAATACCAAACATATAACACACATCAAATCAAACCAAAATAAAATTAATTACTCTGAACTACGTAAGGCTTGATTCTCTATAAAAGAGATACCTAGGTAACCCGTAAAATTGGGTGCAGCCCAAATCATAAAAATCATTAAATATTTTGTATTGATATTACTTTTAATCAAAAGAGTCAAAAGAGAGGGTCAAACTAAAAAAAAAATAATTATTATATGTTTTGCAATTTTGTGTACATTTTCGCTCAACATATTTTTGGCACGCCTGGTGGGACCCTTTCTTTCTTTTCATCTTTAAGTAATGTCAATACAAATATTTGATATAGTTTGTTGCAAATAAAAAAAAGACTTTTGAATGCAACAATCATTTTTAACGAGTTCTCCACGGCTTACACTATTCATTGAGGGTCGTGGATTAAGAAGAGATTGTCGAGATACTCCTTCATTTCATCAGAAGGTCACTTTCTCTAGAGACTCGCTTTAAGACTACTATCTAGATCTTCGAACCTCATTCGAGAACGTTATAAGGAGAGGTGTGAAAGGATGTTTGTCATGGCTACATGTTGAGGGGGTATAGACGTATAGTACTCTTGGCCAAACCTAGTCAATCATCCTATGACATCAAGCTCCATGTTGAATGGGTTCAATTAATGACACTCCCAAGCACTAGTGACACCAAGTATCGTCACTAGCTCTCTCAAACTCACAATTCAACTCTCCAAAACGAAAGCGAGTTACATAAAATTTAACCCAACTTGTCCTCAAGACCACCAAGGTCAACAAACTAAAGAGAACAAGAGGGTTACAAGTATGGAGTCGAGAGGATTATCAAAAAAACTGCTCATGGGGTATAAAATCAATGTCCAACAAGATCAATCATCTTAGGGCAATAAGCCCCTTAATATTTGAGCTCTTGGTATGACGCTCTTAAATGCTATTAAGACTCATCATCCAAGTAATCAAAGAGGATCTTGAAGATCCTCTCAAGATCCCATCATCCAAGTTATCATGATGAAAGGGGATATGTAACATTCTACCCAAATTTCCTCCAAGACCAGCAAGGTCGACAAATTAGAGAGGATAAGGGGTCGCAAGAATGTATTAAGAAGACTTTATCGTCTTTATTGGCCGAACACTCTATAGCTTAAGAGTTGGCTATAATTAAGCGAGAAGCATCCAATTAATCATTCCATATCAAAAAGAGGAAGAAAAAAACAATAAGCTTTTCTCTAGTTGATACTCGGAATCAAATCGACATGGGGTCTATCTCGATCCTTAGGGGATAGCTTGAAATAAGTCAACATGACCCTCCATTTGGAGTGGACTCATTTCAATGTTCCCTTTGTCAAAAAAATTTAAGCCTTCAAAACCTAAAATGGTTCATGAGGTTAAGTAAGTTTTACGAGCATCTCGACTTCTATTTACGAGGGAGACTCATCCAGGACAAAATGTCCGAAATCCAAAACAGCCAGATTTTAAACCTCCTTATACATATCATATGGTCTAAGGTTTGACAAATTTTATGCCTTGAAGACCTAGTAAGGTTTAAGAGGTTAAGTCGGTTGTATGGGCTCCTCAAAATTCCTATTTAAGAGTGAGCCCCATTAAGGACAACAAGTCCGATATCCCGAATTACTAGGTTCCAAACCTATGTTAGACTCTTCACGAGATTCAACGTGAGAGAAACTTAATGTGTAAGCATGGTTCCAAGGTCGCTTATCTATTGGCCTCTTCCATGTCGTGGTTACAATGAATGGTATAAAAAAAATGGTTCTCCATTAGATAAGGACCACTCTTCCCTTAATCAAAGTAGGGAGTTTCCACTCGTAACCTTTTGAGAGAAAATTACTCTCATTTTTCAAGACTATGCAAAAATACATGCCAGTGTTAGTTATAATCATACTTGCCATTGAAGAAACTAGTCTCAAAGTCGCAACTTCAAATAAGGCAGTGCGACACAAAATAACGCCGCTTATAGCTGAACCAATCAGTCAAAACAAATAAGGTGTGTTTTAAAATATAAATGAAGTACAAGTGATGAAAACCCAAGGGGTAACTCACTTATATCTCTCCAATATATCACGGAGATGATCAATCAAGGGTTCATGGGATTCCAAGCTTCAAAGAATCTGCCTATATTGGGATATAAACGATCATGCTCCACACATTGGAGTTTAGTCCCTGTGTCCCATAGATCATGAAAGAAATTATCTTGACAAGTTCAACGGCGTTTGTGGTTCCACATGTGAGCACCTTGCTCATACCTACTCTACCTATGGTGAAACTACACTATATGGATGCCTTAATGATAAAAATCCTATCTAACGGCTAAAATCAAAGGTCTGCAAGCACCTAGCAGATTCATTGAATCGAGCTAGTAAAATGACCTTAACACAAGATGGAAAAGTCTATGATTAACTACTTTGAAGGGTTTAAGTGGACAAGTACATCTCAAAACATGTCATAAGCCAATTTGTTTCTGCAATGAATGGTTCATTTTGGTATTACCAAGCCAATAACTTTTAAGGCTTTGGTATTAAAGGTATATATTAATGAGCTTATAATATGCTCGATATAAAGCATCATTCAAATGCCCTCAAGCTAATGAGGGAGAAATGATGGTGGCAAGAAGCCACGAATATACAACGAGAGAGTCTATGACGACTTTCATAAGATTTGATGGCAAACCTTTTATAAGCAACCATGTCCAAGGTTAAAAAAAAAAAGAAAAGGGAAGAGCCAAAATATCAGCCAAAAGGTTGTCTCTTTATTAAAAAGGAGAGAGATGATCATTGAGGACAAATATATTAAGGATATGTATTTGTATGGTTGATTCATGTCAAACCCACCAACACTTCTAAAGCTAGGGAATTGCAGGTGGGAAGATAGACTGCAAAAATGTCGTTTCATATTGCCAACTCATTATTCATCTACCACAAGATGAATATGTCCTTATAGATGTAAAAAAGGATGTAATGAGGAAGAGGAGAATCATATCGAGGGGGTAACACAAACTCAAAAGCATCGTCAAATACCAATTTTGAGGGTAGGTGTTGCAAGGGTAGTATTCCCACTCTAGTTGTCTTCTAAAACACTCGACACCTTGCCAAGGGTTTAAACAAGAGGCTACTTCGCCTACAACCTGTATATACTCCATTGACGAGACCCGTGTAGCTCATGTTGGATCATGAAGTTCAAGCCACATGGGTAGGCCCTTACATTGAGCCAAGTCATATAATGACAATATATGAGTCTATGGAGAAATTCAAACATCAAAAGCTTCCCTCCACACAGTGATGGGGGTCGCGACAAAGATAATATCCTATAGTCAAAAATTTGTACGAGTAAAAGAAAACTCGACAAATGTTTGTTCAAGCTTAAGTCCTCCTAGGTTGATTGAGCCTAAGATAAGCACAAAAAAGAGTTCTAAGGAGGAAAATAATTGAATGACTAATTTAAATGAAGAGTACATCTAGTCCAATCGGGTATACCCGACAAGATGTTTCTTCGAATAACAATACGGTCTTTGACGAGAAAAATATTTCTCAAACAAATAAATGTTAGACCTTCTAACAAAAGCATCAAATGATGATACACCTTGAAGGAGGAAGACAGGGGGTACTGTCAAATAGATGACAATGTATCCCATTTAAAAAATCGAAGAAAGAGTTCAAAGCTTGAAGTCTTCTTCAAATGGTTGATCTTCTAATACAAATGAGGATGCCAATATTTGACTTATTGAGATCCAAGCATGACAAAAATGCTTGTTCATAAGTAAATTTCTACGGAACTACATCAAGACTTGATCCCGATAAGGGTATGTAGGAAATTCAACGTCAAGTATAGCATACGTTGGATTCAGTCGCAAACCTTAAGATATAATTTGAGGTTGAAATGAAACCCAATGTACACAAATAATACTCGGGGCAAATTGAGCAACTCTGCCTAGAAGGTGGGTTCAAATTACTCGATAATGTGTACATGAGAAGGTAAAAAAGTGCAAATGATAGCTGGACTGATTCAGACAACCCTTCCTAGAAGGTGGGTTTGGATTTTGTTCTCTGATGCACGTAACAAAAAAATATAATAAAATGGTTCATAAAGAACTACGATCGGCTTGATCCCTCACAAAGGGGGTACGTAGGCAATCTGGTCATTTAACATGCAAGATGCAGCCATATAAACAAACAAGATATCTTCTTCCCTAAAAAAAAAACAACAAGGATAGAAGAAGAAAAATCTTATTACCATATCTCGTAGTCGTTTGATCATTATATTGACTACATAAATACATTCTTCATATGGTCCGAAGATCGGCACATATATTATTGTGCTAACCAGTGAAAAGAGGAAAATAAAAGGAGAGAAGAATCAGTTATATACATTAACGTAAAATGTTCTCAAAAAGAGAAACAAACTGGTATGTATATGCCAAAATTCCATGACCTGGATCATCATGTCCGTATTTAGTGACCGATCCAAATAGGTCTTCCAAACAAATGTTCCTTCCATGGAACCCTTTGAAAATTGTCTTGATCAGCAATATTTGCAATAGCATTGCAGAAGCAAAATTTTCTTCTCTCTTGAGCAAAAAAGGCTCACATCTCTATAGACACTTTTGTTCTTAATAAAAGGACACAAAATTTAATCGGCCCATGTCATTTATACGTGTGGTCATTCAAAACCTTCACATATTTAAACACCAAGTTTCTTGGTTTGACACAAAGTCATTCTCCAAGGTAGTTGCAAAACACAAACCTTTTGATATTAAGACCTCAAAATAAACACTTGCCCACCGCAAGAAAACCCTCAAACCCGGCCATCAAGCCTTTAAGCCACAATATAAAAATCCAAGTCAAAAATCATATTTTGGAAAAACCATTATTTCCAAAGTATACTCATACAATATCACATGTTTCGGACCATGATTGAATTTAAGTTCTTCCCTAAGAATATTTTCAAGAAGAAATATATGGTGCTTTAATAACAAATATGTAGCGCCTAAGTTCGAACTTCGTACGTGTTCAATTCCTCACACGTCCAAAGTTCGGGGGGTATCAGTTTGCGGGCAAAATTTCACAAATTTATATTAAATCGGGATTTTGCTTGAAATAGTTAAAAATTGACCAAAATATTAAGTTTGGTTAATCTATTTTAAATTAAATGCAAATATGATATTAAAGTTGACAAATATATCATTCCATTTAATTTGGGCCCAAAGTGAGGTTGATTTGGAGAATTACCCTTCGGCCCAAACAATAATTAAAAAAGAAATTAAAATCAAAAGAAGTTACTTGATGGTGGTTAATTAGAAGTTAACAAAGTAACTTCCTGCCTACTCATTACTATATAACAAGAGGAAAAAAAACGGTGGGGGCCCGATCTCCAATTCTCGTACATAGATAGGGGGGCCCAAACTCTCTTCTTTCAATCTGCACCAAAAGTATAATCAGAAGTTAAAAAGTTCACAAATTGAACAAGGCTTCAATGGAGGTTTACAAAGAAAAGGGACATGCATGTACATACGTGGCAACTCATGTTCTTGGGTAAATTCAAACCATGGTCTTTGTTGGCGCATGCAAGTCATAATAATTGACCGTCCGATGAGACCAAAATGAAGTTTACTAGACGGTGCATAGAAGAAGAAAGATGATCTCGGTGATGGACCGGGAACGATTATGGAGAGTTTATTGACCGTCTTTATTTATATGGAAGAATTATCAAGACTTGTAGGGGATTGAAAGTAGTTACTTTCGTAACCCTACATCATGTAGATGTTCATAGTTGATTCGAGAATAATTATTTTCGGGTCTCTATGTTATCTCCGGAATCATGGTTGATTAGAAAGTAATTACTTTCGAGTCTCCATATTGGAAAAAATGATGGATACGGAGTAATTACTCCCGAGCCATCGTAATATATACATAAGGACTCAAGTTGCCTTATATATTATGAAAAGCCTTTCCTAGGCGTTATAACGCCCGTTCATGGATCGAATTAGAGTCGGGGTCATAAGCACATATGGTTGCCGACCATTTGATCACCGGTTCTTAATGAATACCGTCAATTAATTTGTTGACATGCATATTACACATGTGCGTACACATGATTAAAACCTTGCAGTGATCAAGGTTACGGCCATCTGTACAAAACGGCCGGGATATTGTTCGGACACGCTATTGAACTATTACCTAGTGAAAGACATAATTTGGGCTATATATTAAAACCGACCCTAATGGTTGAATTCAATCCCATAATAATATTTGATCAACCCCCCTAATCACAAGTCATTGTAACTAATAAGTTATTGTACGTGATTAGTATATATATACGTGTGAGTAATTAATAATGTTACACGTAGACTCAAACAACATACATGTACATATGTGTGTACGTGTGAAATAAAGAGGCCATGCAAGGACCATTATAACATTAATTGGATGAATCACCTAAATGGAATATGAAGTTATAAAATCCTAGAAGTAGGGTTAACTTCAGTAATCCCAAATTGGTGATAGACATCTTTGTAATTAATTATCAAGGAAGGTTAATTACTTTGTTATGCGATCGAATACCCTTGCTATATAGGGGCATAGAAGGAGCCTTGTGCCTTCGTACATGCATGATGCACGGGACGTATTGACGTAGTCCCGAGAGTGTCAAAATTGCTTTATTATAAAAATGATCCATTAATGTTGGATAATTACAATGAATTACCCAATAAGGGAATATATTTTATAAATATGGATATCCCTTGTCTTATATGATCATCCAAAGATCTAAACAAGGTTTAATAGGAACTACAAGTGGTCTGATCCCTTTCTAAAAAGGGTATGTAGGACACTTGACATAAAGCTAATTCAGGCTCGTCGAGTTCAATCACACTCTAAATTAAATTAACGTTTCTCATAAGAACTACGTGTCGATTTGATGCCTAATAAAGGCTACGTAGGAAACTCAATATAAGACAATTTGTCCATTGAGTTCAATCACAACCCAAATTTAAAAATCAAAATTATACATGAGAACTACGTTTGACTTGATTCCATATCATGTAAATGGATACGTAGGAAATACGACATAAACCATATATATATATGTTGTATTCAGTCGCAAATTAAATTAAATCAAATTAAAAAATATAAACATAAACTTTTAAGCTTTATGTTTGATTGTGAAGAGATTATACAACCCTTCCTAGAAGGTGGGTTTAATCTTATTCACATCGCACAAATGATAGTTGGTTTGAGTCCGAACAACCCTTCCTAGAAGGTGGGTTTGGGTGCATTCCACTGATGTGTGAATACCAAACATATAACACACATCAAATCAAACCAAAATAAAATTAATTACTCTGAACTACGTAAAGCTTGATTCTCTATAAAAGAGATACCTAGGCAACCCGTAAAATTGGGTGCAGCCCAAATCATAAAAATCATTAAATATTTTGTATCGATATTACTTTTAATCAAAAGAGTCAAAAGAGAGGGTCAAACTAAAAAAAAATAATTATTATATGTTTTGCAATTTTGTGTACATTTTCGCTCAACAAAAACATTGGTGTCAAACGGAAGTATAAAATAATCGACTCTCTTCACGAATTGGTCAACTTAAGCTTGTAAGAAAATCATGATGATTTGGCCTAAATTACCGATAACATTAATGACGTGAACCTAGACCTGGGTCCGGTTCCATTGGAGTTGGGGAACCGGGTCAAAATCGGCCAAACCTAGAACCGTACGGAGCCGGACCGACGGCTCTGGTTCCAAGGACAGTTACGGTTCATGTTTCCCTTTTCCCGAAACCGGGGAACCGATGGTTCCAAACTGTCTCTAACCACCGAACCCAACTAAGCTAAACTTGCAATGACCTTACCAATTGACATGTAAATTTCAACAGCATATGCACTCAATCTGAATTCAAATAAACAACCGACCAAACCGACCTTATTAATGGATGTGTTCTCTATATATAACATCCAAACATATACTCAATCAAAACTCAAAAAGATCAACCAATCAAACTGGTCTCATCAATATGTTTATTTTCTATATATAACAACTTGAACTTATACTCAATCCGAACTTAAAATGACCAACATATCCAATTTACCATGCTAATAACTTTATTCTTCATATGTAAAATTTGTACTCAATCCGAATTTAAAATGACTAACATACAGAACTGACCTATAAATAGAATTTTTCCCCACATCTAACAACCCAAACTAATACATAATACGTATGACTCAAAAGAACCAACCTATAGAATCAACCATATTGATTGATTTATTTTCCATGCATAACGGTCCAACCTTGTACTCAATTCAGATTAAAAATGACCAACCTATTGAATCGATTCCATAAATAGGTTTCTTCTCCTTATATAATATTTTGACCTTGTACTAACTCATCACAAACCGACTTAATTAATAGTTTTATTCTTAATACATAGATAATTTTTAATAAACTTTTAGATTAATCTCCATGTATATTCTATATTTCATATTATTATGATAATATGCATAATTAGGATTAAGAAATTAAAAAATATTTTGTGTAATTAAAAATTTGCATGTCAAAACTATTAATTCCATTTGTACGTACATAATTTAAGTTCATATCTATATGTCATATACATTGAGTTTTTTATTTGTCACGCCATGTCGATAAATAAGACCCTTGAAATCGAATGTTAAACATAAACCAAATATTGAAACTTTTTTTGGTTCCATTATATGGCTCAATCCTATTAAGTCAGATAAAAAAAATAACTTATCTTGTGTTTAAGTAATTACGTAAAGTTTTATCAACAATAACTAAAAAATATTTGCTCATATTTGTTTGATCAACAATGTAACTAAGTAAAGTTTAACTACGTAAAGTTTGATATTAAGTAATTACGTGTTTGTGTTTGTGATTCATATGTATATATAGGGACAATAACTTATCTTGTGCTACACAAATGGATAGAAAATTAAGATAAAAATCAGTTATTAAAAATATGGATATCATGACATATTGTGTATAGATATAAATGGATAGAAATTTGCCATAATAAATCACTTAATTAAAAATAGGATGGGCGGTTTAAAAATTCTTATTGACGAAACTGCCCTTAACTGCTTCAGGTTTAGAAGTATATATTGATTAACCAAGGCTCCGATGGTTAATGTATAGCGGATTGCAAGATGTAGTCCATATTTGCATGCGGGAGGTACTTTATCTAGCTAGTTGATGGAGGTGATTTGGGGATACTTCATTTTTTCAACACATTACCGAATGAAGCCTAAACAAGATGGCAGACTGAGCTTGAGCTCGATGAGCCTTTGAATAAGCTGAGCTTCAGGTCAATGAGCGTGGAAACAAGCCAAGCTCTAATAAGACCTTGAGTTCAGCCAAACTCGTCCTTGAACTCGAGCTCACCTATTAAGGAATGACCCAGGCTTGAGCAATTCAAAACCCAGCTCGCTCAGTTCCGTTACACCCTTGCATCCTAGACTGTAATGAGCTCACATTGTCTTCTCTTTTGATAATGAAATTTTTAGATACAAAGTAATAATACAAATAAATATACTGATCCAGAAATGTCTCAGCCATTACAATACACAATATGAAGTACCAAAGTTTCAAAACAATAATCATAATGACCAACTCTCCCAAACTCTAACCCCCTAGGCAAATCCCCAAAAAAAGGCAAACCCAGAAAACACTACTACTACTATCAAACATACAAATCAAAACATTAAACCAGAAGATATTAGAATTAATTAATCATTAGGAGACAGACTTGGATTTTAGGCGGTAAAGCAGCCTCTTCTTCTTGGAAGTGTTGTTGTGAACTGTGAGAATCACCTTCCCAGGCTCACCCACTTTGAAGCTATTGCTGATCACCCCTTTCCCTTCTCCTCCATTTCCACAGATCTTCTTCATCTTCTGGATTATCACTGTGTACCCTTCTTCTTCATTGGGCACAAACTCTGCGCCATAGCTCACCTCCCATCCCAAAACTCTCACTTCCCATGCCAGCTGGCATGCCTGCACATTCAATTCCAATCTCAATTTTACAATTACCGCATAGAATGACAGAGAATTCAACAACAAGAAGAAGAAGCTCACTTCTGTGACAGAGAACTCAACAGTCTCTTTGCTGGCTGGTTTGACTATGATATGTGTAGCAGCGTCTGACTCACTGAATTCACCTCCTTCCCTGTAGCTCAATCCTCCATACTGCACTGGCACTTGCTCTGCTCCTATGTAGCTGTTTTCCATTTTGTCCAAGTTATTAGACTAAGAAAATTCAAACTCCTGTCAAAGATCTGAAATAGCCATGAAACATACTTGAACAGTGTCTCAGCAGATTTGGAAGGCCCAGCAAACACAAACTTGCTCTTTGTCCTCTGTGTCATAAATGGACTGATCATCTTGTTCACAGCCATGTACCACCATGGCACATTGATGAACACCTATACCAAAATTCAGATTGAGTTTCGGCATTTTTAACTCTAGAAACTAATTAATTAAGGTTTGAAATACGGAATTGAACCTGCTTGGCGACGAGTTCAGGATAATTATCTTGTAGAAGGTGGAGAGCCTGCTTGGTTGCCTGCCTGAGCTCGGATTTCCCAATTCCAGGCGAATCCTTGAGATCGTTGACCTGAACAATGGTGGAAACACCTCCGGGACGGAAATCGAGCTTCCGGATGCTCCGTTCAAGAAACCGGATCCTCCAGCGGAGAAATCCCTGGCGTTTCTCCTCGTCGGAGAAGGTTTTCTGGTAGAGGCTCTTGTTGTTGAACTCGCCGTAGACGTTGTAGCACACAGGATGCCCCTCCTTGCTCACGCCGTGCATAAAGACGACCTTCTCTTCCAGATCCTTCCAGTGTCCTTCCTCCTCCTCTTCGTCGATCTCGTCCATTCCGAACTGCTTCCGCCACTGGAGAGTCCGCTTGAGCATCGCGAAGGCCTCTTTCGCCTTGAAATCCCTAGCGCGGAGAAACTTCCAGAGCACGACGTCGGTCCTCTCGTCCGCCAGGAGCGGGATCCCCCAAATCGACACGGCGACGGTCGGTTTGGCGTCCTGCGGAAGCTGAGAGGAGACCACGCTCTCCTCGATCGCCTCCACGGTTTTGCAGTTGGATCCGTCTTCTTCGTCCGCCACGGCGTTCTTGCTCGGAGATTCTTTCTCGGCGGCGGATTCCGGTTGAGGATGAGGCGGAGAGCCGTTGGTCTCCTCCTCCAAGTTCAGATCCTCCGGCGGAGGCGAATCCGACTCGTCCGCCTCCTCAGCGGCCGGCGCCGGCGCCGGAGCCTTGTCGTCCTCCGCCTTGGTCGCCGCCGAAGTCTTGCACTCCGAGAGGAGTTCGTTGGCGGCGAGAGCCTCCCGGACGAGGTGCTTGAGGTCCTCCAAGGCAGCCTTCTCGTTCTCCGGGAGGCCTTTGCCGGCGGGAAGAGCGGCCTCCTTGTCCTCCACCACGGCCACCGCTCGGAACGAGCCGTAGTTCGCCGGCGGGGACGGGGACGGGGAGCGGTCGCCGGCTTTCTCGGCATCGTCTCCGTCGTCGACTACGCTGACGTTTGTTTCTCCGTCGGAGACGGCGGTCGGCTTAACAGGCTCGGACACGGTTTCGGCCGGCTTGGAGCAGTCGTCGATGGCGGGGGATTCTGGTGCAGCAACAGCAACGGGTTCATCGGTGGGAGCCACCGGCTTCTCTGGCAGTACGTCGGCCATTTTGAGTGGTCGTTGAAGTCTTGAAGAAGAAGAAGGAGAGAAATGGAGATGGCGAGGGATGAAGTTGAGGGAGAGCAGAAGAAGGCGAGGTTTAAAAGGAAGACTTGAAGAGAGTTTGGTGGTGGGGGTGGGATTGTGGGATTGTGGGAAGCTAACGCATGAAAACTGAAACAGGGAAAATGGAGGTCGTGATATTTCCAATCCCCAACGGTAACCCTAAACGGCCTTCCATAAAGATCTCAGTTTTCAACTGATTGACTGGTCTTTCTCCTTTTTTCTCACCAGTAAAAATAAAATAAGTGGGAACGTTTCATCCTTCTAATATGTTGGATTATGGGACTGGTATTAATGTGAAAGAATAAAAATTAAGGACAAAATGAGGAGGTCCCAATCAATATTACTATAAACTCGATATTTTAAGAATTTAATACCAACAACTTCTAAGTAAATAACCTTTTTTAAATTACTTTTTTATGAAAAAATACATGTTAAAATTATACAAGGTGGAAAAATACATGTTAAAACTTGACGGTCATCGAAGCAATTAAGAGTACAATTATTGGTTCGTCATTTTTTTGTTCATCATATATATATTTTCTCTCTCTTTCTTAAAAATATTTAGTTATTTTCTATCTTCTTTATTGGATGACAGATGTTATCATATCGATGAATGACCAATCACTCATTTTGATCATCTTCATTCTTTTCTCCACTTGCTTCACATATATCATATAGTATTTTTTTATATTACTTCTTTCTTCAATGACCAAAATTTGGTCTACCATTATGTGTTCTCTAAGAGCATGAGAAAATGTTCTTGATAGAATGATCAACCTACTGATATTGGACATTTGGACTTTCCTTTATGAGTTTGAGACAATCAAGACCGAGCATATGAATATGATTCTTAATATCGTGGTTGATAAAATCCTAGAAGTGGATCACGACCTCCATATCGATTACATTGCGAATCATCAAGAATCTATTGTTCTCATCCTTAACGATACTCTATGACGCCCTGTAAGTGGGACCTTAACTCTTTAACTTATCAAATATATATGAAAGTAATATATTTGTAATCATTGATAAAACTATACAACTAATACAAGTAGCCGAGCATGAAGTTGGACACTAGCTGGCCATGTTAAATACGGGAGAGCATGTATGGACCTTCTTTTGCATTTTCAATTTGACACTCGGATGTACAGCTAATAACATTCATGATTGTTTGCATTGGAGGATTAAGATGATGATGATGATAGTGGTGTAAAAATGATAAATTTTAGGGAGAGTGATTGTTTGCATGGGGCTCTATTTCTTTCTCTAAATCCATGTTTGTTTTGAGGCATGAATTGAAATAGTAGTAGTAAAGCTTTATTATTGGCATCATCATCAATAGACAAGCAAAGTATTAAAAGTGCAATCCAATGAAACAAGGACACCGCATGAGAGACATTACTTATTGGAGTAACATCAAGTCTATTTTATTTCAATTTCCATAACATAAAACTAAGTAATACAGTTGATAATATTTTTGATGTAGATTTAATTGATAAAATATTGCATGATAAAGTTACTAGTATTCGATATTAGCAACTTTTTTTTATCCGAGATCATGATTTGATGTAATGAAATAAATTCAAATTAATATTATATGATTTAAATAAGGATCATTAATAAAATAATAACATACAACATTATTCTATAGAAAGAATTCAACTAAATAAAAATTGATTCGATATTATTATATGAATTAATATGACTTAAATAGATATATAATAGATATATAATATATATACATAAAATATGGTGGTATGAAAAATATAAATTTAATATATATAGTATAATGTTTTTTAGAATATTAAAATAAGGACGAAATAAAATTAAGAGAATGTTTTGTTAAAATGTATTAATTGATATAAACTTAAAATATGATAAATTAATAAATTATTAAACAAAATTAAAGTGGAATCTTGTAGATTGATTATGTCAATTTATTAGTATAAATAATTTATTAAAACAAAACTGGACCCAAATTATTGGTAAAAAAAATATCAAAAAAATATCACAAAATATCAAGCTAACAAATTGAATATAAAAATAACATGTGAAAAAATCATAAGTGACTTAATGTAATCACTCAAATACTTACGGCTTATATATATATATCATATTTATACGGCTTATACACATCATTTTTATCTTGTTTATTTAATAATCCTTCCGTTTCAAAAAACTTGATCTTTTGGACACCTTATATTATTTCAAAAAACTTGTCCATTTCATATATTTTTCCATTTTTTTTCAAGTTTGTCCCTCATGATAACCTATGATGTAATGATATCATATTTTTCCATGCTAGCCATGTTTTTCGGTTAGGAGTGATGTTATTATTATTGTATAAGGGTAGTTTAGATATACATGAATAATCCTTAATATGTGTACAATGTCTAAAGGGTCAAATTTTTTGGAACGAGGGACCAGTAGTAGTAGACTAGTAGTACTCACTAAAACATGAGACACCGTTGTAATTGTAAAAGTATGTAAAGTGTGAGATGCAAACGGGGAGCCGTATTGCCCCACTTGGGCCGCCAATCTCGGGCCTCCCCACTTTACAGCTTTTTTTTTCAACTTTTTTTCTTTCTTTCTTTAAAGCAGATTATATTACATACTGTAGTTTAAATTAATTGAAGATGATTAAAATCAGGTTTAGAAAAATCGTACGAAATATTCAGCCTGTTGAGTGATAGTTACATCATTAAGAAATAAGAATGCTAGTTAAATCACACCAAAGTGAATTCGGAATAAAAAAACAAAAACCGATGAGCTTAGAAATCAATTGGTTGGTTAAATATCACTAGCTTAAGTTTTGGTAGAACAACACTTTTGACATTTGGGTTTGGTTCGATGTTACCAAGGATCACGTTTACAAAGATGAGTGATACTTAGGCTACCAATTACCAATTACTGTATATGTTTTAAACTTTGTGAGAAATAAACAATTCCTGCATATAATTGCTTCACTGAAAACAAGTTCCAATGCTAAAATCTATTGCTGAAAAAGAAAAAGTGCTAAAATCTATGAATCTTCACGAATGTTGAGTTAAATGGTTTACTGAGTTGTGATAAACTAACACAACACAAGATTGTAGCTTAAGTTTCTACACTTCAATATTAATCAATTCTTGTAGCATTGGAACTTGGAAGAGAACCTTAAATATTGGTATAAAACAATGAAAAACATGTACAATGCAATATGAACCTCTTGTATAATATTGCGATCCAACACTTTTGAATATACAAACCCTGCAATCAACCCTAGAATTGAGAAGCCAAAACTTCACCACCCACAACGTCCCCAAAAGAGAAAACCACAAACAGAGAGTGCACCAGATGACAGCACAAGCAAAAGTTGTGTCAAGACTCAAAATTTTGAGTTCTAAATCATTTCCATGGGACTAATATCAAATATCAAATCATACAATATTCATTAAGCTTTACTCATTAGAGCCTGTGCTTCCAGTATAGGAGGCAGCAGAGCTGCTAGGATTCCTGCTGTGAAGAGACAGCCCAGCCAAGGAAGGAGCATCTCCCTTCCTCTCCTGAAAGAACTTTTCCCTCTCCACGTGTTTAGAAGGCGGTGGAGGTATCGAAAACGTCGGCTTTGCTTCCCTTGATGATGGCGGGTCAATGGTCAACGGGCGCGCGGGTGGACGGTGTAGCTTCCTCTCATCCACATCTTCATCTTCCAGTGTCAGACGGGCTTTTCCTTTGCGTATCCTGGGAAAAAAAAGCACATGTTATGAATCATCTACACCTTCTCATGTGTCAGGGGAAAAAGAACCAAGAAAAGCTAGTATGAACCTGCGAGTAAGCTGTTCGGCCTCCTCTTCGAGCTCGGCTTCTTCAAGCTCGGTGTGGTTGGACATTGAGGGAAGCCTAGCTGAATTCGCAGAGTATTCTTTCTCCAGAGGCAATCTATCATGGTGAATGCGGTTTGGTGTCGTCTTAGGTCTGTTGTGGAGCAATGCGTCGTGTCTTGCCAAAACTCTTTCCAACTGATCATTCAATTCGATTGCTTGAGAGACCAATCTTTCGTTTCTGTGATGCCAACACACAAAGCAAATGTTATGAATCCCTTCAAAATAAAGCACATGCTATGAATCATGTCTGACATAGCACTGGCTTTTGAAATTATCCTGATAGAAGTTAATTACTGTGGGACTAGTTGAAGGTTGAAATGGGAATTTTGACAAGAGAGGTTGAACCACGTATTCTGCTAAAGGCAATAAAATCTAAGAATATCCTTCAAAACTAGAGAAATAACTTAACTCAGAATACATTAGAAGGAACGAATCACAACTGAACCTGTCACATTCTAAGAGACCAGTATTCAAATTATAAATATCCCTTCATGGTCATGATATCAACTTAGAGTTGAGTTTTCCTATTGTTGTGTTTCCTAAACAAGGGAAATTAGGATTGAGTTACTAATAACCGATGGTGATGAGTCAAATCATTGATGTTGGGACTGTACCTAGAAGATATCACAACATGCATTACTCGCTGCTTTTGGAATGAACACTGCTCCACAAGATCAAGTGTAAATTCATCTTTCCCAGCCTGAAAGGGGGTAAAAAAAAAGATTTATCAATTTCATGTTTCACAACTAGGACTCCAAATATTATTTTTATTTACTAACCCACAAGTAGAAAGTAGCAAAATGTCATTTAGTAACAAGATATACCTCAGGATTTTGAGGATCAACTGCATCTAGGACTTCCCTTAGTACCTCTAGTGCAGCTCTAGCCTTCTGAATAATGCTGCCCAAACAAGATAAATAGATTAGCGGACAGAAAACCATTGGTAACATTTTCAGAGAAAAGCAACATATGCATACATGAAGAAACTTCGTTTAATCCACACAAACATGGAATTCACCTCACCCTTAACTCCTTAAGTAGGAAAAGGGGCTGTTGGTCGGTTATAGAGAATCAGGGATTTAATGAAGAGATAAGATAAAGGTAATGAGTTTTAGATGAGATTAAAAGAACTATATGAGAACAAGCAGTGGAAAAGTTCAGTTTAGCCAAGGATAGCCAAACAATCATAGTCAAGGTAATCAAACCTGTACAATTACAATTTTCACTAAGAGGGATATAAGATGAAATAAGGAAGATAGAGTTCAAGAAAGTAAACGGAATTCACAATATATACATGGATACATGGTCTATAATCTGCATAATTCTTAGAATGAAACTTGGCTAGAGTGAAAAGACTGAGGCTGACAACCAAATCTGAAAATTTCATTGGAATCAACATTATCACCTAGATTCAGGAACAGCCTGAGGCTTAGGTTCTTCTTGCGGTATAGTTCTTTCATGGTTATCAGAGGCAACCTCTTGAGGTGTTATATTCATCTGCCTTGTAGCTGAAGCTGTATGATCATTCGATGATGTATGTTGGGTTTCAGGAAATTTAACACCTGCACTCTACACAAACCATATACCATTTATAGCGAGTTCGTTACTGAAGCAGGTGAAAAGTTAGGAACTTGAAAGAAAATTTGTTCAAGCCATATAATACTCCAATTTACTATCACTGAGAAACTCTTTGCCCATAATGTTTCTTGCATTTTCTATTGTCTTACTTGATAGCGGAGTAAAGGCAATATTTCCACATTCAGCTTATATTCCTTATAAAGATGTTATAACATTCTTTCTAGTTTATTAAGCAGTAGCATCAGATCAAAAAAAAATTAAGCAGTAGCAAGCCCACAAAAATGTGTCAAGAGGATTATACCTACCACCAGTTCATGGTAAGCATCGTAATATTGAGGAAACTT
Source organism: Polygonum maritimum (assembly GCA_963924305.1). Taxonomy (NCBI): domain Eukaryota; kingdom Viridiplantae; phylum Streptophyta; class Magnoliopsida; order Caryophyllales; family Polygonaceae; genus Polygonum; species Polygonum maritimum. The sequence continues at coordinate 34,263,692 of OZ002735.1, read as the reverse complement.
TCCCTTGGCACCGCCCACTGATGTTTGTGTAGCATCCAAAAGAAGAAATATCCTCTCCCGTACGGGCGAATCTGACTAGAAGGCAAAATACAATACAATGAGATCTTTGATGATATGTACGAAGAAGTTATGCTGAGATGAACTTTAACATGCAACAACACAACTGACCTTCTTTTTCACTAATTTTACTAGTAAAGGAAGCAATCCTGCATCCATGACTTGCCTATGAATAGGCTCACCTATGTTGTTCATTAACATCTCCAGCAGCTGCAAACCAATCAATAATAATGTAACTGTGCATTGTAGCACCTACTTTACAAGCAAGAAAGTGTGAGGGCAAAAACATGTAGAAGGCATACACCCTATTAACGAAACTAACCGAGACAGCATATAGCTGGACATTAAGATGCTTGTTACCCAAGCGTTTTTTAATAGCTTTTATGACATCTTTTGCCTGCCTGTGAAAGAAAATCAAACCAAATTCATTAAGAACATTCACTCCTCCAAGCAGATTAGACAGAAAGACAACCAGCTTCGTCTGATTAACACAATAAATTATACTTACATCAAAGCTTTTAGATATGATCTAACATTGATGTAGGCATAGTGTCACAATGAAGGCTAAATGGCTTATATATTCCAAGTTCATTCAAACCAGTTTCTAGCACCCTTCTAATGGATATGGTACAAAGGCACAAAATACAAACATTGAAAACCCGCAGAAATTGAAAATACCTTTGATCTTGAGCAGCTAACTCACATATTTCAATGTTTTTGGTCCAATCCTCTGCAACAAGCTTCTCACTTGTTGCCAAGTTAACAAGCTCAGTAGCCATTCTGAACTAGTTGAAACCCACCAATTTAGATTCCTGCAAATCAAATTAAGCATTCTTCACACTGGTTTATTTACTCATACACCAGCCCTATCAATTTCCAACCTAAATGCAAACCTACCGACAACAAAAGCCGGTCTTGTGGTAACAATCTATCACCAAAACAACAAAGTATTCAAATCTAGTAATAAAACTCCAATCGCTTACCAGGGTTAGAAGACGAGTTGGAAATGGGTAGAATACCCAGATGGGGAAGATACTGTGGTTGGGATTGAAGATCAGTAGATAGAGCTAAGATTGAGGAAGAAGGAGATAACCCCTTTTCTGCGCCCTCCTACTTGGGCTTTACAAGCAAATCAAAGCTGTTAATTGAGCTGGCAAGAAAGATTAAGGCACCGTCATCACAACAGCGGAGGACTGTGGGAAACTGTAAAGGAAATAGGTCTGTTCTCTTGTGATTCCTCTTCTCGTCTTTTCTTTTTTTTTGTTTTCTTTTCTTATGACTTACGATTTGGGTATAGGGATAGGAGAGGTGCGTTTGACGCATCATCGCTAGTTAAGCCCTATGGGTGTACCGTGAGGTTTCGGGGAGTAGTAATTATGAGCCCAAGTAGTACTGTAACAATCATAATTCCTTTCCTTATTAAAAAAAAATAATAAAAGAAAGGAGATGTGATAGTCTTACCTGCCGGTGAAGGAATGGCTCGAATGAACACACCCCCCCCCCCTTTATCATGAAATGCCATGCCATGCCGTGGCTCAATCCTTGATACGTCTTGATATATTCGTGTCTGAGTCTTGATCGGTCTTGACATGCCTTGGTTCACGGAAAAGGAACCGAAAAACGAAAACGACACAGGATTACAAATGTTTTCAATTCCATAATTTTATCATTAAAATAAGTTTTCGATATCATTTCCATAATTTTATATTAAAAATAAGTTTCTAGTTTCCGTGTTTCCAGCCGAAAACGCTGCATTTTCTGCTGCGAAATCTGCTGAGCAGCGTCTGTATGAATTATGATGATAATTGGCACTATCAAGCCTAAGACAAAGACAAAGTGACAAACACATCAATAGTGACCCGACCCGTAAATTCACGGGTCGGTCCGGGCCGGGTTACGGGCACCCGGACCTTTGGACAGCACTAAGACAAACACATCAATAGTGACTTCAATCACTACTGTACATACGTTTTATATACTTGTAACATCTGTAAACTTATGACTTAGCACTACATAGATTATGCCAAAACTCCCAAAGAGAAAGAATAGATATGAAATAAAAAAGCCTTCATCACAAAATACATTTTTACCCAACCACATCCACCGTGTCAACAGAATCCAAAGGCTTCTTCTTGTTCTCCATACCAAAATCAGCCATGCACAATCCAGAAACGTGTGACTCAGTCACAGGGGGCACCAACAAATCCTTGCTTTCTCTTGATGGGGATTGACTGCTACTCTTGCTCATCCTTTCATTCTCCCTCAAAGGCGAATCCTTGTCGACTTTGTCGAAGTCCTCGCTCTTACTCCTGGCAGGGACTCTCTTGTGTTTGCTGGCTTCTAGAATCATCTTCTGATCTTCGGTCGTCAGCAAGGAACTCGGTGTGGCTAAAGATGAAGGCTTTAATAGGGGTGGTAAAGTGGTCATTCTAACATTATTTTCCCTTGATTTTTGGATCAAATGGTGAAGCCACAATAGTTGGTTGGAGATGAAAGCTTCTGTCTTGTCCTTGTCAGCATGGTAGAGTGTGTCTACTCGGACCAACTCGTTCTGATTAGACGGTGATCGGTCCAACCTTCACAAATCAAAATCCCCTTCTTTGTTAAATGAACTCTATGAACAAATCAACGAGAAACATATATACTCACAAAAAAACACTAAAGGGTTTTTCTGGGACTCTGGGTGTCATACAGTATAAAGAGCTTATGCATTATCCGATCATTAAAATTAAAAATGTAGTATGAATTTTGAGATGCATTGTTGAAAGCCAAACTATATAACGCCTAAACAGGAGCACTGAAGAAAATTTCTGTAGAGAGATCCAAACACTCATTATCTACAGAACACAATGCAGAATACACATCTTATACCAACTGTTTTATGCATCCAAACATGACCTTAGATGACTTACCCAGCATTAGCCCACTCTCCAACCCAGCCAAAACCGTGGTGAGATCTGCATGCACAAGAATGGATTAGAAGAAATTACCCAACATACAAAATTTTGGAGATTTGAGGACGAAGGTGTCTAACTTGACAGTGTTTGTTGCCATTGGAACAAGCCATTGTAATGTTTTCTCCATTTCAGCTTTAATCTCTGTGATGCTAATCTGCAAGCATTTTATTCAAAGAATCAGAAAAGGCCATTGATTAATGAAAAAGTGAAAACGGCTTGCTTGAGTTTTTTTTCCCTTGCAGGGCAATCTCTGTATTTAATTTTTAAGTAACTAGATTTTTCATTATACCTCTTCTTTCACTTGGAATGTTTGTAGTTTGGAGCGTAGTGTTGACTTGATACTCGGAGGCAGGCTTTGGTATAAGGAATCCCGGGCTGTAAGAGTCATTGAGCTTGATCTTGCCACCTTTATTCACCGAAAAAACAAGATTAATACAAGAAATTGTCTACTAGTACCTGGACGAATCTGTGGGAAATTTATTACTCACAATTCCATCAATTTGTAAAATCAAGTTTGCATAATGCAATGCAAGACCAGCGGGTCCAAGTCTTTGGTATGCACATCCAGAAGGCTCCAATTGCTCTTCAGTGTCATCATTTTTCCCTTCAGAGAATTCAAAAGTGGAATCAGATATCCTTCCACTTAAATGGACCATGATTAAAAAGTCAAAGTTTACCTACCATCTGTGTTGAAATTGTCATGTATTCTTATGTGTACAAATAACACGACTTCTACGAGCTTCTCTATGATCTGTAATAGTAAAATATGTCAATATGCAATTATACAATATATGTGAAGTGTAATGACAGCAACATAATAAATTAAAACTACAAAAATAAGATAGAATTTCATCTACAGAAGTAATGCAGTCCTATGACAATAATACCTCTTCCAAACTCCTACTCCAAAGTGATCTCTTTTTCAGATTCTTCACTAGCTTCTTTTGCTTTTTGATTTCTGACCGCAATACTGTGTCCTCACCTGCAAAAGTAAGAAGGGTCTTTCAAATCATGAAAGCAACAACCTTCCTTCCGAGAGAGCATCTCTTTGACAATGCAAATATTACCCTCATCTTTTTGCTTACAATGATAGTCCTGTGTAAAGCGATCTAGTGAATGCAACTCATGGTATAGTTCCTGCATTAGATTGATGAATGATTCCTTTCAGTACAGTTCATAACATCGAAAAGATCTCTTAATAATCCAAAATTTGAGAACGAAGATAAAACTTGACAAGATTGCTGCAATTCTTCATATTTACTAGTCTCACAACTCCACATTTAAGTATGGTATTTGAATCATTATGCTGTGCAGTTTTTTTCCTAGGTATTATTGGACTGAAGATGCTATGTTGACACTTGACACTACAAAGCATTTGTGCAATTCAAGTGTGAAAACAGCTTCAATAATGTTGCTTAACAATCTGTTAAAGCACACAGACTTCAATGTTCACTTTGTCAGTAATATTAACTTTACATGATAATCTGTGAAAAGCATGCGATACGTACCGATGTACACTGAACCAAGTTCATTAGTTGATTCATCATTGATTCCACTTCCTCCAACTGATTCTGAGTCTCAAGTATAAGATTCTGCCTGAAAATGCATTTTGACAGGCATAATGAGAGAGGTGAATGAGAAATGCAATTCAAATAATTTGCTGATAGCAAAGACGAGACTGCTTAATGTATTACTTCTGGAAGTAACGCTCTAGGTTATGCCATTGAGGATCTTTACAACGATTTCCAAAACGAACAACTTCTGCTGAAAACAAGTCTAGTTCCTCCCTGTAACAGAAGGCAGTGCATCAAAAAAGTCTGCTCATTTGAGTGTGTAATTGAGAACTACCAGCTGTCATTCTTATAATACCTCTTGTCACAAGCAACAATCTTAAGAAGTTGATCCATGTCTTTTGATATCAACTTCTGAACACCTTGTGAGGGAAGCACGGCATCCTTGAGATGAGTTATGCGTGCATCTGATATGGAATTGATAAGCTTACAACCCTTCACAACAGTGTTTGCAACCTCAAATGCCAAGATAGAAACTTTTGTTCCTCTTGACACACCCCCGGACACAAATCCACTTCTTGAATTCAAGTCTGTCATGCTACTCCCAAGCACATCCAACACCTCCACCGCCTTCCCAAAACCCACAGTACCCGCTTTTCCTAAAAGCAAACCCACTTCTGAAACCTGCCAAACAGAAATTTTCAAGAACCCCTAAGCTTTAAGAAGTGATGAAATTTCTTATGCTGCATATGTACAATTTTCTTATGGTGTCTATGTACAAAATTCAATAACAAACCTCAGAACTCATCTATAATAAGTCATTACCTAGAACTCAAAAATGACAAAATTTTCAAGGAGGTAGTAAGAAGTTGCACTTCACCTTTCCAACAGCAGCTTGAGTAGATTTCATTGATCTGGATTTTTGTGACAAAGCCGCAGGAATGCGGGGGATGCCATCATAGAAGTAATCAGAGTCATTCTGACTTCCCTTTCTAAGAATCTGACGAGCCGAGGCACGCTCTTCTTGTTGTTGATCTGGACTCTCTTGGGGCCTCTTCTTTGTACTACGCCTCATTGGAGTAGCAGCTAAATCCCTCTCTTTGTTAACAAAACCCTCAGCATGACGATCCGCAAACTCATTATCGTTATCACCACTGAGATTCTTTGAACAAAGAGCCCCCATTGCTACAAAGACAAATCTAACACCCTACTAGAGCTCTTTGAATTCTTGATTCCCAACTTTCACAACTCCTAATCTCAGACCAAATTCTGCATCATTCAAATCTCAGACCAATGAGCAAAAGCCCTGTTTGGCAACAGCTTTATACCTAACCTACATGAATAGTCATCAGAGAAGTAAGCACAGCCATACAACACATCAATTACCACCAAGATTGCATTTTTTTCCCCTTTCCTCCTATCACGTGAAATTGTAAACACGGACTAAACTAGGGCAACTCACCAAACATCCCAATTCGATTGAAACCCCTCTTTTTTAACCCCTTTCAGTACTACCAGCTAAGAGCTTGAGAAAATTACCTGATCTGAAGAACGCAGAAGACCTGGAGCAGGAAAAAATGGGGGATTTTACAGGATTTGGTAGCGAAATCTAGAGAGGAACATAGAAAATGGCAACTAAGCTCCGAAGATCCCACCACCCCTAGCGTCTCGTGGGCGCCAAAAACAAAAGGGTGTCAATAATTTAATCAATCAACACGGAATTCAACCAGCTCTCGAATGTCAACAATTGATTTGTTTATGAATTGGTGGTTTGAAAAATTCAGAAATTTGGGTAGCGCAGCTATATCGGGCTATCAACAAACGACAGCTCGGCTCCATGGTTTGACTGGGGAGGAAAAGTTCGCCGCCTTAATGGGAACGAAGGTGGTTTTGTTCAACCCATCGCCTTCACCTCAAAACCCATACAAATTCATTTCTTCTTCTGTTTTTTTTATTACTCCGTACCTTTTTTTACAAGGTACTGTGAAAGAAAATATGCTCCTGACTTGAGTCGTAATTTTGGGTTTTTTTTTTTTCCTTTTTTTGAGCTCAAGTTTCTTGACTTTTCTCCATATGACACTACACACTATAGTAGCCATGAATAGTAAATGCTTGTTTTCCTGTATTATGATTGGCGAAGTAGGTATGGGCGAATAGTTACTTTAAACCCTCGATTTTCAACTTTGTTATATTGATCCGTGAACTTGTTCAATTGGAGCCTATTGGATCCTTGCTTGATGATTTTTACAAGAATTTTTATATTTTAAGTTCCTAAATTTGAGTAATAGTCCTTTAAGATCTTGAGCTTTCGATCCTAAGCTTTTGATTTTTCTTGAAAATTTTAACTAATGGGCATGTTTAGGTAAAATCGTGTCAAAGATTTGAAGTTTGAATACCTGAAGAATGAAAGAAATAATCAACGGCCGTTTATGAAGGCAATTGATAATAAATTGAAAAAAAAATAGTACTTGACTAACAAATGTTGACCATTCTACTGAAAATATCCATACACGTAGCAAGAAAGACGTTTAGCCGACCTAACGGTAACAGGACGAGGACGTCGTCGAGGAGGTTGGTAGGTGATGGGTTCGATCGTTATTTCGTGTTTAACTTCGATGAAAAATCAAGTATTATTATTATTATTATTATTATTTTTTTACCCTTTGCTCTTGGGGGCCTTGGTATGTATGCTGCTTTTGATGTGCTTCATTACGCCTTTCTTGCCTCTCGGTTGCAGTCTGTTCCCTTGCAAAGTAATCTCCTTCAGCGAGCGGGTATTGTTACTCCTGGGCCAATGTTTGATGATGCTTTGCGTCTATTTAATGATGTTGTGGAGACTGACCTCTTGAGTAACCCGAGTGAGATCGTTGCCCCCAAACTCATGAAGAAACTGGCAGATATATATTTCACAAAGGTTGCTGGAACTGCAGAATTCTCGTTATCCCCCCGACAGGTGGCTTTATGGAAGTCTCAACAGGGTGGTCACTCTTCTGATTGGCTTAGAGCCGTGCCGATTTCTGGATTGGGTCAGACCATGAATGCTAAGTCCTTTCGGTGTGTGTTATGCTACCGTTTGGGCATTCCTCTTTTCTCCCATTCGAGACCGTGCTCTGCTTGTTCCCGTGTTTTTGATGGTGATATCTACGGGGATCATGCCGTGTCTTGTGCTGGGATTGTTGGTATTAAACATCGGCATAATGTTGTTCGCGACATCCTTGTTGATATCTGCTACCGGTCCGGGATTTCTACTGGTAAGGAGGTTGATATTGGGTTGCGTGACGGGCAGGATAGACCTCTTCGTCCTGCAGACATGCTGCTCTACTCGTGGGAAGGGGGGCTTGATATGTGTGTGGACTTGACCGGGTCCTCTCCGTTGACCCAATCTGGGATGTCTGATTTTGTGCCCGGGCGAGTGGTCACAGAGGCAGCACGTCGTAAGCGTCTCAAGTATCAAGACAAGTGTGGGGCGCTTGGGTATGGTTTCCTCCCTTTCTCTTTCTCCTCATTGGGAGAGTTAGAGGCAGATGCTATTTCCTTGCTTAAGCGCATCCAAAAGTTCTCGAAGGCTCAAGATATTGGGGCGCGCGCTGCTGCTTATATTTTCTCTAGAATAGGTTTTGCTATTGCCAAAGGAGTGGGGGCCCAGATAGTATCTCGGCTTCCCACTAATTTTATGTAAAACCTTTCGGATTATTATTATTATTATTATTATTATTATTATTATTATTTATTATACCACTAGATTGAATCATTCGACGCCGGACATTTTACCTGATTCGTAATTGGGAAGTTGTTGAGTTCAAAATATATCCAAAATTTTTTAAATTTAATATTTTTAAGAAAATAGTATTTCTAAATTTAATGTTTTTAATAAAATGTGAATGCTTCTGGAGGTACTCTTAGAAGACATACAAGTATGCAACTTATCATTGTTATTTTTAAAGTTACTAGGTAGATGGCGCGTGTTATCGCATGAGATTTTATTGATTAACTTTTATACTATATAAAAGAATTTATATTTTTTGAATATTATGTATCCATATATTGTGTAGAATTTTTTTCGATACGTCAATGTTATGTATTTAAGTCTATGTAATTGTGTCATTATCGTGTCAAATAATGGTTTTTTATGAACAATCGACTATTAAATTAGCAAAACTTTGTTATATGTAGTTGATTTGACCAACATCCTTATATATTAGTAAAAGGATAATTACCATTAAATATCATGTACTATATAGTTTAATTAATTTTATAGAATAATAATCATCATTCGCATTAATATCAATTTTTAAGAATAAGAGAGTTTACATTTTCTTATCTTAATCCCATTTATTTTGAAAAATCTTTACAACTTTAAAAATGCAACATAGCCATAAAACTTAAATGTTGTTAATTAACCCCAAATTATGTTAATTAACCCTAAATTACAGCGTTTTGTTCGAATCTCTTAACCCCCTTCCGGCTCTCTGTTTTCCATCCCTTCCAATTCGCAGTGTTGTGTTGAATTCAATCTATCGTGACCCTCCAATCTCGCAATTCCTATTCGCAGTTATGGGTTGTATTCCACTCATCAGCAGTATTGGCAGACCATCGGCCGTGTGTTTCTGTTATTTATACCCCCGCGCTGTTCTCGGGGGTATAAATAACAGCTCTTGTCCAACCCTGCGACAAAGTAAGTCCACCGCTCGAACAGCGGTGGAACCGAAGCAACGGCGCCGACCACGTCTGGAACCACCCTTTCCGTTCTGGAACCGAAGCGGCGGCGACGACCACGTGTTCGGCGGCGTCGAATATTGAGGTTTCTGGTGATGAGGAGGAGGAGGAGGAGGAGGAGACTCCATTGCTGAAACGGTTTAAGCATTTGAAAACCGTCTCAGATGAGATTAGGAAGGCGAGCAATGCGAATTGGTCGAAGGCCTTGAATGAGAATTCTGACCAGTTTATCAAGGCATCCGAGTGCGCGTAAGAGGTTTCGAAACTTCTCGACCCCAATCGGTATCGATTGCACCGCATTGCTGAAGATACTAGAGGTTTTTCTTCGCTTCTACTGATTTGATTCTGCATTTATTTGATGTTAATTGCTCGGTTGTTTACTCTGCTACAACTTGGTTTGCAATGCTCTTGCAACTCATTATGCAATTGGTTTTCCGAGAATTTTAGGTGAATTTGTTTGTTCATTAATGAATTGCGTAATGCGATGAAATATAATTTGTGATGAAACAAGTGTAGACTGATTTCTAAACATGAGGTGTTTTAGGTTTTAATATGAACAAAGGTTGTATGTAACCTTGCTTGCTATTGAAGAATTGAACTTGCTCCTTATTTGTACATTGAATATGTTGCATATTGCAATTCACAGGATACAAGATGAAACAGATGATAGGATGATTTGAGTCATGAGCTAGGTGTTTTCGGTTTTAATAAGAGAGCAATGTCGCTTAGCTCCGTACTTCCTATTGAAGTACTGAACTTCATCATCTTATACACTTTTGTGAAGACTGAAGATATTTTCCTGATGCTGAGTTTTCTTTTCCTGCAACAGTAGACCATGTTGCGAGGGTTATAAGTGCGATTATCTGGCATCGGCCAAAAGATGTTGTCAACTACAATGCTGATTTTTATTCCTGTGCTTATGTTTTGGATTGTCTATTGCATTTTTAGCTTACATGGAAACAATTGCTGGATTGTCATGCTTTTATCATTTGTTTTCTCCGAAATGGATGACAGAAATTATAAAGCATAGTTAGCCTGATAAGAACTAATGATTCCTTTGGTTGACCTTTGTTGATCGCTGAAACAGATGGCTCGTGCTCGAAAAATTCGACAATCGAAGAAACAGATGAAGGAGTGGACTGATCAAATGGTTGAAGAAGACGATCCGAAGACCACTGCCTCTCAAATCCCCGCTGAACTAAAATAAGTCCAACTGATCAAAAGGTCGATCTCATCATTCTCAAATTCCTTAAATTTCTTCTGTTTCTGCTTACTAAATTTGTCATTGATGATGCATTCCAGCTTGTTTCCAGGTAATGATTCAAACAGGTTTGATTTTGCTTTCTATACTAATACAATAGCACTATTGTTTGCCGATGATAATTGATTTGAAATACTATGCTATGAGCCTACTGTCATTGATGAAGTAAGGACTTTAACCTATAGACAACTCTTCCATCCTGAGCAACTCATCAGTGGGAAAGAAGATGTTGCCAACAACTTTGCTCATGGACACTACACAAGTAATTTTCTCAATCTGATCCCTTCTTCATTCTTATGTGCATTGCATAGTCTCTAAATACATTTTCAGTGTCCTGATGTTAATGTTTTTGCTACAACAGGTGGAAAGGAGATTGTGTATCTGAAATTGGAATTTAGGGCTTTTTTTTTGTTTGTACGCGGAGATGATTTTCAAGGACAAGTGGCTCATGTCTGTGTCTCAGGGCGAACGGACCTTTCGACCTTACATTTCTGACCAGTTAGTGCTATACTTTCTCCGTTGTCCTTCTTTTTCACGAGTACAAGAACGATTTATGTTCTTCTCTACAATTGCTTTGGATCGTGAAGTAAAGCTTTTTCCTAGCAGATAAAATTGTGTGCCATTGTCTGAAATGCATGTATGAAGTAGAAAAACCTAAATGAATTGCTTTGATTATAAATTTGCATAGGCCATTTCATTTATTTCTACTGTCATAGATAAAGACTGCTCCGGTTGCTGGCCAGAAGTGCTAATCTAGAAATCATGAACACAGCTGTTTTGAAGGTGTTGACTCAGAGAGGAGTTCTCAGGCATGCAAAATCAAGTGATGAGAATACAGAAGCCTAGAGCTTTCTTCCTGCCAGATTGCGGTCCTACAGATCTTATACAACAGTTCTTGTCAAGAGCAAAGGTAACAAGGCTCTTAAACTATGCAAGTATTTTTCAATTTTCATGTGTGAATATTTGGTCTCTCCTTTTTCTGGTCAAAACAATTAGATTTGAAAGTTCTTTTTGTTAATGATTAGCCTTATATGTTTGAACGGCCTTATTTGCTCATGTATACACCATAATGTCTCATATGCATCATAGACGAGAAGGGTATCCATTTGGTTCCCTGGTGAATTTTGCACCTGACTGATTCAATGGGACGTGAGTGTCAAATTTTCTCTCTAACCATATTGATTTCAATAAAGCTAATCATTCAGTAGAGCTATTGAAAACACAACATCAATGTGACTGATCTGTTTCTGGAACCTTCAATTTGCTAAATTTGCGTTCAATTGATTTCTATATGCCGAGAATTTGTCTGATTACACCATTCAGTAGAGCTATTAGGCAAGCTACTTGTTGATTTATGCGAGTGAACATCTGGATCTTTAACAAAATAATTTAGGCCAATAGAAACACATTGATACTAATGCATAGCCCATCTTCCTCCCAATCCACGCCTGTTGATGCACTAGCAAGAGGTTGCACCGGTGAAGGCACCTGAGATGCATCTAAAGTATTGCTTAAACAATCAGCACCAGAAATTCCAAATCCTCCACAAAAGATGCTACATCTTTCAAGTCAGAAGTAATAACTTCATTCTTGTGATTTAATGCATTCAAACATATTGTATTAGCCTCACATTCAACATCTAATAGCTTGTCAAATTCGGGATCACTCTCCAGATCACTCAAACCATCTATTGTGGAAATTGTGTTTTCAATCTCTGCTGTACAGCTTGTAGCGATGGTAGCATCCTGATCAGCCACTACACAGCCTCATATCCTTTCAAGTCCTTAGCTGGGATAAATTGAATATAAAAAATAATAAATTACTTTGTGATTTTTTTAAAAATTATCATGCTATATCCCTGTAAAACTTAATCTGTAACTTAAAGAAGAAAAGTTAAGTCCAGTTCCATCTCTGAAATCATACCTCTTATTTTTTTTAAGGAATTAATGTTGCCGAATCTAACAGAACCGTATACCACGACTCGGAGACTTCAATGAGAGTACATATTATATGGAGGGGAATACCGGGCATCCTGTATTCGGGACAGCTTTTGGGAAGATTGTTGTCAACATATGCTATGGGAGGCACCATCCTTTGAATTGGCTGGCTTTTGGCTTGAATGGTGCTGAAATTGTCTTCAATCCTTCCGCCACTGTTGGTGAACTCAATGAACCCATGTGGCCAATTGAGGTATTTTTCTCCCCCCTTTTCTTTTCTCTTGGACATTTATTTGGTAGCTGGGGAGAAACTATTTAAAAAGGCATGAGAGGGGAAGGAATACATCACCATTAAAGAAGATCTTATGGTTATAAGCCTGTCATGTTATCAAAATTACTATCAAATTATCTTTTGCAACAGGCACGAAACGCGGCAATAGCAAACGGCTACTTTGTAGGCTCAATCAACCGTGTGGGGACAGAAGTCTTCCCGAACGCGTTCACATCAAGAGATGGAAGCCTGAGCACAAGGACTTCGGTCATTTTTACGGGTCCAGTCACTTTTCAGCTCCTGATGCTTCTTGCTCCCCTTCCTTCTCGAGGTACAGAGACGGATTGCTGGTGGCGGATATGGACCTGAACCTGTGTAGGCAGCTCAAGGATAAGTGGGGCTTCCGAATGATTGCTCTATTACGGAAAGTTTGCTCAGTACTTGAGGCCAGATTTTCAGCCCCAGGTGATTGCTGACCGCTTGCTGCATAAGAAGGCAACTTGATCATTTCTTTTTTACAAGGGAAGCTACTGTTTGGATTTTTCATTTTCATGTACATGAAAACATTTAATAAAAAGGATAGGCCTATGCATATATTCATGCGTGGACTTTGCTTTAGTGGACATAACTTGTTTTAATTTCAATATTTTACTTCAGGCATCATTGTTTTATTTTGCCTAGAAACAAAATCTCACTATGGTCTCCAGGCATCATTATTTTTTAATCAATATTTTACTTTTTGTGGGTGGTAATTGGTAAACCATTAGTCTAGTTATTTAATTAATGTTTTATCAGTTTTGTTTTGTTTCATGTAATCAAATTGAGATGATACAGTATATGGTATTAAAACCTTGCATTTTGTTACCCTATTACATATCACTCGTTCCTTTGCTAACATAATGGCATTAGATTGAAATTCTAAGTAAGGCTTCATGTTGTTTTCTATGTTTCAAGGGTGCAACTAAATTATGTTTATAACTCAATAATCAAGTCTTGTCATCTTTTTTCGAATGGATCGAGTCTATCGGGGCAAGTTGGCTAACTTAGCGTATGGTTATCTTACTTGAAGTCTTTTGGTACATCTCCCCCAGTTTCAGTCAATTTAGCTAGGTAAGGTTTTCCAATCCCGGTCTTGTATCATGTTATTAATGGTACTTTTTATGGAACTTTGCCTACTCATTAGGTCTTCTTTACAATTGCTTTGGATCGTGAGGTGAAGCTTTTTCCTAGCAGATAAAATTGTCTGCCACTGTCTGAAATGCATCTATGAAGTAGACAAACCTAAATGAATTGCTTTGATTATAAATTTGCATAGGCCATTTCATTTATTTATGTTGTCATAGATAAAGACTACTCCGGTTGTTGGCCAGAAGTACTAATCTAGAAATCATGAACACAACTGTTTTGAAGGTGTTGACTCAGAGAGGAGTTCTTAGGCATGCAATTTCAAGTGATGAGAATACAAAAGCCTAAAGCTTTCTTCCTGCCAGACTGCGGTCCTACAAATCTTACACAACAATTCTTATCAAGATCAAAGGTAAGAAAGTTCCTGAACTATGCAACTATTTTTCAATTTTCATGTGTGAATATTTTCTGAATTCCTCTTTCTTTGAAATTTTTCAGATGACAAGTTGATCTTAACTTCTCTGGAGCAGTACATACTTGCCAACAAGAATGATTTTCTTTATGAAAGGGTCGACTCACTTTCCATAATTAGACTGGCAAGTCTTTACGGTCAATACATAAGCCATTCTATTAGTCGGCTGATCACCTATAGTCCAGAAGCTGAAAGTATCTTTTTCAAGTTGGTGAAAGAGAGAGACATGGAGTTGTCTTTTGTTAAAGTTCATGCCCGTAGCGGCATTGGTCCCAGACGATGAAATAATTTTGGTTTTACACTTAATGATATCCATTGTCTACATTCATCCAAAGGCTTCGGATCAACTTTGTACGAACGGCATAGGCATTACCATCAGGAATACATTGTGTGTTTCACTTTATACTGACAACTATAAAACTGTTTTACATTTCATCTTCACCATTTTAAGCTTTACACACCTTGGAGAAATTCATTGATCGAAACAACATTTATCAAAAAAAAGTATTTAATCAAATTATTTCACGTTTTATACTTATTTTGTGTAGTAATTTATTCAGAATTCAATCCAAAATGTCTACTTAATTTATTGATCAAAATATATATTAGAGTATATTTAAGGGTGGACCGTAAAACTTGGTCATTAAAATATTATATTAGTATTCTTTTTTCACTTTATAAAGGTAAATTGTTATTTTACGTTTTGAGTGTACACATGGCATCATGCCATTTAAAGATCAAAGATGAATTTTGTCACTCCCATAACCGGTCTTAGCCTCTTTTCTTCTATTTATTATTTTTTTATTACCTTTTTCACATCAAAATAACAAGATAAGTTTTGGCCAACTGATGTACATGTTCTTAGATCATGACAAACATTATTATATATATCGTCAAAACGACACAATCAACAATACAATGATTATAGATTGAACGATTACAAACAACAAATCCCTATACATTCACTCCAAAACCCCACACAATCTCCACTAAACAAGAAACAAGAAGATTACAAACATATATTAATATAAAAAAGGAAACAAAGTATGTGTCCTCTCTACTCAAAAATGCAAAAAAAAAAACATACCAACGTAAACAACTATACCCGACCCCCTACAAGACCAATATATATAAACCCCACATCAGAACAATATTATATCCATCTAAAATTTCACACAAAACTACACTCCCCTTAAATTGCAACAGAGTTGTCTCACTCTCCATCTGTCACCGAACAGCCGGGTAGAGATACATCCCCAGTCACCGGTAACGAATATGGCTGAATCTTCATTTCCAAATTACACCATTCATGGTTGATGTTTACGTCTCCTGCATTCTATGTTTCAAAGATTCGTGCATTCAATATACTACTAAAATCAATCATTTCATTTCTCATGTTTCCACATCGGTTCCATACAATCTTTAGGTATCATCATGCTTTTCAACTGAATCCGACTCTGACATTAGCTGAGACGAACTTAAAGCTTTTTTGGACGACACATACACTGATATGGTGTATCGACACATTAAGGTCTGGTATCCAGATGACCGCCTCATATGCCCATTTTTCCGGGGGAGAAGAAGGCAAACTTGGGACCTAAGAGCTTTAAGGAACCACGCAATTGGTATAGGGCACACACTTTCACTAAGGAGGTCCCCAAAGGCAAGTGCACGCCACCGTGCCCTCATGAAGTACATTGACCGAATCCTTTCAAACTCAATGTAGCCATGAAATACTACAACCAATCAAATTAATTTTTATTACTATATTATTAAGCATTTATATAAAACATAATTCATATAAAATATGGGGATTATGTAACATACAAACAAATTCCCCTATGTTGTTCATCCACAACATACCTAAAAATCACACTCGAATATTATGCCAACAAATTTAGCAACGTTAAAGCCCGTCCATCGGACGGGTGTCCCGTGCAAGTATTTAATAAAATTATGATTGTTAAGTAGTCTCATTTAATATGGATTACACCATTTCAACTTATATTTTATATTCTACAAATTATATATTTTTATAGGAAATAATGGTGGCTATTCCCATTATATTTAGGATTTTAACTAATTCTTGTAAGATTTTTGTTGTCTTAGGTTACTAATTGAAAATTTAAGAATATAAACAATATAATTTATTTATTTATTAGGTAGTTTTCGTCCTTTTAGAATCATGAATATTGTGCACATGCTATTTTGGTAAAATCGAAATTATGATCCAATAAAAGTAATCCAATTCATTTAACCTTAACTTTTTTAACAGAAGAATGTATAAAGGTAGAATTGTTATAGCTCAACCTGTCCCATAAAGCCGAACTGATCAAGAACTTTAAGGTTGAAAACTGACTCAAAAATCAGCGGGCAAAGAAAAAAAATCAAATCCGAAAGTTGAAATTCGAACCACACTCATTGTGTTTACTTGATTGGTTATATGTGTGGAATACATAACATTTATTATTAATATTATTACAAAAATTGTGAAACTAATATTATATTAATCATAAGATCATAAAAAAAGTTGATATTCTTGGCCTATTAGATCAACACGGACCTTCCGGTAACATGTCATTATCCGATCCGACTTGACCCGCTACTCAATTGACTCGAAAATGTAACCAACCCGAACGTGAACTTGACTGAACTGGCATGTTTGACAACTTTATATAAAGGTAATTGAGTTTTTGATTACCTAAATGATATAAAATGCTTAATGTACTAATTAAAGATCAATTCTTATGTTTTTTTTTTGTAAGAATTTAATTGAGAATGTATCATAAGTGAAAATTTTATGTGTTTTATAGATAAAAATATATATAGATATAGATAAATATTTGTGCGGCAATTATTATTAGTTGTTAATATGTTTTAGAAATATTAAATTTTATGAGATTATACAACAACAACATATACCCAGGCAATCCCGTAAAAAGCAGGATCTGGGGGGTCAGGACGGGGGCATTTCAGACCTAGATGAAATGCGCCCAATAGGACCCAAAGGACACGGACCGGACCACTCAACAAACTACAATGAAAACCTTAGAATCTAACCGAAGACCAACATCTACCATTAAGGCTAAAAGAAGGGGAAATAAAAGGAAGAAAAAGATTAAATTACACATAAACACCTACTAAGCAAGCAAACTAAGTTAAACCGCCAGCCACCAAAAGAAAACACGGCTCCACCAGAAAGCTAACTAGCTGTCTAACACGCTGATCTTCTCCCTCCACCTCTCCCTGCACTACGCCATGTCCTCTGAAATCCCTAACAGCCTGATGTCCTGTCTTATGTTGTCCATCCAACGCTTCTTCGGGCGGCCTCTATCCCTCCGATAAGCTCCTAAATCCAACCGCTCACATCTCCTAACTGTTGCGTCTGGGCTCCGTCTCTGGACATGTCCGAACCAACGCAGTCTCGCTTCCCGCAGCTTGTCTCCTATACTCGCCACCCCAAGCTTGCCTCTGATTTCCTCATTCCTAATCCTGTCCATCCTCGTGTGGCCACACATCCACCTGATCATCCTCATCTCTGCGACTGCAAGTTTCTGCTCCTGAGCCTTAGTTGTCGACCAACATTCTGCTCCATAGAGGATCGCAGGTCTTATAACAGATCTGTAGAATTTTCCCTTCAACCTGAGAGGAACCTTCTTATCGCATAAAACCCCTGAAGCCGGCCTCCAGTTTTGCCACCCTCTCTGAATACGAGACCTAACGTCCTCATCAATACACCCGTTGCTTTACAAAACTGAATCCAGATACTTAAACTTTTCGTTCTGCATAATGGTCTCACCTCCTTACTGAACTGCACTCCTACGCTCATTTTCCCGTCCGAAAGGGAACTCCATGTATTCTGTCTTGCTCCTACTTAGCCTAAACCCCTTAGCTTCCAACCTCTCCCTCCACACTTCCAACTTGCTACTGACCTCATCTCTGGAATCTTCCACCAACACAATGTCGTTTGCGAACAACATTCACCTCGGTACCTCTCGTTGGATATCCCTTGTCAGCAACATGTAAAGGAGGGTCATAAATAGCCCAATATTTTTATTTTTATATGTTTTATAAATTTTGAAGGAAAACTCTCTAAGGTGTGATTTGTGTGCTTATTTTTTTTATACTATGTGGGTATTTCTCACAATTTGTTGATGAGCTTTTTATACTAGGAGGATCTTAGAACTATGACGATTAAGACGTTGTTAGGAAGGGATTGAACTTGATAGAGATATTCGGACAATGGTAACATCATCTAAAACAATGGAGACCTTGACTTTGACTTCAAGGTCCAATTCGATTTGCCATAAAACACAGATGGTTCAAAAACAGATGGTTTCATTCTTTATGGCAAGTTGAGTTTGCCTCCATTCTATTGGTTGATAGTTTCGGTGGTAGGGAAAACAGATGGTTCAAAAACTTTAAATAAAAAGTTGTATGAACTTTATCAACCACATAAAGGATAATTTTAAGAACAAAGGGAGTTAGCTCAGGTGGTAAGCACCCTACTCTACATCTACGAGGTTTGGGGTTTAACTTCATTGGATATAAAAAAACTTTCTATGGGAGACTCAGCCACCAAAGCCAGGTGCGCGCGATCCGGATCGAGCTGGATGTAGCCAAGACGAAGCTCTGGTGAATGTTTATTAACGAATAAAATCCAAGAATTGTAGGATTTGTTAGGCCCATTTAAACTTGATTTAATCCCGATTTATCCCCCATTTCCACCCTAATCGAACTACCATTTATCTAACGACTTTAATTAGGGGTGTCAAAAAAACTGGGTTACGGGTTGACCCTTTGACCTGTAAAGTGATAAAATGTGACGTGAGACCCAATCGTAACCTAGTTTATGTGTTTTATGATGTCGTTTTTCCACACTTTATAACTTGTGGCTGTGCAATACTATTTTACTAACATCCAATGCAAACATAGGAGATGCGAGATTGCGTTGGTTTAACCATGTTTAGAGGTGGAGCCCAAATGCCACAATGAGGAGATGCGAACGTCTGGATTTGGGAGCTTTCAGAAGGAGTAAAGGTCGCCCGAAGAAGCGTTGGTTGGGCAACATCAAGCAAGACGTCACCCTGTTAGAGATTTCAGAGGTTTTGGCTCAAAGCAGGGAGAGTTGGAGGGAGTGGTAGATTACTAGCCAGTTGGGTGGTGGAGCGGGTTTCTCTTGTGGAGTCCGACGGTTCTTGCCTTGTCCGCGAGTTTTTGTAACTATGGCTTTTATTTTTCTTTTATTTTTCTTTTTTAGATAGAGATTTTTAGGTGGTTTAGTTTGTCATCCAGGTTTGAGATGCCCCATTCTGACCCCCCAGATCCTGCTTTTGCGGAATTTACATGGGTAAATGTTTTTATTGTTGTAACATCCAATGCAATAAAATCATCGAAATGAGTCTCGCAAGGCAAAACAAAAAAATTATATAATCCATAGTCCAAAAAAAGAAAATAAAATTAAACTTAAGTTATCATTTTTTAATTTTACGGATCAACCAATAACCCGTCGGATCGATCCGCAACCCAACCCATAACCCATAAATGAAAATTACGTTACCAGAGTTTTGGATGACCCTCACTTTAGGCCTTGCTACACTTTGCTCCAAAAGTATACTTTCATCGAAAAACTAATTTTAAAACTCTTGAAATACGTGTAATTCCTTTACTTTTTACGTTAAAAAAAAACACTACTTTCTCCTAAAAACTACTTTCATTCTACGAGTGTAGCAATGCCTGCGCTTGTCGCATCAGCTCACTGGCTGAGCACTCATGGTAATACCATGAGGTCTCGGGTTTGTGACTCCAGGGCGGCGGTTTGCCCTATTTCCTTTAGAGCTGGTTAGTAACCAGTTCTCATCCCTTGTGGATGCTTTAGGCGAGCCCAAGTACTTGCGGCGACCCTAATACTTACCTTATCAAAAAAAAAAAAAGTGTAGCAATGCCTTAATCGTGGCCAAAATCGTAACTTACAAATCAGTAAAATTTCCAAGTTAAACAAAAAAGGCCTACCCATAAACGTGTGGGCGTGAGCCCGTGAGTACGTAGATGGCATGTCACATTGTCACTAGTGGCCCAAGAAAAAGTGAATTTGTCTTATTTTTCTTCCTGAAAAATAAAAAACTAAAAAGAAAACCATATCCACAAACGGAGGAATTTCAGGCGGGACGAATTTCCGACCCTTTTGCTCCGCGAGTGAGACGGAGAATCAGACACTTTCATGGCGGCAAGCTTCTCCGGCGCCGCCTTCTCCTTATCGGCGGCCGCCACCCGTTCTACTGACAATTTCTCCTTCCCTTTCCAAACCTCAAATCTCTTCTCCTCTCTCAACCACTCTCCAACTCTCAGACACACTCCGAGACTACGCCTTCTTTGTCAGGCCGCCGGCGCCGCCTCTCAGGATGTCTCCGCCTCCAAAGCCGGCCAAGACCGTCTTCTCAAGGCGAGTCCTCTTTTCCGCTCTCTATTGCTCGTCTTTGTCCTTAAAATTTCGTTTCTATGGAAGTAGAATTGGCCAATTGGGGCTCTAGTTGAATTCAGCTGTAAAATTGGAACCATGGAGGTTGTTATTAGTTCGGAATTCATCCTTCTCGAGGACAATTTGAAATCAGCTTTTTGGAACTGTTCGAAATTGATAGATGGCGAGTTATGATTTCAGTTGTTGAGTGAACTGTTGGATGTTTAATCCTATGGCCTGCTTATCCGAGTCATTACCTGTATACAAACGGTCAAAATCAAGCTGCATTTTCTAGGTCAAACAATGTGATGCCAAAGTTCATCTTGTACTCAGTGTTTTGCACAGATATGTGAAACTGTGTCTATGATGTTTTTTTCTGACATCAGTTTCGTAGTCTCTTAGCGAACTCATCTTGATCTTGCAGGTCCCGATTTCAAATATAAGAAACTTTTGCATCATTGCACATATTGACCACGGGAAATCGACTTTGGCAGATAAGTTGCTTGAAATGACCGGTACTGTACAGAAGCGTGAGATGAAAGAACAATTTCTTGATAACATGGATTTGGAGAGAGAAAGAGGAATCACCATAAAGTTGCAGGTACATATTTTAATAATTTCATTACCAGTGGCATATACCATTATACCGACTATGAAATCTGACTTTGAATCTTTTAAAGAAGCTTCTTGATATGAATCTTATGAGCTGCATTGGTCTTTATGTCGGTGCATAAATTTACAGCACCGTTTATTTAACTGACTGGAAACTTTTTAGCACATCTTGTCTAATGCTCGTGATCATTTGCAGTTGCACTTTCATATGTTGGTCTAGGAATTTTTGGATGCTAAAACAGTGTTCTTTTTGTATAATAATTAAGATTATTCATCCTGTTTAACCTTTTCCTCGTGTTTATCTTTTTTGCAATTTGTGATAGGCGGCTCGCATGCGTTACGTTTATGAAGAGAAGCCTTATTGTCTAAATCTTATCGATACCCCAGGGCATGTGGACTTCTCATATGAGGTAGCTGAACTTTCTATATGAATATTGCAATGATTAGCTGTGGAGCTCATGGAAAGCAAACTTTATGATGTTTCCATTATTTGTCTTAGCAAGAAACCGAGTTCATAGCTTCACTAAGGAATTTCTGTTTAGACAAGCCAATATTACCCAAATCCCAACTTTTGATTATCAATAATATAGATTTCCCAATAGAAAAAAAGACCCTTTGTGCTTGATACTAGAATAAACTCGTTTTGCTTGATACTTTAACCTGGAAGAAACACATTGTGTAGGTTTCACGCTCTTTAGCAGCATGTGAGGGTGCTCTTCTGGTTGTTGACGCTTCTCAGGTAAAACTTCCTTCTTTTGGTCAATATGACATTTTTCTGAAAGTTCCTTGCGTTTCTCTTTCTGAAATTAGTATATATGATGGTAAAACTATTCAATATTATTAAAAGGTCATTTCATGTTCAAGTATTCATCATATTGTAAGACACTTCCTGTCATTTTGCCTAATAGGGAGTGGAAGCTCAGACACTAGCTAATGTTTATCTGGCGTTGGAGAACAACCTGGAGATTATACCTGTAAGTGATTTAGCGCTGTCATTCCTTTGTCTTGTGAATATGTTATACCTTTTTTTGGTCCGTTCCTTTATGGCCAATGTGTTCATTCTAACCTTGGAAAATTTAAGGCCTCATGTTCTTGCAGATGGCTGCCTTCTTTTACCAGCTGTTTGGATGGCCTTATGTGGCTTTATCATGCTCATTCAATAATTTCTATTTGTTGAATTTTAGTTGTGTGATATTGTTCTTTTAAATCTGCAGCAAACCAGATTACAGTAAATCATAACGAGTGAACATTAAGAAATTGAACTTCATTGTAGGTTCTAAACAAAATAGATCTTCCTGGTGCAGATCCAGACCGTGTTGCCAAGGAGATTGAGGAGGTTAGTTGACAGAAATTATAGATTTTTGAGTTTCTGAGCAATCTTATGGTGAATCTGCGTAAGTATTCATAAAATTCATTGCTTATGCTCACCTGTCTTGAAAACATCCAGTTTGGGGTAACTTGCTTATATGACTTTCTTTGAAGTTTCTAAAATTCTGAGAGCTGATTAAGTTATACTTTTCAGTAATTTCTTCATGATTTGGGACACTAACATGGATGAGCTCTATAGTTTTGCAACTTGCAATTTGTATTGCTTATCTCTCCTTACCATGATTTTTTTGTCTAATGAAATTGTACATCTTGAAATTATTTTCCTTGTAGATTATTGGTCTGGATTGTAGTAATGCAATTCGTTGCTCAGCAAAGGTAAATATCTTTACTATACTGAATTTCCAGCTCACTTATTAGTCTTCTGGTTATATGTCACAAGTTTGTAGCTTCTTTGGAGTTGTTAGTAACTAGGGACTGAGTCATGCTCTTTCTGATCTTATCTTCTTTTTTTTTCCTTTGAATAGGAGGGAATAGGAATAACTGAAATTCTAAATGCAATAGTGCAGAGAGTCCCCCCACCTAATGATTCTACCGAAAAGCCTTTGAGGGCTTTAATATTTGATAGGTATTCACTTCTTCCCATTTGGTACATGTATTTTAATTGCTTGAACAGTGTCAATTGTCTAATATAATATTGTCTCATGTCGCTTAGAATGATGAGCAACATGCTTATTATACGAGATTTAACTACTTTAAAAACACTGATCTTCATTTAACTCCTCCATGGCAGTTACTATGATCCATATAGGGGAGTCGTTGCATATTTTCGAGTTATTGATGGGAGGTTGAAGAAAGGAGACAGAGTGTATTTCATGGCCAGTGGAAAGGTAAAACAACTTATCCATGTTTATCTGCCCCCTTATGAAAACAATGACTCTTGAGTATGTTTTACCCTTCCGAATCTCTAATCTCTGATATCCCCTCATTTTGTCTTGTCCTCATCGAAATCAATCTTCTTGGTGGTACTATGCATGCCATTTCTAGGGTGTATTTATGTCATGCATTTGCTGAGAATTTGGATTGTTTCACTATAAAGACCTAACAACCAGGTCATTGTATGTTAGGACTATTATGCTGATGAAATTGGAGTTCTGTCCCCCACTCAAATGCAAGTCGATGAATTATATGCTGGGGAGGTAATTATCTATGTTTTTTCCCCTTCTGATTATTTCTATTTCATGAGATTATTAGCTCTTGGTAAGGATTGATCTGAAGTGGCTCTTAGACATGCTTTGTCTAGGAATTATTGTCTTATATGTAATATTCACAATCTGAAAATTTGATAAGTTAAAAGTTTAATATCAAGTTTCCTAAGAACATGAATAAATATGGCTTTGAATGTGAGAGGTTACAATATAAAGCAATAGCCCTACTTCTTTATAGCTGAATAGGAACTCAGGATTTTGCAGCCAGCTTCATTGGCCGTCTACCTTTTCAAGAGTTTCACACATCAAGGCTTGACAAGTCATGCATATTAATCAGCCTACTAAATTATCAGGCTTATTCATGTCAAAACTGAAGTATAAATTATACGTCCTCTAGCCTGGTTTATTGCAGCTGTTTCCTAAAATTTGCGAGTGTGATAAATTGAGCTTAGAAAGAGTTTGTGCTTGAATGCTAGGACTGAATAAGTTGGGTGCACCTATTCCTGTCATAAATTGAGCTTAGAACCTAGTTTGTGCTTGAATGCTGCACATATTCCTGTGCTACCAATCAATGGCTTGAACTGAGTAACACTTAATTTGAGTTGATCTTGTATTTGTGTTAATTTGGGTTTCTCTCCCTTTGTATGTAACCTTTAGGTAGGTTATCTTTCAGCTTCCATAAGATCAGTAGCAGATGCTAGGGTTGGTGATACAATCACTCGCTATGATAGAAAAGCTGAAGGCCAACTCCCTGGATATCAAGAAGCTACTCCAATGGTGTTCTGTGGTCTATTTCCTGTTGATGCAGATCAGTATGATAAGCTCTAATTTTCTTGATTATATCTAAAGGTCATGTCAAAATTTTGATGTCTTTGCTTATAGTCTATTTCTGTTGCAGGTTTCCGGATCTGCGTGACGCCTTGGAGAAACTGCAGCTGAATGATGCTGCATTGAAGGTATGCTTTTTTTTTTCATTATCATTACAAAACTAGACTCTAATTGATGTTTCTAAAATTTGAATATTTTCTTATAACAAAATAGTTCTTCTTACATAAAATAAGTCTTAAAATCTACACGGCTTTTTTAATTGTTCAGATCAATTATGTGATATAAAAAACAAACACTGGGTCCTCCATATATTCTTGTCTGCTTTTTGTGATAGATTCTGATTATACTGCATGTAAATTATAGAATAGTTCTTTGCTAGTCCTTAATTGTAAGAAAAGGAAACTGATGGTTGTTACTAAAACAAAGGGAACCAAGTATCTTAGAAACTTCCTATGTGCAGTGTCATTTGTTTTAGGACAAACTCTATTCTTATTTTTACGAACTTATTTTGGCAAAGGAATCCTTCCAAGTAAAAAGGAAGCTTCAATTATCGTTCTGCAGACTTGGTTGAACTAATCGATATCTTGTTTAATCTCATGCTTTCCCCTCATTTTAAATGCAGTTTGAACCCGAGTCATCATCTGCAATGGGTTTTGGATTTAGATGTGGGTTTCTGGGGCTTCTGCACATGGAAATTATTCAGGTCTGCATGACTTATTTGTTGCCATAAAGGGTTGTTGAGGATTTTTTTTTGTTTATATCTTGATAGTAATAACATCTTCTTACCCTACAGGAAAGGCTGGAGAGGGAATATAATCTGTCCCTCATTACAACTGCACCAAGTGTTGTGTACCGAGTCAACTGTTCCAATGGTGAGACTGTAAGTTGCACTTTATCTGACATATTTCATTTGAGCTCTTCCTGATTATTAATATGATACTTTTTTGTCTTTTACTTTGGTCTGTTGTTTTTTTCCCTTTCAAGAAGGGTATTTCTGACCTAAGAATTAGAACTTGGTTTTCAAAAACGGTTGAAAATATATGTTGTTCACTTCTTGGTTTATGGTTTTATGTTTTTGCCCTCAAGTATCTAATAGAAATTGACGTGTCTAATTTGACCTTGTCCATGCTCCATTGAACTAGTATATAGGATTTACATTGAATGTCATGTAACCCCATCTGATAGAGAGTCAGAGAGGCTGAAGCATCATGTTGTCTGCTCAATTGTTTGCTTAGGTGGCTTCAAGCGTGCATTAGTTATAGATAATTATCAACCTGAAGCTAGCTAGACTAGCATCTGTTTTGATGGTTAGCTGAAACTTACATGCAAACTGTCAGTGCTTGCAAACTATACTATACTCTGATGTATTTTTTTACAAAGATGGATGAGTTATCCACTTGTATGTGATTCAAACATGGTTTTCTTTTCGGGGGGTAGGGTAGGAGTTGATATTTTCAGTAGGTCTGCTTCTATATATGAAACATGACAGCAATGCAAACTTATTTCAGTTCTCAGTAAGGTGTTACATGGTTGATATATTCATTTCCACTTCAAGTAAGAGTAATCTTCATCTTTCTTCTGTATTTTCCTTTTAAAAATAAACTTATACGTGTTGCTTGATTTAGGTTCAATGTTCAAATCCATCTTTGCTCCCTGAACCTGGTAAAAGGAGGTCAATTGAGGAACCATATGTGAAGGTTGTGGCTTGTTTCTGAAGCCAGATTTTCAAGCATTTTCTCGTTATTATTTTGCAAGTTTTTTTTTTCCTCTTGTTTGTACTTTTAGTCTATCCATCTTTATGTTGAGGAATAACCAAAAAGACAACTACAGATTGAATTGCTGACTCCAAAGGACTATATTGGTCCTTTGATGGAGCTGGCCCAGGAAAGAAGAGGAGAGTTTAAAGAAATGAAATTCATTACTGAGATTAGAGCATCACTTACATACCAACTACCGTTAGCAGAGGTAAAGATTTTGGCTTGCCTGTATCTTACCTTCCACTGATTTTCTGGCCTTTTCTATCGATTTGTCTCCCATTTACAGGACTATATTGTTGGGTATTGCAAACTAACTATTTCTTTGTTACAGATGGTAGGTGACTTCTTTGACCAACTTAAATCCAGAAGCAAGGGTTATGCTAGCATGGAGTACACTTTTCTTGGGTAAATCAATTCTCTTTCTTTACATTTGTATGCCTAAAACATTGATTCAAATGCTTTAATTCACACGGTCTGCGGTGCATCTACTCATCCGATACTCTTACTCACTATGTATGTAGTGAAACCTAATCTGGAGGAATGTGTCAACATTCACGTCAGTTCCATCAGCACTACACTATTAGTTTCATTATCTGGCCATGAATTAATTATGGATTGTTGCTTGGCCAATTAATAAACAACACCCTTATATGTTGGAAGTGCCATTTCTTGTTGTAGATATCCCTGCCTAACATTTCATGTATCACTGAAAATACCAGATATACAGAGAGTGATTTGGTGAAGCTTGACATTTTAATAAATGGTGATTGTGTTGAACCACTGGCAACTATTGTTCACAAGGATAAGGTAACTGATGACTTGTTAACTCATATTACTTATGTATTCATTTTGATGCAAAGAAAAAATACCATCTTTCGGGAGAAATGCAAGCTTGGCATATTTTTTCTGTAACGAATTTCTTCAGCAGATAATTTCTTAGCCTTAAAATAATAAAATGCCTTCCACATTGTGATGGAAGTGTGTAACACGAGTTGATTTATCAGGCATATTCTGTGGGGAGAGCTTTGACTCAAAAGCTGAAGGAGCTAATACCCCGCCAGATGTTTAAAGTACCAATACAGGTAAGGCATCTAATACTTCAATTTGTTATCAGGACTTGCAACTTTTGAGTCTCAAGTTTCTTGCTCCAGAAAAGCTATTTAGGATGTCTAAAGTAGTGTAATATCTATTATTTTGTCGGTTGCTAAGCTCCCTGCAATATGTGACAGGCATGCATTGGTGCAAAAGTCATAGCCAGTGAAGCTATATCCGCAATTAGGAAGGATGTTCTGGCAAAATGTTACGGTAGGATGAAACTTTTGTTTGGCTTATGCTTATCCGATGACATTTTGATATGATATTTCAACCAAATAGGATACCTGCTTTCATATTCAGCATTCAACTTGGCTCTCAATATAGAAAATAATTTGGATCTTTGTCATTTCACTTCAATGTAGGTGGTGACATCTCAAGAAAAAAGAAACTGCTCAAGAAACAGGTGCCCCATTCACTTTTCATTGTATTCCATTCATTGATATTGGCATGGAAGTTCTGTGAAGCCATTATATAATGGATCATTTGATTACAGAGGAACTCCTTGTTACAATAAACCTTAGTGTCAACCGTTGATTCATATTTACGTGTGATTGCAGGCTGAGGGAAAGAAAAGAATGAAGTCAATTGGAAGGGTAGATGTACCTCAAGAAGCATTCATGGCCGTGTTGAAGCTTGAAAAGGAGGTGATATGATCTCCTTCATATAGGTGTTGTACATATGAAGAGTACTTACAATTTAAATTTATTCAACACACCCATGTATTTGCATTCTAGGTATATTTTTCGTGTTGTTTGAACCTCATTACGCCATATGAAAGCATGCGTCCTCCTTTTGCCTTGAAATATAGTGTCCCTGTGAGATGCTTTGGCTAATCAATTTTGTTTATGGCAATACTGAAAGTATCAACTTGAGCCAATCGATTTTGTGGCATTATTAATTCCTTTCAGTTGTCTGCTAAACCTGAAGTATCAAAAGGGAATATAACACAACAGTATATACTATTCTTAGATACATGGAGCACGGTAAGTTGTCATACCATTGTGCAAAAATTTCAGTTTCCCTATTTACATTGTGTAGCACTAAAAGCAATCTCAATCATGTTAACTCGGTTGGCCAAAAAGTCATGATTTAAAAGATCATCTTCTGAAGACAGTTTGCTCAACGTCATCTGTAAAAGGCAGAACGCGAGTGCTGAGACGCATAAAACATTAATGAAAAATTAGAGAGAAATAATTTTGGACTCACCAAATTGACATCATCAAATCATACATATTCCAGCCTGCACAAAAATGGCATCCACAAGGTGTTTAGGGCTAGAGAAAGCTAATTGATGAGATTAACGCCCTAATATTAAGGGAAAAGATGATAAAACTTAAGATGTAGGAAGAAAAGATGAGATCAGACAATAACAGAGGGAATAGGGATTGTCAAACTCATACATCTCTCACCACAAACTTGTCAGTGAAGCCCAGTGAAGGCAGCAACCATTCTGTGATAAAGAACTGCTCTTTAACATGGTCATCTGCAGCAGAAGCTGTAAACTGAACAAAATCAAAAACTAACATTTGATTTATTCAATAATGAAAAGTGCCAAGGCCAGATTCAAACCTGCAGAGACTTCTGAATTTGAACTGTGGACAAATATGCGGTGTGTAACGAAGGACTGCAAACACAGAAAATAAAAACATCAGAAACTGCGACAGCATCCATAGAAGCAAAGCTCATGATCTGCTGAAGGCTTGCATATATGGCCGTTCAATTCATACTATTTGGATGCTAATAAAGACAGCAGAAAATAAATCTAAGGTGAGCTATAACTAAAAACGGTAGAATAACACAGAACTAGAGAGGATATGTTTGATGGTAATTTGTCGCTATGAATACAACCAAATGGTTTGTTTATCACCTGCCAAACAGAAGGCATGTATTCTCGATGGGAGAAATTTTGGCCACCTCCAGTGGCGCTTTGATCCATTGCATCTTGTGGAGGGAATTTTTTGTATGTCCTGCTTAAGTGGTAGGTATGGATATTTTAAGCACATATTTTTATTTTATTACTAGATATTAGTATTAGTAGAAGAATATCTGAAAGACCCAAACTGGCAATTCTTTGTTTAAAAAAAACTGCAAAAAATCATCCATCAGAATTTTTTGCTGACCTCCTGCCGTCATTTGCTGCAAACTTATCCGCAAAGATAGAAGATTTTGTAGCCAAGACAATCATAGGCTGTAGCATAAGCGAATTTTTAATCTCGCGAACAACGGCTTCCATCACACTTTGAAGGGATATCATCTTCCTGCAGAAGTAAGTACATATGGCAATATTGTAAAGGATATAACTTTTATAACATCTAGAGTACAACATTCTATAAAAATATATCAACAGCAAGGTACTAAAGATATGTACATCAATTACCAAGCACCATGGAATCAGTATACGAAGCATTGCATATTTGTTATGGAGAAAAATACAAAAACTGTGAAAAAACAAGACATCACCTGTTCCTTCCACCCAGAGGCATAGATGTTGATGCGCGATCGACCCAATAGTAAGCTCCAATACTACAAGGCCAAAACATTTCAAAGTTCACTCAATTTTGTAAAACCGGATGCAAAATTTGTCATGTGTAGTTATATATTACTCCAGGTACAAAGACTAAAAGAGTTAGTGTCTCTTTCTTTTCCCTATAAATAATAAAGTAGCAACCGAAAACTCATCCTTCTACTGTGTTTCTTTTTTCGCATTTACAGTTGATTCATAATGCAGTTTCAAAAGTTCAAACTTTTGAGTACTGATTCACTTGGCTGCTAGACTTTTTGAGGAAAGACGTCGTACGTCTAAATCCGCATTTTGCAATGTTTCAAGGGGTTCCACATATCACACGTTATATAAATAAAACCAGCATTGTAGTCTAGACCACATTTCTGGTCATTTATGCAATGAAGCCACCAAAAGAACTGCAGTTATGACATGAAAAGAGCATTGACAATGACATGTGCTACTTCCTCCAACCAAAAGCAAGCAGCTGATTTCAAGAAAAGCAAAATTACAAACCTGTCAACCATGAGTAAATGAGCACTGACACCAAGTTCTGTCCTCACATTCTGGAGCTTATTTTGCAATGTCTGTACCACAATTCACACCAAACATGTATTGAATATTTTTCATGTGGAGAAGAAAAAACTAAATCACCAAATGACGAATTCAAGAAGTATTCAACAAGTACTAGATTATCATAACTTGTTGTAGGCCACAAACACTAACAAGCATCTCTACCAGATTTCTCACCTTGAGCGTTGCAAGAAATTCAAAACTGTCATAACACCGCACATAAAGGAACCGCTTCAAACACATACAGATCAACTCATCATCATCATCATCATCATCATCATCATCATCCCTATTGTTTGGCCCTAAACAAGATAAACAAATTCAACAAATAGTAGTCCGAGCACTTCTAAAGAAACAGCTAAAATCACAATTGCAACCAATTTGGGGGAAAGCCAAATCAATCCAATTTCCAAAAATCATACCCTGAGCCTCCATTATACGAAGCTTGAGCAGTTGCGAGAGACGTAAAATGTCGAACCGGCAATCCAAGTCGAGGAACATGACGGCGCGCTCAAGGCCGCCATAATACACATCCTTCCACTCCTTGGGCAAAATACAATTAACAGCGACCTAACCACATTTCAAGAAATTCAAACCGAAACTCTTTCCGTTGTGTAAAGAGGGATTCGGAAGGCAAACTCGGTACTTTTTCAGAAGTTTTCGACCAAACCTGTATAAGAATTTGGGATTTGGCGGAAGGGGAAGCTCCGGCGATCTCGACGACGTTGCCTGGACGAAGCGGAAGGCGGTGGAGCGGTGGGAGGAGCAACGGCGGCCGCTCCCGGAGAACGCGAGCGAACATCTCGCCGGCGGTTTCGTCCGGCCGGATCCATTCTCTGATCTCCATTTTCGCACCTTCTTTATTTGAACGCGGGAAGATACAAAGAGGAAGCAGGTTTTTTCATTATATGTTCGGTGGAATAAAAAGAGATTAAAAAAAATAACCAACGCTTTTTTAAAAAAGTTAAATTGTTGTAATTAATGAAACTTATGAATTATGATACTCGGTAAAAAAAAAACCACCGTATTTGAATTGTTTCATATAATTATATAATGATGCCTCACTTGAGTTGAGTCACTTCAAAATTTTAAATACAGTGTAATCAGCTCAAGTACAAGGTAACTAAAAAATAATGCAAAATACCCCAAAACTTGTAAATCTACATGGCCAAAACAAAAATAAACCATTAAAAAGCTTCTGTACAGAGGAAGTAGAACAAGGGCATTGCCATTACAAGATCAACAAAGACAAATTTGATTGTCTGTAATGGCTCGAATGAATTGAGTTGCCTGGCAATTGGCACAAGGCACAAAGAATAGAGACATGATCATTTTCCTACTTGAAGTAGTCTTGTGTGATGATTGTGATGGAACGCCCGTCTTCATCCTTAACCTTCCATAAATCCCCACTGTTTTGGAGATGCCATGATACTTTTGGAGATAATGGTGTATATAGATCTGCAATTGTGCCAGAAAATAGAGGTGCAGTATCAATATAGTTTCAAGCTTTCAAGTTCTGTGGTGAATACTTTCGGCACTAATGCAATACCGGTATGCCAAGAACGTAACAGCGTTTGTAAGAAGGGTGCGACGCATACCTGCAATGAAAGGCTGGTCGGGGTCCCTTGTGCTATGCAATATTGTTGTTCCGGATAGTACGGTTATGAAGCCACAAAGTTCTGAAGCGATGCTGCTTATACTTTGACCAGAATAGTCCTGCATACTGAGTTCAGTCAGGTTCCGAGGCCGCAAAAGAAGGGAGCTAGTTTTCCAACATGGGATGACAAAGGAGAACGAACCTTGAACATGATTGCGCTAGCCAAAATTGTAAATGTAGTAAACAATGCATAATAGATTGGAGACACGACTGCTGTATTAAACGTGTCCAAAGCCTGGAGACAAGTAAAATCCATGCATCAGTTATGCACAGAACAATGTCAGTAGAGAATTGAACAGTTCACAGCCAAAGCTCAATACAGAAACTGATGGCTAATTCAATTTGATGCAAAACAAGCACATTGACACTATGCCACTCCTCTACATAGCAGCTGTTCCAGTTCAAGCAACTGGTAAGATTTCATGCCAAAATGCTATATGTTCAAGTCAGCTACAAATAATTTCTCTTCTTTCTCCCCCAACTTCTTTTTTCTACCCGATTCTCCATCCTTTAAGTGATTCATAGATTATATATTAATACAGTGCATCAGAATACTTCCAGCGTCCACTGTCATTTATGTTTTTTAATTTATACCTCTTCAATAACAAAATCCCTACACAAAATGAAGTGCATAAAACATGATCATTGCTGAAGCTAGCTGCAAACGAATTTCCCTTGTGTTTAATCATTCATGTTTTCTAGTGTTTTTCCAGTGTCTCAATCATACAACAACAGTAATAACCCAGTGTAATTCCCCTTATGGGCAATCTGGGGGGCCCCCATCTTGACCCCCTAGATTACCCGTAAGGGGAATTACACTGGGTTATTGTTGTTGTTGTATGATTGAGACACTGGAAACACTGGAATGCAAAATATTGTCTAGTTCTACCTTCTCCAACACCAAAACAAACAAATGGCAAAATAGAAAAAGGACGGCCAAAATATACTGACCATGTTCAAGTAATTTAGCTGAATGATAATGCATGTAACCGCCACCATTGCAAAAACCCAGGCCTTAAAATACTTGAACTGGTTTGATCCCTCCAATGTGAGCTCTATGGCAATGCCAATTGCCTTTATGCTCATAACCTGCAGAACGATAATGTGTGAGGAATGATGTAAAATACTTGAACTTGTAGTGCTTTAACAACAATAGAGAGCAAGAGCAACCCCGTGTTAAAATAACTTACGGTGAGTGATCCAATGATTGAGCATATGCCAAGATAAAATGAGTATGTTTGTTTGACCATAACGGGGTGCACAGTACAAGATCAATACCAATGCCACAGCAACAACTGATGCCGTATATAACAAAAAGGCTGGACATGAAACACAGTCAATTAAAAGTTTAATCTCAGGTATGAAGCATAGGGTTATCGTAGATGAAACGTTTCATACCTGGTTGAGTTGCTAATTCCCGGATTTCTTCAACTGAATCTATGGAGCGCTCGCTAGGTGCATGGAGGACAATCATGGTGGAGCCTACAATGCAAAGAAGGCACCCAATGATCCCCATCTTCTGTAATTTCTCATCCAACATAAAATGTGCTAAAACAGCACTGCACTTTTCCACACACAGGATAAAGAAAGAATAAAAAGGACAATCAGTCACTAGCTGTCGATGGCAATTAGAAAGGGGCAACAAAATTAAGGGACTAGTAAGCGGCATGACATGTAAATTATTTAATGCTGTAATTACCTGACAATGATACTTAATGCACCAAGGGGTGTCACAAGCACAGCAGGCGCATAAACATAAGCCACAAAATTGGCAATTTCTCCAACAATCACTGTCCAACAAACCAACAATTTGTCCAAACAATGAAGTCAGAAGTACTCAAAAAAGAAAATATAATATTCATTCCAAATCCCAAAAATGCAGCCGCTATAATGATGTATACCCGTAATGCCAAAATACCTAGGAGTACAATACTTAAGTAAGGTTTAGGCACTTCTACATGCCATTTTGACACCAACTGAATTTCTCCTCAATCATATTAATGCCGATAATCCACTTTAATAAGGGGAAGCAGACACTCCGAGACTGAGAATTTTAACTAGTTATAATTGCTAAGAGCGCGCTACATAGCAGATGCACAGCTGAAAATCACCTAACAGTACCACAACAGGGCCTAATCCCATGTTCCAAGTTTCGGTTCCGAACTCTCTACTCACAATTAAGACCATAATACATTAGTTAGCCTCCAACTGAGCACAATTCTCAGGAAACCCATTGCAGTATTCAACATCTACAACACCATAATGAATGAATAGACAGAACAAGCAGAAGGTTTTGTGTTTCAACTTACTAGTGATCATTCCCAGCCACCAAAGGGGCTCCAGCAAATACCCATAGCCTCCAACACCTTCAAATCACCCAATCAACAAAATCAACACAAAATCTGAGTTGCAAAACAAATAGAAGAGGAGAAACAGATGGGCAAATAATCAGTAAAATTACCAGCTCTGGCACCAGAGGCGCCAGCCCGTTTGAGACCCTTCTTCTTAATGATGAAACTGGATCCAATGAACGCACTAGACACACAAGCGAGGATAAACCCTATCAAATTACTGCTGTACATTGCTCGATTACCCCACCAAGACGGCTCCTTTCGCCGAGATTTATCATCTAACCATGACCCGCATCATAAATCTAGGCCTTTTATCTGTCGTAGACAGTTCCCATCAAGAAAAAAAAAGTACGCTTTTTCCTCCCTTGTGGGCAATTGTCGGACAGATTTTGCCGAAATTAGAAATGGAGATAAAAATAGGAAATGGGAATTGGGGATGGCAAGAAAATTTGCAGCCTCTGTTGCTCCTTTTTCCTTTTCTTTGAGAATTTTGAGGTATTGGGAAGATGAAGATTGAAAGAGGAGAAATCAGAGTGCCAATTGCAAGAACTGTTCCGCTACACAAGCACTAAGCAATGAATTTTTTTGTGCCCTTTTTGTTTTTGATTTTGGGTTCCGTTATTGCTCTTACCTTCCTGACTTCGACGGTTTCCACCCACCGGTCGTCTTCTTCTTCGCTGTGATTAGTGGACCGGATTATTTTAAGGCCCACCTGAACCCGGTTTTCGGGGATTTTTGCCCTTTTTTTTTTAGGTTGTTGCTTTCTGGTTCGCAAGTCGCCCGCCATTGGGCATTGCTAAAACTGAATTCAGCACATTCCTCGTTGTTTCTGGGTTTTGTCATTATATACTCTTTTTTTATTAATATATAGAGGAGGAAAATGTGTGCACTGCTCAATGATGTGATCTAATTTTGTGGGGTTCTATGTTGAACCTTGGAGGAGGACTTTATAGTTAAATGAACCGATGCCCCATTTTCAGGCATTTTTCTAATTGTTCAAACGGGTTTTGTCCTATCTCAATTAGTGTAGAGTGATCATGCATCCGAACCAACCTCAAAATGCTATTCTATTGCTGTTGAGAAGACCTATTCACTTGAAAATCAAAATTTGTGTCCTATCAATGATAGATCAATTATATTTTACGAAAAATTAATCTGATTAATTGAAAAATGTTTGTATATTACAGTTTCACCTTGTCACTGTGTCACATGTTCTTGAGCAAAAAAAAACTTAAATTATTATACCCATCTGCTCAGAGTATTTTATATCCTCTATTTGTGATGCTGGCTGCTGAGTAATAGATGGTCCATGTATTGTAGCTTGTAGAAGGGATTGGAAGGTAGCTGTCATCATGACTCTTTATTCTTGAATCTACAAAGTTGGTTAGCCACTCGAGGTTTCTAGTTAAGAATAGGATTTTTACATACTTCCATTTCAGTGCTCAAAAATAGATGTCAGGATTTTTTATCAATCCAATCCAACAAGTACAATGACGTCCCACCACCTGTAAGAGAGTCAATTCTTGATTTCACAACCCTTTTCTGACATTTACTTCCATTTCAGTGCTCGTGTATGTAGCACAGAGCTGATGTACATATCAGTATATCTCCAAAACCCAATTGGTTTAAACACAAGCCATGTCAAGAAATTAGAGAATAACAAAGAACCCATTAGAATCAATGCTGCATACCATTAGGTTGCTAGTCAAATACTATTTTTGCTTCAAAAAGAAGTTGTCTTGTATGAGATTTTGATGCCATTTAGTGATTGCAACAGCTACCAAGCTAGAACAGTTGAATAAACCCTATACACATTCTCCATGAAGTACAACAGAAACAGGATTTTCATACTTCCACACCAAGAAAGATCTTTCAGCAATTTGGTAACCCTAACAACCACTAAAGAAAACCCACGCCAGAAAACCAGGCAAAAAGATAATCAAGTCCATCAAACTCAATTAATTGTACGCTACATTATTAACCATTTTTCGGTGGCTTAATCATGTTTTTATGGCCAGAGAACAGCATTTTAAAGCACAAGCATCTGCAACTACTACTTTCAAGCTACCAATTAACTTGAATCAAAGAAGCCACCTTGCCATTAATGCCAGGTTACATAGTTTCCAGAACAGCCTTCAATGTAGTAAACAACCATTTAGCAAGAACAGAATCAACAGATTAATGAATCTCTATCTAGAGCATCTACCATTTACTATACAGTATACATGGCATCAAGATGATATCATAATTGCACCAGTACATGCACAACATATGATTCAGCAGTAAAATTTAATGCTAGAAGACATTTATTCTTGTCAAAGGAAAAAAGTATAGGATCATATCACTAATTCAATACACGTGTCAATTCTTGCTATTGAGAACCATCTCCTTGAGTATCATATAACATACTGTATTTCCTCAGCAACAAAATAGATGTGTTAGTTTGCCCACACCTCATCATTGGCCTATAGAATACACATACACAGAGCCCTCCCCCTCCCAGGTTTGATACAAAGTATTAAAGCAAGCAAAATATTCAACAACTTCAAAGAATCAATATCCTAGTTACTTAATCCCAACACCCTGAAACCAAAAAAAAAAAACAAACTAAAAAGTGTACTACTAACCACAGATCCTTTCTACCAAATGAGCAGCAGAAATCAACAAGATACCTCTTTTAGACACCAAAGTATCGTGCTTTGATCCGATACTGTCAGCCATCTTCCACATGATTCATGAGCAAGGCTAAGAACCATCTAGCACCCCTCAATTTCAAGATGTTAAGCAAACTCCTAGCTATAGTTTCTGTTCAGATTCAATCAGCAATGCATTCAACATGATCTGAACAGCAGCCTCATACACATGCCCATCATAATGCATCCCATCCTCAGTGCAACCAACGCCACAACCCCCACTCAAGGAGCCCACATCCAACAGCAAGAACGGGCCATCCGAATCGCGCAACAGACCACTGCCATGTCGAAGCCTGTAGTTGTAAGCATCCTGCGTAAAGCTAGTCATCTTCTCCCTCTTCTCCTCCGTGTTCAGCATCGAGTCGATCAAAACCGGCAACCCAAGCCAGAACAAATGCGGCTGGGTCCGACCCGAATCCAACCCCCCACCACCAATCTCAGCCGAAATCGGCAACAGAGACGACATTGCCGCCTTGCTGAGCAGCTCCAACCCGAGGCCGAAATCGGTGGCATTGGTGACATGGAGCATATGCCACAGCCCAGAGCCCATAACCAGCACATCAGGGGACTGCTTACTCCTGTTCAAACCCGCCACGAACCGGGTCAAATTGTTGGCGTAAGGCGCCCAGATGAAATCCAGCTTCAACCCTATATGATCCACCACGATCCGGTAATCGCTATGCCTCTTGAACAGATCCTGGTGGACGGACTCCATTTGGTCTTCCTCGAGGACCAGGCTGAGCAAGGAGAGCGTGAAGAGCCTCGCCTGAGAGTCTCCGGCGACGACAAGCCACGACCCGTTGAGCAGATCCCTAGCGTCCGGTGCCCGGAGCCTCTGGAAGTCGCAGGAGAGGACTCGGGGGTCGGATCTGGACCAGCTCCAAGAAAGCTCCGATCTTGACGAGTTGGAACCCATATTAGTGGTAGTAGAAGGTGTCCAATCGATGTGGTGGAGGAAGGGGAGGCAGGAAAGGCGGTGGTTTTGGACGACGAGGAGGGCGGTGGTGGTGGGGGAGGGGAGGAAGTCGGAGAGGGAGGGGAAGTAAGGGGAGAGGTGGACGGCGACGGCGAGGGAGATGAAGAGGGCGCCGCTGAAGAAGAGCATCTTGTTCCGGCTGAGGTGCCACCCGGCCAGGCCCATGGGAACCAGGATCACTATGGATGCCGCCAGAAGCCCCAATTGGACGGCGCCGATCATGTCGCGGGGGGAGATCGCATGAAATTGGGGTGGGATTGGAGTTGGGAGGGGGGTTTAGGGTGGAGTGAGATGGAAGAGGTGATGGGAATGGGGCAACGAACGGTAACTGGGACGGGGGAACAGGAGAGATGTGCAACGCAAAGTGTTGATGGTTCGTTTTCGGGCAACAAACAAAGAAGGGGGATTGGACGTGGTGCGTTGGCCCCAATCGGTATCAGCACCGCACACGGAAGGGGGAGGAATAGAGTACACAATATGCGTGGTGCTACTAACGTGTGCACTTTTTCTTTTTTTAAACTTATGATAAGGATTCGATGTATCAGACAAGTCTGAAATACTAGGAGCATGATAAAATGATTAATGAATCGATTGACCTGTGCTAACGAATAACCGAGAAGCGAAAATAATGAGCGGGTGAAATGAGTTACGAGGATGAGCGATTTAAGAAAAAGCGAGCAAAGTGATTTCCTGAGGACCATGTTCTGTTGGAAGAATGGAGAGTCTTCACTTTCGATTTGGCCGATGTCATAGAAAATTTATAAGTTTTTTAATAAGGAAATAATCTAATACTATGAAGAATATGGGTCATGAATTCTAAGTAACTTAAATATTAGTGCTTTCATGTAAGTGTTTCTAAGTGTTAGCTAGTTAGCTTTTGTTTTGTCGTGTAGTATTTACCCTAGTATAAAGGATTTTTTTTCTCCCTTTTCCTATCAGCTTTTTACAGCCCCAAGCTTTGTAGCCGCTCTGTCATTTCACTCTTAGTAAATTAATGGAAACACCATAGTTGGTGCTTTAATCACTTCTTGGTCTCCACTTTTCATGGTATCAGAGCGTGCGGCTTAAGAGATCCTGCTGAGCCCCTTTTCTCCTTTTCCTTTCTCCCTCTCAAAAGGTTCCAACTTTCTTGTTTGTGGGGCTGTTATTTCTTGCTTGTTCTAGCCATGGTCGACTCAACAGAGCGTTTCCGCTTAAGAGAACGCGAGCTGGCTCTTTGTGAATGCGAGCTAAACGGGCTCCAAGGGGTTCATGTCGACCCACTCTTCGTGTCTCACTCAGACCAACATGGGGCTCAACTGAGCATAGTTTTATTCGATGGCTCCAACTTCCTAGCCTGGAGCAAAGGTATTGAAATGGCACTTGGAGCATAATTCAAACTTGGGTTCATAAATGGATCCTATGTTCGACCGAATGTCGACTCTCCAGGTCTGGCCAAGTGGGTTCGAGCCGACTACATGGTTCGATGCCGGATTTTGAACTCTATGAGTAAGGATATCTCAAAAGGGTTTATTTATGTGGAGTCTGCTAGGCATCTGTGGGATGAACTGAAGGAGAGGTTCGGACAAGTTAATGGGCCATTGATCTTTCAGCTGAGGAGAAAATTGATTAACACAGTGCAAGAAGACTTGTCTGTGGTAGAATACTACGGAAAACTCAAGAAACTCTAGGATGAATTGCAAGTCCTTGAGGGTTATCCCGAGTGTATGTGCGAATTAGTTCAAAACTGCACTTATGAGATTTTAAAGAAAATTCTGGATTGTGATTCAAGAAATAAGCTAATGCAAATCTTGATGGGCCTCAATGACAGCTACGAGCAAGTGAGGACACAAGCCTTGACCATGGATCCGTTACCAACAGTGAGCAAAGCTTTTAGCATGGTTCAACAAGTAGAGGGTCAGAAACGAACATCTAAACTTGTAAATGAGCAAAACTCACGGGAAAGCAATGCTTTAAACACCAGCAAGCAGCAAAATTTCAGAGGTAGTTCGTCCCATAACTCGTCTGAAAATTACCTGGGAAAGAAAGAGAGCAAGCGCAGCAAGACCGACAACAGAAAATGTCACCATTGCTATCAAAAGGGACACATTGTGGACCAAAGCTTCTTCATAATTGGTTTCCCTGCCTATTACAAGGGTTCCAGGGATATTAATGCAGTCAGAAAGGCCGCTAGTGCAGCAATTGCAGTAAATGTGTCAAGGGGTACATATCAGTTACAAAATACTTCTCTTGATGAAGAAAATACAAGGGTCGGACACAGGGAATCTTCTATTGATCAAAACTTGGTGAATACGGTGTGTTAGGAGGTTCTAAGGGCCATCAGAGGAAATAACCAAGCTGAGCCATCATATGCGAATTTCGCAGGTAAAATTCTTGACCCCACTGTTAATTCTGTTCATAGAAATTGCAGCCAACTTGAGTGGATAGTCAACACAGGGGCTAGTGATCACATGATTATAAACCCCTCAAGATTGCATGATAGACACAAACTGATAGCGTCCATACGGGGTGGGTTGCTTGATGGATCTGTCAAGGTTGTTACAGAAGTAGGAAAACTGAAATATTCAGATCACCTTACTCTCTATGATGTCTTGATAGTGCCTGAATTCAAACATAATCTTTTATCCGTTGGGAAGATATTGGAAAACCCTGCCATACGTGCTAAATTTACTTCCACTAGTTGCTTCTTTTAGGACCATGGAAGTAAAAGAGTGCTAGCTTCAGGAGAACAGATGGATGGACTCTACAGAATTCATTAAGAGTTTTTGGAAGGAAATCAGTCTTTTGAGCAAACCTTTGATAGAGGAAAACATAGTACCTCTGTTTATGTAAATTCTAGTACAAAGCAAATTTGGATATTTTTCATGCTAGGCTTAGGCACAATAGTATTTTTAACCTTAGACATATTATCAGTCGAGAACAGATGAATGTTGATAATTTCTTTTGTGAAACTTGTGTTATGGCTAAACATCACAAATTACCCTTTTCAAGGAGTACTAGTGTGGCTCATGCCGTCTTTGATTTGCTTCACGTCGATTTGTGGGGGCCATATAAGGTCTCTACACATTCAGGAGCATGATATTTCATTACTATTGTGGATGATTGCAGCAGAATTACTTGGACCTTTCTAATCAAAGAAAAGACTGAGATGCACACTTGCTTATCCAATTTTCTTGCCTATGCATCCACTCAATTTAATGCAAAAGGTGAAGTGCATCAGAAGCGACAAGGGAACAGAAATAGTGCATAAATCATGTGTTGAGTTAATGGCTTCAAGAGGGATTGTGCACCAGAGAAGTGCTCTATACACACCACAACAAAACGGTAGAGTTGAGAGAAAACATCGACATCTTCTAGAAACTGCAAGAGTCATCAGACTCCATTCCGGACTCCCTTTGAGATTATGGGGAGATTGCATCCTAGCGGCTACTCACATCATCAACAAATTACCTTCATCAGTACTCAGCTGGATAACTCCTTTTGAGAAGCTATTTCATAAAAACCTTCTTATGATGAATTAAGAACCATAGGGTGTCTTTGTTTTGGTTCACCTAAACCTCACATCAAGGACAGGTTCGCTCCAAAGGCACAAAGATGTGTTTCCCTAGGATACCCGTTTGGGTCCAAGGCCTACAAACTCTATGATCTGGAGACTCACAAAACGTTTATCTCGTATGATGTAGTGTTTCACGAGAACTTCTTTCCTTTTAAGACCTCCCCTTAAAACTCAATGTAGCCTTGCCTTGCACCTGATTATGCATTGCCCGTGGTCAACCCTGCTCATGATGAGGTTTTATTTGATCCTGTTCCCCAATCAAACATTACAGAGACCTCTGCCTCCAGTTCACAACCATGCCCAGACCTGAATTTCCCAACTGCGGAAACAAAACCTGATGCACTTGTGCTTGCAGAAAGTCAGCAAAATAGAGAATCTGTGCTTTTCAAAGAAGAATCCTCAATTCTTGACAATAATCACAGTGAATTCCTACCTGATGGGTTCCGGATTGGAGGGTCAAAATTTAAATTTATAATCGAACCCCGTAGTAGTACAAGGGTAGGGTGTCGAACACACGGGAGTTCGTGCGTTGAGTGTACCAAAAAGACTAAAAAGGGGAAAAGAAAGGCAAAAACAAGGAAAATCAAAGGGAACTTCTCGGGACCGACTTTGGTCACCTCGGTCCGAGAAGGATCGATGAGAGTTGGCACGGGACCGACATAGTGGAAGTCGGGCCCGACGTCTGGGTAACTCGGTCTTGTCAAAATAGTAGATCGGTCTTGGGTTTTTGGGTTCCTTCCCTAACTAGACTTGGGTAATTCCACCCCAATTCAGCCAATAAGTGTTGATCCTTATGAGATCGAGGTTGTTTGCCTTCGATCCCTCCACTCTACACATCGACCATAGGGGGGTTTTCACCTTCCCTTCGATGCAAGGTCAAGTGATGGGCTCGAGATCGCTTTCGCTTACTCTTACCAACCACAAGCCCTTGATCCCTTGTTCTCACAAGAGAATTAAAGCCCAATGTAGAGAAGATTCATAGATCAAGCACTCAAGGCTATGGAATTGGGAGTTCACACCCAATCCTAGTTAGGGGTTTCCCCCATAGCCCAAGACTATGGAATCTACTCCATGTAGCAAGAGTAAAAAGCAATCAATAGACAAAGCAAGCAAATCTCAATCATCAAACTCAAATCCAACTCAAATTGCATTCAAATCAAAGGAATTCACAAGATCCAAATCTCAAATCCACTAAACACAAACAAAACAAATTCCTCCTAGAACTCCTACTCTCCAACGATTTCCTCTCTTCTTCTCCTCTTTCTTCCTCCTCCTTGCTCTCCAAGTCTTCCTTGAGCCTTTGAGAGTGATTAGATGTGGATTAGCCTCCTCTCTCTCTAATTGTCTTCTCCTTTTAATTAGGGACCAAGGATTTCCAAAAATAGAAGAAGGGCAAAAGTGGTAGATCACAATTATGTGCCTTGGAGCCCAATCTTCATTTTGCCGACATGGACCGACACGGACACACCTCGGGCCCGACGTCGCCAACCTCGGTCCGAGCCTCCAAAGTTCCAACTCGGGCCCGACTTGCTGGGCACGTCGTTCCGGACCTCGATCCTCTTCTCTTCTTGGTTTTCCTTGAGTTCCTCTTCGTTCCTTGCTTGGCTCTTCCGCTCCTTTGCTCTCAAGCTTTGCTCCTCCTTAGAAACTCCTTCCAAACTTCCTCAAAACATGCCAATTTACCTATAAACACACAACAAATTCGCATAGTCTCCGAATCTCATGGAAAATCGGGAACTAAGCTAAAAAGGGACAAAACTAACAAAGAAAGGAACAAAAGACATATATTTACAAGGGAAATTAACTACTAAAACACCACCAAAATGAGAGACATCACTACCTTTGCACAGTTCTACCACAGCAACACGCCAGCCTCAAAGGTATCAGGATTATGTGCTTCCGACTAGGAGAAACTCCAATGCAGCTCAATCTCAATCCTTCTTGTCACATGTGCTAGGAAACATTCAAGCTTTTGATCCATCTTTTATCAAATCATTTGCAAATATGGCTGGTGTAGTTGAACCAGCTCATTACAGGCAGGCCAAAGATGACCCCCAATGGATCCAAGCCATGCAACAAGAGCTACAAGTGCTTGAGCAGAACAAGACCTGGTTTCTGACAGAATTACCTCAAAACAAAAAGGCCATCGGTTGCAAATGGGTTTATAAGATCAAGTATAGGCTTGATGGTTCAATTGAGAGATTCAAAGCGAGGCTAGTTGCAAAGGTGTACAACCAAATCAAGGGGAAGGACTGTAAGCACACCTTCTTGCCTGTAGCTAAGTTAACTACAGTCTGGGTTCTCCTGAGTGTAGCAACTGTCAAGGATTGGCCCCTCCATCAGTTGGATGTGAATAATGCCTTTTTGCATGGCCACCTTGATGAGGAAGTTTACATGGTACCCCCAGAAGGGTATTCTCAAGCAAAACCGGGTCAAGTCTACAGGCTCACTCGATCTCTGTATGGGCTCAAGCAAGCCTCTAGATAGTGGAATACCAAGCTCACACAATTCTTGATCACGTTAGGGTATTCTCAGTCAAAACACGGCTACTCTCTCTTTGTCAAGCAAGGAAAGCAAGGGGTGGTCATGACATTAGTTTATGTTGACGATATTGCTAATTACTAGAGATGAATCCCAGGCTATAGCAATGCTTAAAGAAGCCTTGAACCAAAAATTCACTATCAAAGATTTAGGCCTAGCTAGATACTTTCTTGGGATGGAAATGGCACGGAGCTCAGCTGG
The DNA here is from genome assembly GCA_963924305.1 of Polygonum maritimum. Lineage (NCBI taxonomy): Eukaryota > Viridiplantae > Streptophyta > Magnoliopsida > Caryophyllales > Polygonaceae > Polygonum > Polygonum maritimum. Next base: position 34,219,054 of record OZ002735.1, on the reverse strand, counting down.
GACCATTCTTCACCAAAGGAAATACATCCTTGACATTATAGAATGCTGTCAACTCAACAACTGCAAACCGAGTGTTTTTCCCTTACCAAAAGGCCTAAAACGCAACACTGATGAGGGAGAAGCATTATCTGAACCTAAGCAGCACAGAAGGTTGATTGGTAGACTTTTATTCCTCAACCTATCGAGGACAGACCTCTCTTATGCCGTCCAGCATTTAAGCCAGTTCATGGTTGACCCTAGAAAGCCACACTTAGAGGTTGCACTTCATGTAGTCAGATATCTGAAGCACACGATCCGGATGGGGCTCTTCTATCCAACAGACACAACTCTTCAGCTCATTGCATTCAGTGATGCAGATTGTTTTGGGAACCCTATCCCACATCGGAATTCATAATATAAACAGCCTACCATATAAGTACATGGGTTACTCCTCATATTGCCAATTTGTTTTAGGATGGAACCCCATGGGCTTATGTGGTCAGGCCCATTCGCGCATGTGCGCACGACGGTCGCCCCCTCCGTCATCATCTCTCCGGTATCGGGCCCACCGGATTACGACACGGTATCAGAGTCTTGTTCGTTCATGGGTCCCATGGGTTTGATCAGGTCGGGCCAGGTTGTCCCCACCCGTTGTTGTCTTGTCTTGTCTTGTCGTGTCAAGTGCCAAATGGGCCAGGTCAGTTGCCACTTGAGGGGGCGTGTTGGGAACCCTATCCCACATCGGAATTCATAATATAAACAGCCTACCATATAAGTACATGGGTTACTCCTCCTATGCGCACGACGGTCGCCCCCTCCGTCATCATCTCTCCGGTATCGGGCCCACCGGATTACGACAGATTGGGGCACGTGTGCTTATTCAGCTCATTCCTTAACAGCATATTGTGTCTTCTTGGGATCTTCTCTTGTTTCTTGGAAAACCAAGAAGTAGAACACCGTCTCAAAGTCTTCTACAGAGTCAGAGTACAGGAGCATGTCGTCAACAGTAAGTGAGTTGACATGGTTGCATGGATTGCTAAATGACTTGAACATTCCAGTTTCTTTGCCCATCACACTACATTGTGAAAACAAAGCAGCTAAGTACATTGCAACCAATCCAGTGTTCCATGAAAGAACTAAACATATCCGGATTGATTGTCATTTCATCAGAGATCAAATTCAAGAGGGTTTCATTCAAACAACACATGTTGCTTCGCATCAACAAACGGAAGATATCATGACGAAACCTCTCGGGGAAAGACTCCACTATCACTTCTTACCCAAGTTGGGACTCCTTGATCTTTCCCGAGTCCCACTTGAGGGGGGATATGAAGAATATGGGTCATGAATTCCAATTAACTTAAATATTAGTGCTTTCATGTAAGTGTTTCTAAGTGTTAGCTAGCTGACTTTTGTTTTGTCGTGTAGTATTTACCTTAGTATAAAGGGTTTTTTTCTCACTTTTCCTATTAGTTTTTTTACAGCTCCAAGCTTTGTAACCGCTTTGGCATTTCACTTTCAGTAAATCAATGGAAACACCATAGTTGGTGCTTTAATCACTTCTTGTTCTCCATATTTCAAATAAACTAGACAAAGCCCACTAGATTGAGAAGGTATGATAGATGGTCGTATGTCAATATAATTGACCAAGGTGCAAACCCACCAACGAGCACAAGTGCAAAAAAAACTTCAAATAAACAAGAAAGAATATACAGTAGAAGATCAAAAAGCTAACAAAGTATCAAAGACCACGAAAGAAAATACAATCATCATTTCCGTTTTCAAAGTGTATAATGGATCACCTCGACGGTGCCCGATCTGTCTCCACAATGGTCACAAATTTCGTTATATGGTACGGAGTACTAAGGTGGAGAATATAGAAGAAAAAAAGAAAAAAGAAAAGAAAAGAAGAAGAGGAGTGCAGGGCTTTGGGGGCGGGGGCGGTTTCTGGGGTTAAGACTTAAGACCACGAAAACCTCCATTTCTACGCAGTCAATCCCCCAAAGAACAACAACAGAGACGACAATCCCACACGCAGACCGACGGATTGACAACCAAGAAGGGAGAAAGCTGTATCAATTCAAGTAGAAAATGTGGTATCTCTGCGTCTTCTTCCACAGGCTGCTAGATTACAGGAGGCCTGAGGTCGAAGCCCTTGCTGAGCTCTTCGGCGCATCTGAACAAGAAGACGCCTCCTCATCTCCACCTCTTCAATGGCGGCTTCCTGATGGCTGTCATCCTGATTCCCCCTTCCACTTGGTTCATCTCCCTTCCGAGGACGTAGCTCGCAAAATCGCTTCTCGGAGTCAGTATTCCTCTTCCTCTTCCCTGTCTCTCTTTGTTCTTCTGTTTTTGGTGTTGGTATTAGTCTCCTGATGAAGCTAGTGGTGTGATTTATCTGAGATCTCGATTAGAGGTTAACAGTTAGTGCTTTGAATGATTTGGTCCATTGATTTGTAGGCTACGATATTGCTTTTACACTAGAGGTGTGTTTCGTATGATATATTGACTGACGAGTTCGCAGGTATACTTGTGAAGGGAATGTATGAGCTTTGGGGCGTGGGAAGTGATTATCAAGAGCTGGAGGAGGCAGTAAACGCCTATGATAATGAGAGGAAGTTGCCCTACTTGGCTCCTGAAACCACATTTAGGATAAACATTGACAGCTTTGGAAAGATTTTCAGCACAGAGGAGCAGAAGGAGCGCATCGATAAGCTTGCCTTTGTCCCTTTCATGGTATGAATTTGCATATGGACCGGCTGTTTAACATGGCTTTGAGAAGCGATTCTGTCATGGTTATTTGCATTGCAACTTACTGTGTGGCTGGTTTATGTGGCACCTTAGCACAACGGCACAATCACATCGTGCCTATGATTGTCATAATCTATAAGTGAATCCGTGTTAAATTTGCTGTGGTTAGCTGAATTGAAGAGATTTGTCTTTTTTGCCTCAGGGTCGAGTAAATTTGAAAAATCCGGAGCATAAGTTTTGGTTTATGGAAACAGATGATTATGGATGTAATAACGGTTTACCACCCATTGTCGAAAAGAGAATCTTTTTTGGTAGAGAAGTTGGTGCTGCCGACAGGAAGCTTCTACCAACGTACCAGTTAAAAAGCCGCACATACCTCGGACCAACTGCCATGGATGCAGAAATGGCTTTCTTGATGGCCAACCAAGCGTTAGCTGCACCTGGGAAGCTTGTGTATGACCCTTTTGTTGGTACGGGAAGCATTCTTGTCGGTGCAGCACATTTTGGAGCAATGACCATGGTATTTGCTTACAACTTTCTTGCCATTTTTTGTCTTTCTGACTGATTGCTTTCTCTGGAAAATTTTCCTCCTAATTTTTTGTTCTTTTGAACCAAATCTTGATGCAAATTTGTTCAGGGTGCAGACATTGACATTCGGGTAGTCCGTGATGGGCGTGGGCCAAACTGTAACGTGTGGAGCAACTTTAAGCAGGTGAGATTGACGTTTCATACCTCATGTTGTCTAATCTCAAAAATCTGTCTGTACTCTTTGAGAAGGTCAACTTAAAATTCCATCTTCAACACGATTAAGATACAGTGAAATGATGAAATCAATGCAACATGCTCTTCAAGCTCTAATTCGATATTCGGTGTTAATGTCCCATTGTTTCTGCAAAAATCCCTTCTGAATTTTTTTCTTCCATCACATGAGTTTCATTAACCAAATACATTATCCATGTAATTTTTGCAGTATGGATTGCCAGAACCAATAGCACTGTTGAGGGCAGATAATAACCTTCCCCCTTGGCGTACCGACTTGAAAGAGGTTATTCTTTTACACTTTGATGATGCATATCATACACCATATTGACTGTAAGGGAGTTTGCCTCTTTCCCATGTTTTCTTGCTGATTTTGAAATCAATAGTGGTTCCTTCTGTTCTGTCCGATCCTGTTTAGCTGACCTAATTACGATGCATGTTATAAACAATGTAATTTAGTCTATATTCTCTTACGTAGATATTTTTGCAAACTGAGGAAGTAGTATCAAGTTCAATGTTTGGAACATATTTAGAATGTTAGATTATTCCTTGGTACTAGCAGTTGAGCTGGTGCAATTATAATAAATTGTTTCAACAGCTGAACCTAAAATCTTAATTTTTCGGTAATTTATGCCATGAAATTGGTCTGCAGTCTTCCAAGTTTTTTCTTCTTACTGAACTTTTTCATGGCTGATCTTTTCTAAGATGTTTGATGCCATCATCTGTGACCCGCCATATGGTGTTCGTGCTGGAGGTCGTAAATCTGGAGGAAGAAAACTTCTCAAGGGTACTGTACAATCATACACTGTCCCAGAAGACAAGAGAGCGGGCCATATTCCTTCAACTGCTGCATATAGCCTAGTTGAATGTGTTCATGATCTTCTTGATCTCGCTTCTAGAATGCTTGTGATGGGTGGAAGACTCGTGTACTTTTACCCTATTCTAAAAGAAGAAGACTCCCCCGAAGAACCCCAATTCCCTGAACACCCATGTTTCAAATTAGTTGCTGTGAGCGAGCAAATCCTGAGCTTTCGTTACAGTCGGGTTTTGTTGACAATGGTGAAAATAGCACCGTACACTAAAGAAATAGAAGAGTCGGCTAAGAAAATGCATTTGGATTTCAAGGAAAACCATGTAAAGTGGCTAGAAGAGGGGAACCTTCACTCTGCTGTGTTTGCTCCTGCTGATCAAATGTCGACTGGTAGTGGTGATTCTAAGAACTCGAAAGATCCGAAGAAGAAATACAGAGGGAAGTATGTCTAGGTTAGTTTTATATTTAGAGAATGCCCTCTTTGCAGTTTATCTTGTACCTTGATTGAAATGTAGACAGACAACTCTTCGACTTTCTTTACATTGCAGACACCTAACGGCTACAGTTTTTGCTCCCCTGTAGAAGGGTTAGAAGAGGGTGATGAATGATGACTAAACTGCATTGTTACATGTTACTAATGTGTTAACTTAGTAATCAGACCCTTTGTTTTGTACAAGTGTGCGTGTTCCTTCATCAATATGCTTACCCTTTTTTGTTGTTAGGAGTTTTCAGTGTCTATAATGTCACAAATCAGAAATGTCTCGAGTGTTTTTTCCACCTTCCACGTTATCATGCTCTTTGCAGGGTAAAAATAGTAGGCATCTTTGCTAGCAATGTTTTATGTCAATTTTGTTTTTTGCTACTCTGAATCATGGTCGTTCATGGATTAGAATTAGGTGTGATCAGTTGATTAAATCTGATGCATGGATTGCTAGTGTAGAATTACAGAAAAACCACAAGGATTTAGTCAACATAAGTTTATTTATCACAAGCCTTGATCAAAGGCTACACATTAGTGGTAGGCGACGTTCTAACGCGCCCTAATAGCCATGCACATAACCATCACATAATATCTTACTGATCATATCACTAATTTTCATAATCAAAGACCTCGACTTCAATCTCCTCCACAACCTCCTCCACCGCCAGGGACTCCACCACCACCTCCTCCATGGTCGCCACCGCCACCTATGACTCCACCAAGTCCTCCACCCTTGCCTCCTCCATAGCCTCCGCCACCGGCATGTCCTCCCGGGCCTCCTCCAAAGCCACCACCCGGACCTCCTCCAAAGCCACCGCCTCCACCCGGACCTCCTCCGAACCCACCGCCTGGACCACCTCCGAACCCACCACCTGGACCACCTCCGAACCCACCTCCTGGACCTCCTCCAAAGCCACCGCCCGGACCTCCACCTGGGCCTCCTCCATATCCACCGCCGCCTCCAGGACCGCCACCAACAATGCCGCCTCCAGGACCGCCACCACCAATGCCGCCTCCAGGACCGCCACCACCTATGCCACCTCCGGGACCGCCACCACCCAAGCCACCCGGTCCTCCTCCGTAACCCCCTCCGGGACCAAATGCGCCCCCAAGGATCCCCGGACCAAGTATGGCACCAAGGTCGTGGTCACCTCTTAGGAGGTTATCTTTCTCAAGCATCCTCCCTTTAGCTATTCCTGCAAGCATTAACACTACGGTTAAGCTTGCAAAAGACATCATAAAACACCTCATTAACTTCCCCATGGTTTTGTTTACTGCGTAGCTAGTATGTTGTTGCTGTAAGTATACCATAATCTTCATGAAAGATCATATTTATAGGCGCATTGAGGTGTCTAAATTTTCAAACCTAAAGGACCTACCTAAGATCATGACATCATCTGACGGTGCTTAATTAGCTTAACCATAGCACTAAACCCTCTCTAATCTCTATCAACTACTGCATTATTTGCTACTAGAAATTTACTATTCGTAAAATCATACATGTCATTTGCACCTAAATATAATGACACAAAAGTGGATCTATAAACTAATCATCTTATAATCTATATAAATGTTTGATATGTTAAAATTTCCGAGAAAGAATGTGGATGTTTAGTTTTTTTAAAAAATCTAAGTTAGGCTAGAATCATAGCTTTGAATAGATATAAATATTTTATAAATAATTTAATTTTATTATAAAAAATGCATCGATCAAAAACTAGTAAGGTGAATGGGCGAGAATCGAATGCATAAGTGAATAAGATTAGCATCTCTTAGAAAATGTTAACATTCTTAGATTTTAAGAAATGTTAGGAGTCTCAAAGAATGTTAGGAGTCTCAAAGTATAGACAATCATGGACGGAGAAAATAGATGTTTTGGTGAGCTTGAAACTTTGAACTTGGTGATGTACATAAAAAAAAATTTAGAATGAAGTTCTTTAACTTAAATCCTCAGTAAACTATTTCCATCTGGATCCCATGCTTTATCAAATGTGTTATTCAGATTTTATGTAATTTAATCTAAGCTATTGTAAATCCTGTATAAGCTGAGTAAATCAGTCAAATCACACTTGCAAATACAATTAAAATCGATTGATCAAGAAATAGCATTTCGTGTCCTCCAAAATCATGCTGGCCACCTAAATGTGACAAATATAGCGATTTCGTATCGTTTCAAGAAACAATTCAATAGCACTCTCTTAAATTCTCGACCCATTAATCCATTATACAGAATTAATCCATATGTGGTATATATACCGGTTTATAATCCATTCCATTAAAAGTATTGACTTATCCTAATCCAAGGTTAGCAAAGTATAAGCTGATTTGGTAAGTAGCCTGCTATTTGTATTAGCCCATTTCCTTCATAGACGATTTTCTATAACGTAGAATGCCAGCAGGGTAATTAAGCTCATTAGTGGTTCGATCATTCTCAATTTTAAATCCTTAGTTTTCTTTTCTACTAGGCTTAATTTTTGTATAATCTATACTATATATTAAAGCCGGAGAATTTCGAGCATCTACGTTAATTCTGGCCCCGCTTAATTTTAATTTTTTTTTTCAACTCAAATAGATAATAACAACCCTATATCTTTTTATTTTCCTTAATTATCTAATTTTCAACTTTATCTTTAAAGCCATACTATCTATCTTTAATTTTATATTCCTTAAATGATTTTATCTTCAATTTTCTTCTATAAAAGATACCCGCCAATATGCGTTCACATATACCATTGATTGATTTTCTTCTACGTTATAAGGTACTCATATCACGTACAAATGTACAATACAATACGTAAAAATAATATTTAATTTCTATGACTTCATGCTCCAACATTAGATAAGAATTAATTGTGGTAAAATATATTAGATAAAAATATTATCTATTTATCTTGATCGTCCAACGTGGTTTTTAAGTTTTTTTAATATAAAATATATTTTATATTGTCATCACATTAGATAAGAATTAACTTTTCAATTTTCAATTTAGATATTTCTATAATTGATCGAATATCTTGATTGCTGAAAATATATTATATATTAACAAGATACTTTCTTGGTTTATTCACGCATATAGAGGCAAAAAGTTATTCATTAAATATTATGAATAAAACAACTACATGTTTAATTTAATTATATCAAGTTGGTGATTAGCATACTAAAATATAAGTAAATATAATTTGCAAAATAATATATATTATTGACTATAAAATATAAGTGCATGATTTGCATAGCAATATATTCTTAATCGATTATATAACAATTAAAGACTTCTAATATTCGATGAAATTACATTATGTCAAATTTTTTATTATACGTTATCACACTACGATTCTATTTATGATATATTCAAAAAATTACAAAAACACGAGTCGTGCATGGCACGACGGGTACAACTAGTACCATTTCATAGTCTAGGAAAAACAGGTGAGTCGAGAAAACTGAATGATGTGTTGAGATAAATTTAACCATTTTGTATATAAAGTTGGGATTCACCTTTCAACTCAAAAACTTAAGTCAACAAGTAGGGATTTTACCATTTCTTATACACGATTGAGATTTCTCTCCAACATGTTAATTCAAATGGTTTATCTGTTATGTCGTGCGCATGTATGTTTCATACCCCAAATAATGCAGCTATATAGATACGTATATATTTACTTCAATCCATTCACTATTCAATCAAATTAAGAGGCAAAATTGATTAAAGGTACGAGCTACTTACAATAGAATTGTGAAGTGACGGAGTCAAAACTATTACTCCATACTATGATAATCATATATTATGAATAGTTAAAACCAATTTTTATGGTATGTGATAATTGAATGGGTATGAAACATCAATTTAGTCAAAAAAGAGAGTGGGGGGTTGTAAGATGGACTAAATTGGACAAACATCTCATTGAATTGTAGGTTTGGTAGAAATTCTTAACGACCCATATATGTCCACCTGTCATCAGAAAATACAGGCTGTGGCCAATGGTTGGGCTTGGGCAATTTTGCATTTTAGCAAGTTTAATTGAATTTTGAAATAATTGACCAAAAAAAATTGAAAATTGAAATAATACAAATTAAACTTACAAGTTTAGGATTTCTCAAATGCAATTGGTGAGTTAGGATCATGATAACGCTTCTTAAATGGCCTAAATACCATATTTGTATGAAAAAGTAATACCTTTAGATACTTGAGTATTAAAAAACATCTTTTGGATATTTGAGTATTAAAAAAGCAAAAATTAGACATAAAAAACCGAAAATAGGTCATTTAAGTATTTTTGGATTAAAAAATTAACTTTTATTCAAAGTTGTTAGAAATTGATTTCTTTCTTTTCAAGTAATTAATACTCAAATTTTATTAAAATTTCAACTAAAAACTTTAAAATGGAGTCAGCCACATATTATTAATTGAAATTTAAATTTTTTTAATAAATATCTATTCAAATTTGCGTGTAAATAAAAATATTTAATGAAATATATTTTTAATTGTTTGCGTAATAGTGCAATCCGATAAACTCGTTATTCTTATGAACCTTATATATACCATGTCTTTGCAAATGAACAACATCAAATATTTTATTTTTATTGTAAACAACTAATATATATATATATATATATTATGATTTATGATGTAATAATCAAATTATGCTTTAAAGAAAATAAAACTCTTATTTGCATGAAAAAATTTATTTCTAAATATTTTATTAAATGTCTAAGCATTTACAATTTTGATTTTTGATTGTTTCAAATAAAATTTGAGTATCATTTTATTAGTTATAAATAAAAAACTAGTTTAACCTATTATAACATTTTTTAAATTAATACACAAGTGTTTTTTGCATGTAAATTTCATTATTTTTATAGAATTGTACTGAAATGACAAATTTTTTATTTTAGAATATACTCATCCGTCCATTTTTTTAAATACCCATATTTGTTCAAAATGTTTTCTAAATACTCAAGTATCTAAAAGTGGTATTTTTTAATACCAATTTGGCATTTTGGCCCTTCTTAAATCTATATCTATACTATTATTAACAAAACATATGTAATAATTGAATCTTATCCGTTGATTTTATAGATTCATATAAGTTTGCTATCGTGAAGTCCGTATATAAAGTTAATAAAATATTCAAACACCGTTGTCGTGTTATTATAATATATTCAAACCTAATATAATACAAAGTCATATGAATTTATCATTTATTTATGTCTCACCACATATATCAATAGACCTCTCAAAATCAACTTGGTCGCCAAGTTATTTCGGGATCGGATTGAGTATGATATGAGTCATAATAGGTCATGGATCATCTATGCTAGGTTGTTGAAAGTAATAAAGAATTACAAAATCTGATTTTTGTATATTTTAATGATAAAATAAGATATGATCTTAAAAATAAATTTTATCTATAAAAAATATAATAAATGGGGTCAACTCAACGAGTTTCGAGTTTTAACTCAATCAAGTTCAGGTCAATCTAGTTGGGTTTAAACTGTGTTCCGGATAACTTGAAGAGTCAACCGATCTTATTTTTATTTTAATTAATGAAATGCTAGCATCAAAATGAGCGAGTGCATATAGGTTAATTTATGGGTCAATTTTTTTGTTGCACCCCCAAATCTTTTTTTTTGGTTGAGGGCACTGTCCATGAGAGTCGAACCGGTGACCTCTGGGTACTACCCTTGGAGGCTTAACCGTTTGACTGAATGCCCGAAGGCGTTGCACCCCCCAAATCTTTCTTTAACGCATCTATACATATTTCATCTTCAAAATTTACAATGTTACCATCCTCATTTTTTACTCCCTTCCTCACTCTACTTCTCTCTCCCCCCTCTCTCTCTCCACTCCCTCTCCTTCAAGTTTTTTTAATCTTTTTCTAAAATATTAGGGCTCAAATCAAATTAGATTTTATGATAAATTCAAATTTATCAATAGAATTGTATTAGAATTTCAATTTAGAGCAATTTTAAATTGAAAATATACTGATTAGGGTGCGCGCGAGCCCAGGTTGTGCGCAAATCGAGGTGACGTGCAACCTGGGCTCGCGCGCACCCTGCAGGTTGCGTGCCGGCCCCGGTTTCCTTTTTTTATTTTTTTCAGAAATACTATTTTGCCCTTACACGAACCCTAGATGCGCGTAAATTGGGGTACAATAACTTACTTTTCCGGGTGCGTATTGCAACAACCCTTATTTATGTAGGTTTATCTATGTTTACTTTTTTTTTCGCAAATGGTCAAATTTTATTACTAAAGGCAAAGCCTTCCAAATAAGAACAACATCAAAAAAACAAAATACACAAGGCCCTAACGCCCCTCCAAACTCCCAACAAGGCCACATGTAGCCCACCTTAACGCAAGGGACACTATATGCAGCACGATGCCACAGCAAAGGACAAGCCTGCTAACGAATCATAGCATCAAAACATCTTTTGAAGCTCAACATGAGTAGGTGGGGGGGGGGGACATACATTTCTACCCATCTCCTAACCCACCCAAACAAGGGGCAAACTCACAACTCACCACCTGCACTAGGCAGACCAGAGGAAACCGAAAACACCCTGCTAGGTCTAAGGCCATAACCACTCCAAAGCAGAGAACTCATGGCCTTAGACTCGATGCATAGACTAAGGCCAAACCCCTTTCTTTGCGTCCTCATGTAAAGGCAAGCCTTCACACTCAGCATAAAGGGAGAGAGGGCCCCCTCTGCACTCTCAGCCCAATCTAACACCACCCCTGCAGCACCCAAGTACAGCTAAATGCCCAACCTGTTTCTAAGGGACTGGCCCCTTCTTCCTCTCAACTTAAAATTTGCTATGATCCTCATTTTGCAATCATCAACAATCCTCTTAGCACACATATCAACATCAGGCTTCTTCTCTCTATAAATGATCTCATTTCGCAGCTGCCAGGTATGATACACAATGCCAATGACACCCAAGAACTTGGTTTGAAAGATACTATTTTTCCTACTTCTAGTCCCAAGAAACCAATGCCACCAATCCATAAGAGACCCCTTCCGAGTACCAATTCCTAACCAAGGTACGTATTTTTAATTTGTTATTTTTAGAGTTTAGTTTCTCTCGGGCGTTTGGTACAAATTCGGGTATGGGAATGAGACATGGTATGCGGTTGATTTGGTATGGGGCTAGAAACCCATACTTATAGTTCACTGCTTGTGCTTGGTAAAAAAAATTGAATGAAATTAAATTTCTTATTGAGATAAAAAAATTGAAATCTTGAAAAAACTTAATAAATAGATTATCCAAGAGTCATTAATGATGAATAGTAAATGGTGGTTGATGACAAAATTAACTTATTATATGGTAAATATGAGTTTCGATTCAATCTCATACCTATGATATAGGTAGGGTATAAGAATCTCATACCTATTGGGTTTGGGGTATGAGTTTGGAAACCTAATATTAAGATACCAAACAATAAGTATGAGATTTTTATTTTCAAACCCATACCTTCATTACTGATTCCCGTTTACCAAACGGATTAGGGTCCGTTTGGTAAGAAAAAATTATCATCGTATTTCTCGTTTCCACAAACGAGCTAAATTGTACATATATAAATTGACCCATATGGTAAAAAAAAAAAATCATCGACAGTAATCTTTTATTTGAATGTAGTTTGGTTGCTAATGGTTACTAATGGAAATCAGATAATCAACAATGCAACTACTGTACTTCATTTGTTTAGAAAGATAGGCTAACAGCTATTTCAATTCAAACGCACCAGGACGCGTACTACTAATTAAAGGTACTACGAAATTGTCAAAAAAGGATTACCCTAAACTAAACTAACAATATTCTTTTTCGACCAAAAAAAAAACTAACAACATTCTTTCTGGTAGGAAATTAAGACAGTACGTGAGAAGTCGCCAATCGATGAGCATGATTATCATAATTCAAAATTAACATATAATAAGTAGAAATTATTTTACCAAAATAAAAACATACAAATAGAAATGACTACGTGTAGTACATTATTTTTGGTGTAGAAAATAGTTGCTGGGGAAATGGTTCATCGATCGATCTTCTCCATCACCGGTTGGTCCGCCTTTTGTCGAGTCCAAAATAGAAATTTAGGCTCATCACGGAAATTAATCAAGCAAGAGAAGATACTTGTACATTTAGTCGATTGATTAAGCCTTTGGATTAGGATTCAGAGATCTCCGGTTCAACTCTCAGTCATGCAAGAGAAGTAATCATGGTCCAATGCTAGAATCTGCCACCACTAAAAGCAGTCAAAGTCTGCACCTAGTAAAGACTGGAAGATCAAGTCAAGGTTAATTAACGAGTATATTTTGTACACAAAATTTCAATGTTACGAGCATTAGTGAGCCAATTCAGTTTCCCTAGAAGGTAAGAGGTTGACTTTGTTACTTTTGTGCTCACAATAATTCGGCGTCACAATGAGACTAGAATTGAAAAAGCACGGTCCGTTGTCATTTGTGACCTCATGTGTGGGAAATTAAGAAACTTGTCGGATCCATTCCCTTACCAACTTGCGTTGGTGGAGATTTGTAATAAGATCACTACAAAAAGACTTTGTCGAACAAGAAGCCCGCAATGAGTCCTTCTTCGTACGCAACCAAAGCATAATCCGACGTCCAACCCGCTGAGCTAACCAACGAGAACACGAGGTTCAAGGCAAAACATGAATTAATCGGCCACATTCATATATAGCTGATACAAAATAGTATATATCTTGTACCAAGGATCAAACGTAACAAGGGAAAGGCCAATTGGCCAGGAGGGAGAAAGACGCAGGGAAGAGGCCAATGGCCTTGGAAGGAGAGTGACGGTAGAATGGAGGGAGAATAGATAAATAGGGTAAACTTAGTTATTGATTGATTGAATGTCAAATAACAAGATTACATGATATATATAGGTGTTGATGAATAATAAAACCCTAATGCTAATGCTAACCCTAATTAAGCCCAAAACCTAATACATTAATAAAAACTAGTACAAACCCCGTACCATGTACGGGTAATGTAAATATAAAACCGAATTAACCGATTTGAGATTGAATTTTGATACGAATACGCTTTTAACTCGGGAACTTATAATCCAAATCCGATAGACCAAAATCCGAACCTATTGACTTATATATGTACTTTTATTCATACAATTTTAATTCTAAAATAGTTGTTGGATAGTCATTTGTTCTCATGGGTAACAGTCACTGGGAACAGTTGAACTGTTACCAAGTCAACAATATTACTATCCACAAGATGACGTTTGAAACAGGGAAACAGTTACACTGGTACCTTTGGGGAAACAGTTAACTGTTACCATGAGTTCAACGATATCATTCTCTTGTTTTGACGATGACAAACTCTCTATCATTTAACCTTGTGTTTGAGTGTATTGATTAAAGGAAAAATAACCAAGGAAGAATAAAAGCTGATGTGAGGGAACAGTGTAAGGGAACAACAGCGTCTGTAGAGCAGTGTCTTACTATACTTAGTAAGCGCGTAGGGTATTCAACGGAAACCCTAATGAGCCGTGTTTATGGGCTTAAATGGGCCTAGAAACACGTGGGAATATCAAGAAGATCACATCCAACAACTATGAAAAGATTTGGGAACAAGATAAGATCAAGAGAAGATATGATAGAGTTGTTGAAGAAGATATGATAGAGTTTGTTGAAGAAGAATCTGATTATTTATGGGATAAACACACGTGGATATATGAGTATGGGATCATATCTCACGTGGGTTTAGACTATAAATATGATTGACTTGAGGTTGAGAAAACCACCGATTACGAAAAGAAGAGAAGAGACGAGTCTGAGAAGAGAAGTGCTCGAGAAGAGCAAAGAAGAAGAAGAAAGCTTCGTTGAAGTTTTTGTAATCACTCTTAGTTTTTGTTATACTTGTTTCTTAGGCTGAGAAACTAGGGTTTGTAGGTGCATAATCTTGGGATTGGATTAGACTACTTGAAGTCCCTGTTTGCCTTGAAGGAACTTGTAATTGGCATTAATAAAAGTGATTGTTCAAACTCCTCTAACGAGGGAGTGGTTTTTCTCTTGAACAACTAGTTGGTTGTTTAAGGGTTTCCACTATAAGTAATCGTGTCAACCCACTGTTGCCTGCTTGTGTTAGTATTGTTTTACTATTTCCGCTGCCCAGTTCACTGTTACCCCCTAGGTAACAGTGTCTGTATACTAACACCGATCCTAACAATTGGTATCAGAGCAGGAAAGGCTCTAGATCATGCTTTTGCAGGTAATAGGAAATTTGTCCTTCAATGAACAATATGAAGAGCAACAAAATCACAATTCTCAAGAACAATCAAAGCAAAGAAGGACATTATAAAAGGACATGCCCCAGAAGTGTTGGGAACAATGGTGGTACTAATGCTCCAAACGTTATTGAATGTTCCAAGGGTGACAGTCTTAGAAATGGCAAAAAGGAGAAGAAGGCTTCCGTTGAAACACGTGTGCATGAGCCTGATGGGAAACCAGAGTCTTGGATGATGACCAACATATGTGCCACTTCAATCCAAACCAAGACGGTCGACCAAGAGGTAAATCATGATGAATTTCTTGCTAGTCTTAAGAATTATAGTCAACCTAGTCTTATTGCTTTGTTGAAAAGAATGTATAAAGAGAACCTTTGCATGCAAGATGACTTAGATAAGGCTGAGGAACAGTGTCATGTTATGAGTAAAAAGCTAGATGATGTAGGTAACAACACTACTTCCACTATTTCCACTGCTCCTTGTAATGCTTGTTTGAATACGAGTCAAGAATTAAGTGGTGCTAGGAAAGTTCAAGATGACTTAAAAGCTAAATTGAATGATCAATTGAACATTGCTAAATCCACTGAAAATGATTTAAGGAGTCAATTGAGTAATGTTAAGTCTGAAATGAGTAATCTCTTGAAAGAAAAGGAAGGGAAACAGCCAATTCAGTTTGTCCCTGCTAGACATGGAATAGGTTACACCGGTGATAAACACATATTAGGTAGTGTTTTAGGACATGTTTAGTTAGGATTTTTATGGTTTTTGGTATAGTTTTAGTTAGTTTTGCTAGTTTTATTAGTTTGTAGAAAGATTCGGATATCTACACTTTGTTGTGGTTTTTAATTGTAGATGTGAAGACAATAAGTGGAGAGGAGGTGAAGCCAAAGCATTGGGGAAAGCAAGAAGAGAGCCAAGCTATGAGATTAGCCCAAGAGGTGATGGGAAAAGCACACTTGGGTCCGGACTATGTATTGGAGTTGTTGTTTCGACACCTCTTGCTTGTAAGGGCTGGATCTGGAGCTATGGTGGTCGGATTAAGCTGATTTTGGTGTCATTGGAAAGCTAACTCGAAGAGCTACAATTCATCTTTTTACTCCGAGTCCAAATTCCAACTCGAAGTGGGTCAAAACAGCCTCTGAAGTGATACGTGACGACCAGTGTTGAAAGCGCGGGCAGAAGCACGAAAGCGCGCCCGCGCTTTAGAGGCGTACCCCGCGCTTCGACACCTGAGCATCTGGCGTGAAAACTCGGGCAGGCAAGCCAAAGCGCGCCCGAGTTTCCATGGCTGCCCGCGTTTCTACCCGTGTCCGAGAAGAATGATATTTTTGTATGGGCTTGGGCTTTTGGGTTGAAACTTGTTTTGGATAATATTTTTAGAAACCTCTTAGATATATTTTTGGATATTAGTTTCTAGGTTTTATTATCTTCATATCTTTGAATCTTTGACATTGGTGATTTGAAGACTTGGAGAACAAGAACCCTATGGAAAACTTTGTAAGCTTTTCCATGTCTTTGAACAACTAAACCTCTTTTGCTTAACTAGTTAATTGAAGTTGTGAACGAAGTATTATTGTGAGATTTGATTGTTCTTAATTTTCCTTGACTAGATTGTTTTCTCTATGCTTGATTGAATAAGTTTGATTTAGGGTTTTGTTAGATTGGCCACCTAATATGATCTCTAGGTTGAATTACAACTAGATCTTTCTAATTACCGGTTGGTGTTAATTAGATCAAAAGTAGAACCTTTAATCAATCTAGGACTGGTAGGACTAGTTGATTAGAGAAGAGAATTCAATTGCATGTTATTTGGATGTCTGGTTGCTCTGAATACATGTTTCTATTGATACTTGAATCTTAATGCTGTTGTCAAATTGAACCTAGGAGGTCTCTTAGGTTATTTGATAATTAGGGTTGTTAGTACCGGTCGGGCTAATAACTAGAATTGAAGTAGGATTAATAATTCCATGAAGTTGGGTTATTAGCATTCCGCAGTAGATTAGTCAAGGTAAAATGAGAATTTTGATAATCAATGATCAATAATCAAATTCGCAATGGATATTAACTGGTTAAGCATACTTCTCCCATATATTACAAATCATCCTTAGTTTGCAAGTTTATTTAGTTTAGTTCTTAGATTCATATTCAAAAACCCCCCTTTTCTAACTTTGAGTAATACAACAATAAACATTGAAAACCTGAGTCTCTGTGGGATCGACCCTTACTTCCCTACTACATTCATAGTAGGTAGTTTGGTTTATTTTGATCGGTATTAGGACGACTAAAATACCGCATTATCAACCGGTGACAAAGGAAAGTCAATTGAACCTGATATGTCTGTTGATGATATGATTCTAGCAAGAGATAAAGAAATTCAGAGTCTTAGATGCAAAAATGAAAACTTGGAAGAGAGGATAGGTGTCTTGGAAAGAAGTGATGAAAATCAATGGTATACGAATCAACCTGCTCATAAGATGTTTATAAAACAGTCTAAAGGTAAAGAACCTAAAGATTTGAATGTTGATCGTATCAAGGAAAGGACTCTTCAAAAACCTCACCCTAAGTACTATCTTGGTATGTATTATCAATTCTGTAGGCACTGTGGTAAGGGAGGTCACGACCATACCCAGTGTAGGAAAAGAGAAACCTATCACAAGTTTAAGAGTAATAGAGGTAACAGTCAGTCAAGCTGTGGTAGAAGTGAGAGTCCCAGGAATCGAACCAGGCTCAGTCAGTCTTGTCAGGGTGGTAACAGTAGCAAGAATGGAAAGAGGAACAACCGACATCACTGGCATGGTAACAACAACAAAAATAATCAACCAACTTTTGTTCCATCTACTAAAGTCAATAAATCTGTGAAGCAGGGTAACAATGTTGGAACTGGAGATGTTAAAGCTAATATCGTTGAATATTTTGTTGCTAGTCCTAGGGAACAACACTACTATTTTCCTAACCGACCCAAAAAGGCAATGCTCGCCTGGGTCGCAAAGAGCTTGAATTGATCTTTTGCAGAATGAAGTGAGGGGTAACGGCCAGTGGTATTACTTATACCACATGACAAGAAACAACAGGAATTTATCCTCACTTCACAAAAGCACCAGAGGGAACCTTCCTTTGGTGACTAAGGATAATGATCAACCATGAGAACTAACAAAACTGAACATGATGATGGAGCTCTGGTTGATAATGATGATGATGAAGCTCCTGGTGGTAACAGTGATGAAGGGACCAACAATGCTGCTGATGATAACACTCCATCCACCCCTGATGATACCACTAGAGATTGTGTTGATGATGTTCCCATTGCATCACACCAAGATGACCAAGAACAACCAGCAGAAACTCAAGACTTTGACAAGGGAACAGTCACGTAAGTTTTTCTTTGTTCAAGTTTTTGTCATTGATATTGTTCTTTGCTCAACTGACCCTACACTTGTAGAACAAATTAAGACCTTGATGTGTAGTGAGATGAAAGTGTCAGGACTGAAAATCGGGTGGCTGACATACTCACCAAAGCATTGGACAGAAAGCCCTATGAGTATCTTTGTATGCTTCTAGGTATGATCACTCTAAACTAACAATTCCCGGTCCTTTAATTCCCTCAATGATTGGCTAGTTGCTCACTTGCATATAGGGAACGGTATGTCTTGTTACTACCATTTCGGATAATGCCATGTATTGATTTTTGCTAGTTGTAGTACTTGTATCTTCATGAATGCATGTGTATATTATCTAATACTTATGGTAACAACAACTTGATTGAGCATGAAAAGCATATTTCTTTCAAGCCTAAAACGACACTTTGATCTATTTTAACCTTCAATACAAACTGAAATGATAAGTGGTCGTATAGCCATCCTAGCCTCATAATGTTCAGGTAAACGCCTTCTATGAACACAAATTGATTGTTACCCCTCTTTTCTGAAGGTAATTGCCTGGATATCTCAATGTTCCCTAGCCAATTTTGTTTGGATATTGCTTTTATATGTCTTTACCCATCATATATCCAAACTAGCCTTTTAATCCATTCATGGTAACAATGAAGGGAACAATGAGTCTCACAAGTTTGAAGAAAAGAAAAAGAAAGATGATTTAAGAATGGAGTAAAAGCAGCTGAGTGGTCGATTATATGGCAGGCTGCGTTTAAAAAAAATTGGTCTCTGAGGCAAAAAAAAAAAAAAAAAAGCTGAAGGAAACAAGAAGAAAAATGGCCAGATGAATGAATGCCTAGCTAATTGAAAAGTTGAGTCATGATGGTGTAGTTGTAGATGAAAGATGAGAAGAAAAAGAATACCTAATTTGAAATCATGAATGGATCCCTCTTTCAATTCCCTAGCCCATCTACCCCCACAAAAATATTTTTTGCTTTTGCTGTGACTGTTTATTGTTTCCCTGAGTGCTTAGATTAATAAAACTAATTGCTTTGTGATGCTTATCTTGTACTCTCTGCATAATTAATATCAATGGTTATTTGATGATTTGCGTTTCAATGTATTGTTTTCTTCCTATACTTGTTGAGTTTTCGATGATGTCAAAAGGGGGAAGAAAATGGAAAAATGTAGATATGCGTTGGTTTAGTTTGATACGGGTATAAGCCATTTGCTGAGGGGGAACAACGTCACCTGAGAAGTAAGTCCTCATCTCAAGGGGAACAGTCTATGTTTTATTAAGGGGGAACAACGCTCTTGACTAATCATTCCTTGATCTTCATATTGTGTATGCTGTAGCCTTTATAGTTTTTAGGATGATTTTTCCCTATGAGTTTGCCATCATCAAAAAGGGGGAAAATGTTGGATAGTCATTTGTTCTCATGGGTAACAGTCACTGGGAACAGTTGAACTGTTACCAAGTCAACAATATTACTATCCACAAGATGACGTTTGAAACAGGGAAACAGTTACACTGGTACCTTCGGGGAAACAGTTAACTGTTACCATGAGTTCAACGACATCATTCTCTTGTTTTGACGATGACAAACTCTCTATCATTTAACCTTGTGTTTGAGTGTATTGATTACAGGAAAAATAACCAAAGAAGAATAAAAGCTTATGTGAGGGAACAGTGTAAGGGAACAACAGCGTCTGTAGAGCAGTGTCTTACTATACTTAGTAAGCGCGTAGGGTATTCAACGGAAACCCTAATGAGCCGTGTTTATGGGCTTAAATGGGCCTAGAAACACGTGGGAATATCAAGAAGATCACATCCAACAACTATGAAAAGATTTGGGAACAAGATAAGATCAAGAGAAGATATGATAGAGTTGTTGAAGAAGATATGATAGAGTTTGTTGAAGAAGAATCTGATTATTTATGGGATAAACACACGTGGATATATGAGTATGGGATCATATCTCACGTGGGTTTAGACTATAAATATGATTGACTTGAGGTTGAGAAAACCACCGATTACGAAAAGAAGAGAAGAGACGAGTCTGAGAAGAGAAGTGCTCGAGAAGAGCAAAGAAGAAGAAGAAAGCTTCGTTGAAGTTTTTGTAATCACTCTTAGTTTTTGTTATACTTGTTTCTTAGGCTGAGAAACTAGGGTTTGTAGGTGCATAATCTTGGGATTGGATTAGACTACTTGAAGTCCCTGTTTGCCTTGAAGGAACTTATAATTGGCATTAATAAAAGCGATTGTTCAAACTCCTCTAACGAGGGAGTGGCTTTTCTCTTGAACAACTAGTTGGTTGTTTAAGGGATTCCACTATAAGTAATCGTGTCAACCCACTGTTACCTGCTTGTGTTAGTATTGTTTTACTATTTCCGCTGCCTAGTTCACTGTTACCCCCTAGGTAACAGTGTCTGTATACTAACACCGATCCTAACAATAGTTCTATTCAAATTTTCAAATTTATATTATTAATGAATATAGTAGTGACACATGTGAAATTTTTTCACTATTCTTCCAGATTCAATAATAACAAAAATGTATACTAATTAATAAGAATATTTTTTAAAGAATATAAAAGAAAATCACTTGAATTTCCTTATTCGTATAAGGATATATAATTGAGTAAGATATTAAGCATACTGTACATAAGGAAATTGGATAAGATATCAAGAAGATATATAAGTTATTTCTTGAAATTAAATGCAAAAAATAAAATCATTATTTTATTCAGGATTGATGACGTGGCACAAATTTTAACAAAGACTTGGGTCGTTCCGCTTTATACTGTATTATACTCCCTCCGTCCCTATTTGTTTGTCCAGTATTCCATTTACGGCGTCCCCTTTTGTTTGTCCACTTTCCATTTATATCCACACTTTTACCCTCATTATTACACTTTCTCACCTACTTTATTTCTTTTCACCCCAATCAATCACACCTTTATCCATACTATTCAACTTTCTCACCTACTTTATACCAACTTTCCCAATTACCCATACTATTTTTTACCGTCCTTAAAACCTGCACCAATTGTCCTTTTGGACAAACAAATAGGGACGGAGGGAGTAGTAGATATAATAACTTAACGTATCAATAGCTGTTGAAGCGAGAGCCATCTGCAAAATCTGCAGAACAACTACCCATCATTTGATGTGACGGATTTGCTAGTGACGACGACGGTGGTGGCCGTTGGCCGGGTTGGGACTTAGGAGCCATTGATGCAACAAAGAAAGAAAACTAGGGGTTCATGAGAAAGGCTAATACCATACATGTAAGATTGTAAGAGAGATTTGGATATGATTGAGTCCTCGTGATAAAGGCTAACACCATATATATAGGGTTTCATAAGAAATATGTGCAGGTTATATAAGTAGGAAGTCAAGAAAGACTCATATATAACAAAATCATTTACATCATAAAATATAATATTCTGTTTACTAAGAAGTATATTAGTATTTACTAAAAAAATCAGTTTACTTTTATAATTTGTCAATGTCATATTGTTCAACTAGAAAAATGCTCTCTTCGAGTTGCTAGTGTTTTAGCGTAGTAGAGTAATCAAAGTTGTTGTTATGTATATGTCAACCATTAATCACACAATTTCACACACATACACAAGGAATAGGTCAACACAAGTACATTTTATCACAAGCATAAACGAAGATTACATTAGTAGCCAGCATTCTATCACACGTACGTACGTAGCCATGCACATAAACATGCATATCGATCACATAATATCTTACATATCATCTCACTCACTCGAAACCATACTATATTATATATATATAACCAAACACCTCCACTTCAACCACGTCCTCCACCCTTGCCTCCTCCACCGGTTCCTCCTCCAACACTTCCACCTGAGCCCCCACCCGAGCCTCCGGGACCTCCTCCAAATCCACTACCCGAGCCTCCACCTTGGCCTCCTCCAAATCCATTGCCCGAGCCTCCACCTTGGCCTCCTCCAAATCCACCCCCTGACCCTCCACCTCGACCTCCTCCAAATGCACCGCTAGAGCCTCCACCAGTACCACCCGAACCTCCAAACCCACCGCTCTGGCCTCCACCCTGGCCTCCTCCAAAGCCACCACCTGAGCCTCCAGGTCGACCTCCTCCAAAGCCACCGCTCTGGCCTCCACCTTGGCCTCCTCCAAAGCCACCACCTGAGCCTCCAGGTCGACCTCCTCCAAAGCCACCGCTCGAGCCTCCACCTTGGCCTCCTCCAAAGCCACCACCTGAGCCTCCAGGTTGACCTCCTCCAAAGCCACCGCTCGAGCCTCCACCTTGGCCTCCTCCAAATGCACCACTCGAGCCTCCACCTGGACCTCCTCCAAAGCCACCACCTGAGCCTCCAGCTCGAACTCCTCCAAAGCCACGGTTTGAGCCTCCACCGGGACCTCCTCCAAAACCACCGCCCGAGCCTCCACCAGGACCTCCTCCAAAGACACCGCCCAAGCCTCCACCCGGACCTCCTCCAAAGATACCGCCCAAGCCTCCAGCTCGACCTCCACCAAAGCCACCACCGGGACCTCCTCCAAAGCCACCGCCCAAGCCTCCACCCGGACCTCCTCCAAAGACACCGCCCAAGCCTCCTCCGGGACCCATGCCGCCTCCAAGACCGCCACCGCCTATGCCACCTCCTTGACCGCCATTGCCTATGCCACCTCCAAGACCGCCACCGCCTATGCCGCCTCCAGGAAGCCCACCGCCTATGCCACCTCTTTGACCGCCATTGCCTATGCCACCTCCAAGACCGCCACCGCCTATGCCGCCTCCAGGAAGCCCACCGCCTATGCCACCTCTTTGACCGCCATTGCCTATGCCACCTCCAAGACCACCACCGCCTATGCTGCCCGGTAGTCCTCCATAACCACCACCGGGACCAAATCCGCTCCCAAACACTCCACCGGGACCAAATACGCCACCAAAGCCTTGGCCACCTCCTCCGAAACCATCTTTCTCATGTTTGCTTCCTACAACTACCCTTGCAAGCATCAACACTACGACTAAGCTTGCAAAAGACATCATAAAACATTTCATTAACTTCCCCATGGCTTTTGTTTACTAAGTAGCTAGTATTTTTTGTTGCTAGTCTACCGTGTTGCTCACCATATTTATAGGCGCAGATGATAGTATTGATAGGTCAACAAGACACTAAATTTTCAAACCTAATGGACCTACCTAAAACCATGGCATCATCTGATGACGGTGCTTAATAGCTTAACTAAAGTAGTATACCATATCTAATCTCTATCAAGCATCAACTACTCCATTATAAATTCTTAGAGTTCGATTTATTAGTAAACTTGTACATGCCATTGCCACTTGTATAGTGACACAAATTAAAGGGGATTTACAAACTTACAAACATTTTACATCTTAGCCATGAACAGTGGCTAATGCTGTTTTTTTTTTTGATAACCGGTGTATTCTTTTGGATGTCATTGACACAAATATTATTTAAGATTAAAAAAAAAAACAATATTAAGGTTTAGTTTCTCAAAGCAGAATTCTTAATGGGTTAGAAGAATCATTTTTAAGCATTGTGTTTTTTTTTTCGTTTTCAGTCTAAAAACTGGCGTTAACATGTGAATAAATTGGTTTTTGTAGTGAAAAAACTTCAGCAATAATCTTAAAAATTTATTGCTGAAAGTTACTAAATAAAGGAAATTAGATGATCCACAATGCAACTACTTTTGATTCGAAAGATAGGCCAACAACTATTTGATAATCTCTTCAAATTAACTCAACAGGACTAACTACTAAGTAATTAAGCTGGTACTATGAATTTGTAAAAAAAGATTCTGTTTTGTCCAAGACTAACAATCTTCTCCTTGATATGACGGGGAGTGAGAAGTTGTGGATCGATAGGGTAAACTGGTAAAGAATTTGGTACTTGAAAAGGACAACATCTAAACCCCACAAAAATTAAAATAGAAATAGAAAGTAGTACAGCATTGTTTTGGTGCAGAAAATAATTGTTACGAGTTCATTTCTTTAAGACTTTCACAGAGTTTATTAGTCTGCCTTTTCCTTTGTTGAAAACCGAAGTTGGTGTTTCTCGATAGTTCCTACGAAAACAGGACTTGGAAAAATGTGAGGGAGGAAAAAAGAAGCAATTGTGGCTGCTGGGATTCGAGCCCAGGTCTCCACGGCCACAACGTGGAATTCTTACCACTAAACTACAGCCACTTTGTTGTCTAATGTGGAAATGTCAATAATATCAACTAAGAATATCTAGGTGTTAAGCAAACTGCCAAATTGTGCAATCTTGTAGACAATTGAAATTGAATGGCGTATCGCTACACTCATCCCTAATTTTTGATTACTTAAAAAATAAACAGCCTAAATTGCAATAATAATAATAATATCCTCAAACGAACAATAGGCGAATCGCTGTCTTCACAAGGTTTTAACGTGATATTATTATTAACGTTTGTTCTGCTCATAATTAGTCTCATCAAATCATCAAGATACTAATTGTTTATAAATTATTTCAGGACTGCTCACAATATTGAAACAAAAATATGCTATAGAAGTACAAGGATCAATTCTCACGCTCTTTTCATACTAGACATTAAACTGACGGTAGAGAAAAAAAACCACAACAACAAACCTACAAATCTGAAGATGTACCAACGCCCAAAAATCTACTGTGATCTTCATCTGTACTTGAAGAAATTTCTATTGCATCAAATACTAGTCTGAAGATGACTTTTCGTCTCTAACTTAACTTAAGGGGGAAGAAAGTCCTGACTACAAGTCTACAAGCAAAGGCGAGTTCTCTGTCTTTCATCCTCCTCACAGGTTAGCGTGGATGAATGAATTTCTTTCTCTGACAAATTTCTCTTCTTGTATGGCACAAACCCTTTAGTATTCTCTAAACTACTACTTCTCTTTGCGTTAGTACTAGGGATTAATTGAGCACCAGGATACAGATCTTTCTCAGCCTTGATAAACTCCAAGAAGCCTGCCAACTTGTTACTACAAGTGTCCAAGCCTGCGATGGATCCTTCTTTTTCCGTCTCGAGTTCTTGAGCTTCAAGCTTGATGAACGAAAATGGCAAGCCTCCAGAAAAAGCCCTCGTTGCAGAATCATCAAGCTCCGAAGCTGATCCCTCACATGTATTTGGAGGTCTGGCTTTGCTGGGGCTTGGTGACGCCGTCACTGGGTCACCTGAAACTGAAAGTGACAAAGTTTTGCCGAACAACTTCAGGCTTTTGGTTGAGGTAGCCTCAACGGAACTTTCCTTGTCAACTTGAGAAACATTGTCTTCCTCTCGTGGATCATACTCAAGAGGTGTGGCGGAACGGTTCACATCATCGACACACGAAACAGGTGAGGACCTGGCGTCTGCAGAGCCTGAAGTTTCTGAAGCTACTGTTGAGAGAACTGAAGTCGGTGACCGGTTTTCTTGGTCAACTGCTGAGTTCGGAGACACTGACCTTGCTGACTGTGCCTGAAGAGGCAATTTGCTTTTAGCTGCTGGTACATATTTACGAGGGTATGGGTGCGCAGGCTTCTTTTTCGGACGAGGCGGAGGAATCTCACTGGGTTTGATCGGGGTTAGGTCACTGTCACTACGAACCACCTAAATACATGACCAAGGAAATATCAGCACCATGAAATTCAAATGTGGCGATCCAGAGCAGATGGGCATTCCACATTATTCCAATATTGCCATAAGATCAGAACATACTGGAATATATGACGGGTTTTTAGCGAGGGGGATGGAAAATAGACCTTTGAAAAGAATTTCTGAGCATGACTTCGAATCTGAACAGCAGTCTTGGTACCAATGTGCCCTGGTAAACACACACAATTCAAAAAAATGAATACATGACACCATCCACTAGATAGTAAATACTCTAGATCAAATATGTTTCGAGGCATTACCCTCTATCTTTCTCCAAGCCCGACCATACATCTTTAAAGCTTCTAAGAATTTCTCATGCTCTTCTTCTGTCCATCTCTCTCTTTGTTTAGTTATAGTGTACTGTTTCCTAATCTGTTTACATTTGAGTAGAAGGACAGAAGAAGCGTAAGCAAGTGACAGGAAAGGCAACTCGTGAATCAATCGCAAAGAACAGCAAGCTGCCACAGGCAGAGAAGACCATAACCTTTGGAACATGGTCTTCTCCGGTCATATGACCGTCCGTGTTAGATTGAGGGACATCACTTTGATCCTGAAATTCAAGGTGAAACAGAAACTGAAATCAGTTTGAAACACTGAAAATTAAACATCTGATAAGAGCTATGTGTCAATTATCAGTGTAGGTATGGCATCCATGAACAATCATAACCAAAGTATCCGATGCATAACACCACCAAAACAAGCAGCCAGACACGTGTAAACAATGGCTAAAGCAGGAAATTTGAATCAGGGAACATAGCATTCATCAATTAAAACAATCCAGAAAAAAGCATGTCGTCCTAATCCTGAATTCCTGTAACAGTGATATAGAGAATGATGCTAGTGTTATCCAAAAAATGGCTAAAAGTAGTCATGGCCCATAGGCCCTGTCATTCTCACAACAAAAAGCAAACTTCCAGAGATATTTTGCTCTTTTGCAAAAATCTGGCAGTTGCTCAATTGGAAACTGTTTTCATTTCAGGAAAAATCCAAAAGGAACTCGATCTGGCGTTACTCACAAAACAAGCAATAACGGTGATTTCATCTTTACAGCAAAGCAACTATTCCGTTGCTATGAATTATCCATTTCAAGTCAACTGGATTTTATGAGCCAGTAACATAGATCCACAGATTAACAAACTTCTCCAATTCCAATTTTCACCATGAACAATGACAGATTCATTTTCAGAGAGGGAAAAAAAGCAAGAACGATAGGAAACTTACCGGAATCGTCATAGCACCGTCTCAGAAGGATTCAGTTTCCGATCTCTCTAGATCTTGCTCCAACTCAGCGGAAACAACCAAAGGCTTCTCGGAAAAGCTCAACCGATACAGAGCTCAAACACCAGATACGAGCTCCGTTCTTTTCGAACTCGTCAAATCAAACAGCAAGCAGAAATCAACTGGAAGCCGAAATACAAAAGAGAAGATGCAAACAATCTATCGGATTCGGCCTTTTCGGGAGAACGATTTCGCAGATCTGTAAGTTCCAATTGGAAGAACAAAAAAACCAGAGAAAACAAAGGCGAAGAGGAAGCGAGAGGAAGATTTGGGTCATTGCTTGCTAGGGATGAGATCGGTCCAGATCCTCTGTTCCCGTGGTGTATCTTCTATGTGTCCCCTTCAATTTGATTGGTTAATCCATATAACTTTATTAAAACAAAATCAATTTTAAATTAGTTAAAGGGGATGAGAACCAATAGAATTTAAGGGACACGTAGAGGGGACATCATATTGGGACAGACGAACTTGAGGTGGAGGGGGATGAGATGGGGAAAAAGCGAAAGGAAAGGGACACCACGTCAGAAAGGGCGAGCTGTTAGTTTTTTTAATTTCCTTTTATTTTTGAAGAGGCGGTGAATTTTGGAGAAGGCTCCAGAAGACGGTGGTGGGATCTTGTGGCTCACGTTGAAGCGTAGCTCTCGACACGTGAACTAAGACTTTTCGCCACTCGCGCGCGTGGAGTATCGAGATATTCCAGCCGCTAAATTTTGGACACGTAGCAAGCGCACTTTTGCGGCTTCTACAATCCCCGTCTGCGTTTTTGACATTTTTATTTTGTGGGAAAAGTATTGCCCCCGAATTCTTTTCATAAAAAGAGTAAAAAGAATAGTCGGTGGTATCTAATCTATCTATCTGGCAAGAAATGGATTTAGCGATTTTTCACGTTCCAATAATCCAATATTCGCTTATTGGAACGTGAGGAGACTTAGGAGGGCTAATTTCTGGGGTGAAATTATCTTCCTAAGAAAACTACACAAATTTTAAATTCTATGTTTAACTGAAACAAAAACGGATGTTCACCCCTCTGATGCTATTATTCGTAAAATCGGGTTTCATCACTGTATTTCTTCTCCTTCGGATGGTTCCAAAGGAGGGATGACTCTGTTTATTTATCACAATGAGTTCACTCGCTTGTGCAAACTAGTATTACAAACTCCAAATCTCATTTTCATGCAGGTTCAAAACCCATTCCACCCATACCTATTAATTTTTGCTTACGCTCCGTCAAGAGTAGAAAATAAACCGGCTTTTTGGTCCCATCTTGAAAATACAATTTCTTCTTTTGGCTTACCTTTTCTCCTGATTGGAGATCTAAATGAAATGGATTGTAGCTTTGACAAATTTGGTGGGGTTTTCCCGCCTCCAGCTAGATTTGTTCGTCTACTTAACTTCCAAAACAAGATGGATACTTTAAATACAAAAATTACCGGGTTCCCATATACTTGGAGGAAAAGTACGACCTCTACAGATAACACGTTCGAACGACTGGATAGAGTCCTCATTCACCATGATCTAGTTCCAATCTTTCCTAAAATTGTAACCCATCACCATCCTTTTACAACTTCAGACCATTGTTTGATATCTTTCAACTTAGACTCTAAAAAGAAATTTATTAAGTACCCATTTCGTTTTGAAAATGCTTGGATTGATAAACCTTCTTATGCCCATTTAGTTAAAAAGGTGTGGGAATACAAACTCACAGGATCTTTCATGTTCAAAGTCTCCATGAAAATGCAACTCCTTAAGAAATATTCAAAAGAATGGGCCAAACGATATATAAATAATAATTTTGAACAGCTAAGAATTTCAGAACGACAACTACAACAACTACAAAATTCTCTCCTATCCGATCCATATAACCAGTCTATATTAAATAAATTACAACAACACCTTAACAAATACAATGCATTAATGGACTTCCACCATAAATTCTGGGCACAACGAGCTAAAACTAACCACTTACAAAATGTAGACAAAAATACCAAATCTTTCCAAACAATCTCTAAACTACGAAGATTTAAACAAAATATGACATCCTTTCAGACGAAGGATGGGTTGGTCATATTTGATCATGACACAATCTCAACGAATATTACCAATGAGCTCGCAGCTCGGTTTAAATCCAATCCCAACTTAATGGTCTATCCCCAGGATCTCGATATTATCCCTCCAATGATTTCTAATGATGATAACATAATTCTATCAAAACAACCGACACCGTCCGAAATAAAATTGGCAATTTTTGACTTAGCTCTAAATAAAACACCGGGACCGGATGGTTTCACTGCGGAATTCTTCCAAAATTATTATTACCTATTGTCGGTGCGTCCGTTGTTCGCGCTGTGATAGCCTTTTTTCACTCCGGTTCAATGTTGACCGCCGCAAATAAAACTTTCATAACCCTAATTCCGAAAATTGATACGCCTACTTCAATTAATCACTATAGACCTATTAGTTTATGTAATACCATTTATAAAGCAATTACTAAGGTTTTATCAAACAGAATTCAACATATTTTACCTTCAATTATTCACCCACTTCAGAGTGCTTTTGTTAAAGGGCGTCTGATTCAAGATAATGTCCTTATTGCTCATGAAATTTTCCATTCTTTCCATAAAAAGAAGAAAGGTAAAATTGGTTGGATGGCCATTAAATTAGATCTTGAAAAAGCTTATGACAAAATTAACTAGAATTTTATTCATCTGGTTTTATCCAAATTCGGGTTCCATCCTAAATGGATTCGACTCGTAATGACATGTATAACCACAGCGTCATCATCAGTTCTTGTTAATAATGAACCTGGGCCTGAATTCCAGCCTACTTGTGGAATCCGCCAAAGCGATCCAATGTCCCCTTTCATCTTTGTGTTATGTATGGAATATTTAACTCGAACATTACAACATGAAGCTTCGACCATTCCAAACCATGTTGGAATCCAACTCACAAAAAACGGTTCAATCCTACCATTTTTAAGCTTTGCAGATGATACAATTATCTTTGCAAACGCGAACGTTACAAATATGAAATTTATTAAAAACACCCTTAAAAAATTCACTCAGGTTTCCGGGCTATCAATCAATTATCATAAAAGCTCCATCCAAACTTCTGCTAACATTCCCCAACCTATGTCGGTTGCCTTAGCAAGTATCCTCAACATCCAGGTCACCTCTTCTATGGAAAAATACTTAGGTATTCCGATTCTTAAAGGACGGGTTCAGATTTCAATGTTTTCAGACTCAGTTAACAATCTTAAAAAACAGCTGTCCCAATGGAAAGCTAATACAATTTCACAAGCAGGTAGGGTTGTTCTTATACAATCTTGTCTAATCAGCAAAGTTAACTACCTGATGCAGAGCATTATGCTGCCCCAAGGGGTCCTCAAACAAATTGATACAGTTTGTAAATCTTTCTTTTGGAACAAATTTATTCCAAACCACCATCCTCTTATTAGTTGGGACCGCATTTGTTCTCCAAAAGATAACGGTGGTCTTGGACTAAGGTCTGCGGAAAACATCAATATGTCTCTTCAAATGAAATTGCTTTGGAAAATTGCGACTCATCCGGAAAATGTGTGGGTTAAAGTAATCACAGAAAAATATCTAAATACGACCTCCCTTTTTAACTATCATAAGAATAATTGTTCTTGGCAGTTTGGCAGGCTGATGAATCTTAGAGATCCTTTCTCTAAGGGCATTAGATGGCTGCTAGGAAATGGTAAAACAATCAAATTTTGGATAGATCCGTGGTTACCAAATGTTGATCTCTCACCCTTTATCGATTCAGGAGATACGACCCAAAAAGTTAATGCATTTTTACTTCCAAATAAAACTTGGAATACCACCTTACTCGCTCAGGTAGTACCGCCTGATATTGTCGATATTATCATTCAAACAAGAATCCCTAGAACAGAGACTGAGGATAGACTCATCTGGCTTCCGGCTAATGATGGTGTTTTTTCAGTTCAATCAGCAAACTCCCTTTTAGCATCTCCAAAAAATACGGGTTCTAATCAATTTGACTGGATTTGGAAATCAAAATTACCGCCTAAAATTATCAACTTCCTTTGGAAAGCTTGTGCTGACTGCCTCCCGACAACAGATAGATTAAACCGTTTCTATAATTCAGTGCCGAATCTATGCTCCCTGTGCGAGCTGAATGATGAATCACTAAACCATTTCTTTTTCCAATGCCCATTTACAAAAGCTATGATTTTTCGTCTGCAAAAACTACTAAATTGTTCTTTTAATCTTACTACGAATTATACTTTCCAACAAAATTTACAAGAAACAATGGCCAATAACCGTTATACTACGTCTCTAGCTTTCCTATGGTGGTTTGTGTGGGCACATAGGAATGCTAAAATATTTGATCCAACTAGAATTAACCCTAAAAACCTTCCGTCCAACTTAGCTTTCACAGGCGCTCTTGCTTGGGAAGGCTGTTGTTTAAAACCTAAAAAGACCTCTAATAAGCCAAAAAGGAAAAATCATACGTGTTGGAAAAAACCGCCCTCACAGTGGCACAAACTCAATTTCGATGCTTCTAGACTCAAAACAGGAACAACTCATGCCGGATTCATTTTTAGAGACCATTCGGGAAATGTTATCTCTGCAGGACGACAACAACTTCCATCTATGACTATAGTACAAGCAGAAGCCTCAGCCTTACTTCATGCTATTACAAAAATAGACTTTTCTCACATTCAAAATCTTATAATAGAAGGTGACAATCTTATTGTTATTAATTCTTTAAAACGACTATGGAAAGTGCCCTGGGAAATACACTCTATAATTGAAGATATAAGAAACTTAATTTCGACTATCCCCTCTGTTATTTTTTATCATTGTTTCAGGGAATCAAACGCTGCTGCAGATTTCCTGGCAAGAAGACACATCAATCTTCAGAGCTTCAATGCTGCCTTGCCCATTCATGCTTCATCCCTTCCGTCTTTTCATTTGTCTGTATCACAGTCGCGGTGCTTGTTGAGTCAACATCCCGCGCTGTTTGAATTTTTAAAGATCATCCGTCAAGATGATTTAGGTTATCCTTGTAATTTAAAGGTAGCCTAATTTTGGCCTGTTCGAGCTAGTAGCTCCACAATCAAAAAAAAAAAAAAAGAAAAACTGTGATCAAGAATCAAGATTAGCACGCTGCCTAATTAATTATAAATCATATAAATTCCAAAAGAATATAATTATAAAGTAAAAACATAGGGTTGTTTATTTACTCCCACTGTTCCTTATGTTTGTCTCATTTAGTTTATTTTGTTCTAGAATGTTTGTCGTATCGTCTTTCTCTCTTTTCTTCTTACAATTATTTTTTCACTTTTAATAACTACTCTCTCCGTTCCCGAAAGTTTGTCCACCTTTGTGTCCCGGAAAGTTTGTCCATCTCTACTTTATTTTCATTTATATCACTATGCTTTTACAATTTTACCCTCATACAATCTCATATATTACCCCATTATCCAACTTTCCTCTCAACTTTATCACTTTTTCCTATAAAATTATAAAACTATCCCCAACCAACCTTATAAATTACTCCTTTTTATACCCTTTCCATCAACTTTAACGCTTTTTCCCATCACTTATCAAACTTTTTCACTTTTCATTAATTCTCGTGCAATTGTGCTTTATAGACAAACTTTCGGGAACGGATGGAGTAAATTTTATCACTTTTTACTTTACCTACCTACTTTTTCATCATTTTTTTTCTCTTTTCTCATTTCATCCATCAACTTTTTACATCCATAAACCTTTTTATACTCACATTTTATCTCTTTCTTTCTTTCACCCACCAACCTTATCTTATACAGGAAAAAAAATTATTTCCTTAATTTACGCGTGAATAGTGTCATGAGACAAACATATCGGGACGAGGGAGTAGTTTACATGTCTGTAATTAAGAATAGGATTTGCGAGCAGTGTGTCTTCGATGTGTCTTCGATGTGTCTTCGATGACACAAACTAATAACCTAGTGTAGTGTGTATGACATTATTGTGTGTATTGACTTTATTTGACCTTATACATTCGGTTTTATAAAGTCATCTCACATATCATATATATGATCATGTACCTTTAGTTAAAAAAGGGCTTAAAACATATACAGACATCTAAAGTTATTCATTTTGGTTATTTGCACACCTGATCTTTGAAACGGACCTATTGAACACCCTAACTTGTCAAAACCTACCTATTAAACACCTCGTACCTGATTACGGAGTGCCGTAATACGCACGCGCTATTACGTGAACATGATTAAGCAAAAAAATAGGCTATGTAATGTCAGATAAGACCTCCTCACTTAATTAATTGTCACATAAATCCGACACTATACCACATTGGCGGACAAATTTCTTCATGCACATAAGCTTAAAAATCTAGTTTTCAATGAAAACTCTCCTAAATCAAGTGCACATCAGACGCGCAATGCAACGTCATGGACGAGGTGTTTGATAGGTAGGATTTGACAAGTTGGGGTGTCCAAATGACCAAAATGGACAAGTTAAGGTGTCTGTATATTCTTTAAGCCATTAAAAATGTCATATACGTCACTTGATTAAAAAAAAGTGTGTCGTGCACACTCAGTCTTTTAACGTACTTATAAGGTCATGTACGTGTAATGTCTTTCATACTTAATTATAACTGTGCCTAATTTTATTCCTTTATTGGAATATTAATCTACTGTTAATTTCTTCGATATACAACAATTTCTTATTACTTTCAACGACCTATTCTTGTCAAATCCAATTCTGGATATTATTTAGCAATACTCGTATAATGGATCTCTTTGACCTTATATTATGTAGCATGTCTTCTGGTGGATCTCTCTGACCATACATACAAATGTACCTTTATAAACTAGATTGGGCCCCTTCATAGTTGGACCTTAAGACGGTGCTCTTGTAACCCATATTACGGGATGGGCCTGCGTTTTGATTTAACTTCATAGCTCAAAGCCACAAACCATACAATAATACGTGCTACATCTCTTGAATCAACCAAAAAAGCCAAATAGTCGCGGTAGAAAATTGACCATCAAATGACTCTTGTATTTTCATTTACCGAGCTTAAGGAACTTATCAAAGTTTATGTGAAAAAACAAACTCGCCCGTAACATGTTGGTGAATTTAGTATTGTCACTGACTGTTACCTAGGGAAAAGTGACATTTGATGTGGTCGGGGTTCATACGACACTATAGAGAACCCACTTCGTTATATCACGGGTTTGTGCACGCTCGTGTAAGCTTAGTTGAGGTCTAGAGGGAGATGTTAAGGAATTATGATGTTACTTATGGGGTAACAATGGAACGGTGTCTCTATGATAAGAGTTAGACATGATGTTCAAGCTGATTGATAAGTGTTGTTACTTGGTACAGAACAACGACTTTAGTCTCCAAGATGATTGACAAGTGTTATTACTTGGTACGGAACAATGACTTTGGTTGCTTAGAAGGAACAATGATGTGTTTGACAAAGTGTTTAATTTGATGGAATTGTGAATGTTCCCTATGGATCAAATGGTGTAACCGTCATGTAACTGACGTGAAACCGCTTTGTAACTTCTTTCATATCTTGATAATTAATGGTGACGTGGATATTATTATGTCTTCCACGTGTGGCTATTGGTAACCACCGATAACCATGGATAACCGCCAGTAACAACTGGTAACTGTCATTAACTGTTCCATGTAACTGCTCCTTTGCCTCTATATAAGGTTTGTTGGGAGAATAGTGTTGGGGTTCGTTCGGAAATCATTAGAAGAGCGT
This sequence comes from Polygonum maritimum, assembly GCA_963924305.1. Taxonomy (NCBI): domain Eukaryota; kingdom Viridiplantae; phylum Streptophyta; class Magnoliopsida; order Caryophyllales; family Polygonaceae; genus Polygonum; species Polygonum maritimum. Next base: position 34,183,935 of record OZ002735.1, on the reverse strand, counting down.
CTCTCTCCATGATTGAACTTCAATGAAGAGTCTAGAGTGCATTTTAAATGAACTATATATAAGGTTTAATCCATTACAAGAGCCTTGTTTTGGATTAGAAAGTTTGTCTTATCCCATGGATTCCCTCAGGCTCGTAAGGGGCGAAATATTGATTTCAAAAAGTGACTACACGATTCAAACCTATATCAAGTACAAGTACATATGATTAATCTACTGAAGAATTGTTGTCTTCAACAACTTCTACGAAGAGGCGTTCTATTACAACAACAGAGCATTGTTCCCTAGTCCAACAGAGTTGTTCTTACACAGGGAGCAACACTAGCCACCGACAGATTGAAGATCTTCGGTGGGAACAATAGTTGTAGAGAGCCTCAACACCAACATTCGAAATCAATATTTAGAGATCAATCATATGGTTATTCTGAGAAGGCAACCAATTTGAAGTTATAGGAGATCAATGGTACTTTGGTCGGCTTACAAAAGAAGCCAAGATCCGACGAAAGTGGATATGATTTTCCCAAGTTTGATCTTGAGAAAGGGTGGATTTTGGTCTTGATATTATCCTGAAAATGATATACAATGGTTGATTATAAGCCATGCGTGATCTTTTGGTCATGGGATAAGAATTTGCATGAACGAAAGTGTGTTGTACACAAGTCCATGTTTCCTTGTTACTTCCTATTGAGAATTGATCAGTGTGATACCTAAGGGTGTGTTAATCATATAAATGAGATTATTGTATGATTATGTAAGGCCAAATGAAATTTTTTATTAAACGAAATTCAGATGACTGTTTCCTAGAAGGGATTAGTGGATGTTGTTCCTTAAAAGGGAATGTGTTTGTTTTGTTACCTAAAATAGAATAAGTCTATGTTAAGGCTATGTTCATCCTAGAATAGTGATAAGGCATGATTTTGTGCATTAAATTGTTGTATGACTTCATGTAAGTCATTGAATAACAATGATAGTGGTTCCCAATTGAGTCTACTATACCTCGTGTGTAGATTACTCATGTTTGATTTTAGATTACTCAATAGAAGTCTATTGTTCCCTGCTTGATAGATTACTCTCTTGAGTCTACTGGTTAAGGCCCTATTGTGATTCATAAATTGGTTGTTCGACTCTACAGTTCCCATACGGATTAGTTGATTTTATTTCAGTTTGCTAATGTATTTTGTTTGAGTGTTATAATTACATTTGAATAAAGGTTTATGAGGAAGAAGTTAAACAATGTTGCATAGATTTTCACTTATGTCAATGTTATGCATGGTTGGTTGGAGAGGTTGAGTGTGACTGTTCCCCTCCTGAAAACTAATGTCTGTTGAAAAGGATTGAGATGTCCTTGGAACTATGGAGAACGACACGTTACATATGTGGTGTAAGTGACAACTTATGGAAAATATTCCTTAAGGACAATGTTCATATGGAAAGTTCACTCCTTGAGAGTAGAATTGTTCTCTAAAGTTATGCTTACTATGTGAAGGGAACAGTTAGGTCTCTTGCTATGTACATAGATAGGGTTCTATACGATAGAACAAGCATTTCCCACTTGAATTTTGGTAAGAAAAAGACCATACTTGATTCATATTGAGTTTGAGTTTGAAGTGGTCAAAAGACTACTCAAGGCTAAGAGGTAACAATGGGCAAGACAGGTGTGTTGACTGCATCTTTGGATATGTCACGCATTCCAAGAGTTTCAGAGTAATGTATATAACTGACTTGGATAATTTAATTATGATTCATATCATGAATATGTACAACAACTAAAAACTTTGTGGAGCCTGCTTCCTTACATATGTAACAAAGGTATTGTTCCATGTTCTCATGGAACAAGGTGGGAGCAACAGTTGTATAGAGCCTCGAAACCAGCACAACACAGGTAGTTGATTGAAGTTTATGGATGCTTATGGGAGCGCTTGACGCATCAGCTCACTAGTTGATCACTCATGGGTGTACTATGAGGTCTCGGGTTCGTGACTCTAAGGCGGCTGACGAGCACTTTTATGTCGTGGTAGAAGCGTTGTCAAAGAAAATCCTAACTTTCAAAGAATAGTATAGTGAAAGCATGGGCCGTACCACTGAGACTCAGATTTCATGTATTTATTTTGTATTACTAATGTAAAAGGGGGATTTTAGGAAGATTATCTAACAATCTAACTAAATTTTGAAACAAAGCAAGCAATTTGTTATAACATCAAAGAGAGAAAATCATCCAATTAACTTGTATCCGTTATTGAGTTTGTCATTGATCATTGATTATCATCATTCCCTTTTCACTTTGATCAATCTATTGTGGCATTATAAGACTCAACTACATGAAATCTTAAACCAAACTTCGAACCTAGTCTAGTCAATAGAATTGATCGGTGCTACCAACCCATATCACTAAACGTTCTAGAAGATCTCCTAGACTCGATTTAGCAATAGCAAAGAGCATTAAATATCAATAGAAAGAAAACATATAAAGCAATCAGACATTGATATGAATTGTGGTTGAAATTCCTCTTTAATCCAATTAGTTCAATCGACTCTAAAAGGATTAAAGATTCTTACTTGCGATCTAATTAACTTCGATCGGTAATCAAAGAGATCTAAGAACAATTCAACCTAGAAGTTCAATTAGGTGACCAATCTAACAAAACCCTAGGTTAAACATTCAATTAAGCATAAGAAAGACAAAATAATCAAGGTTCAAAAGGAATTATCAAACCTCACAATGATTCAATTCAATAGCTTTAACACATTAATTCGATTAAGAGAATTAGCTAGAGAACTCCATTGAGAAAACTTACAAGATCTCTCTTTCTTCCCTTCCAAGGAAAATAATCCAAAAGCATAAGATCCTTCTGTAAAGCCCGAAGCCCTAGAAGTGCTATCCCATGCCAACCTGATAACTTCCCAGGAGGTCGCCCATCCTAATACTACTCTCGTCCTAGCACGCTTAACTTCATAGTTCTTTTGACCTCTCGAACCATGAAAAGGAAGAGCTTTTGTTGGCACGAGGAGCACCTCAACCCCTTATAAATCCTCGGGGTGTTACAATCTCCCTCACTTAAGCACTTGACGACTTCGTCAAGGCCCAAGGACCGCCCCCTGGGTCGAGTGACCGCCCTCCAGCCAAGCCAACTCGTAACCCAAAGTCGGCTCTGATACCATTTGTAAGGCCCGAGGGCCTAAAAGCGCTATCCCATGCCAATCCGAGAACTTCCCAGGAGGTTACCCATCCTGGAACTACTTTTGTCCTAGCACGCTTAGCTTCATAGTTCTTTTGACCTCTCGAACCATGAAAAAGAAGAGATCTTGTTGGCATGAAGAAAACCTCAATCCCTTATAAATTCTCGGGGTGTTACAATCTCCCCCACTTAAGCACTTGACGACTTCGTCAAGGCCCAAGGACCGCCCCTTAGGTCGAGTGATCTCCCTCCGGCTAAGCCAACACGCAACCCAAAGTCGGCTCTGATACCATTTGTAAGGCCCGAGGCCCTGAAAGCGCTATCCTATGCCAACTCGAGAACTTCCCAAGAGGTCACCCATCCTGGTATTACTCTCGTCCTAGCACGCTTAATTTCTTAGTTCTTTTGACCTCTCGAACCTTGAAAAGTAAGAGCTCTTTTTGGCATGAGGAACACCTCAATCCCTTATAAATTCTCGGGGTGTTACACCTTCTAACCTAAGGCAAACCAATGTATTTAAAGGACAAAACAACCTAGAATAAGGAAAGAATTCTATCCTAAAAAGATCTCGTGTTAACACGTCGCAAGCAAAGTCGCCACAATTCACGTCTCGCGGCACGGGGCCAAATCGGGGGAAAAACAGGCAAGGCGCGACCGCGCTTTAAGGGGACATCTCGCTTCTTCTCTTGAGACCAATCAGCCAAGCGCGAACACCAACAGCAAGGCGCGACCGCGCTTTGGGTGGGTTCAAGATTCAAATGACACTTTAGAGGTTGTTTTGACCCACTTAGGGAAAGAATTTGGATCGGAGTAAGAACATAAATTGTAGCTTTTCGAGTCAGCTTTCTAATGACACCATATTCACCTCCATATGACCATCATAGCTCCCGAAAGAAGCATTGCAAGACAAGTGTGTCGAAACAACAACTCCAATACATAGTCCGGATTCAAGTGTTCTTTTCCCATCACCTTTTGGGTTTAATCATCTTCAAATGTTGGTTGAATAACCTTGAAATTAGGCACTTGAACATCTCCAATCTTGAATCCTCTAACTTTAAATCACTCGGAACTTTATGCACCGAATCCCTCGCCGAAATGACCTGTAACTACACAAAAAACTAGTGTAGATTCCGAATCACAAAGAAACTAAACAAACTAAGAAAAACTACTTAAAACTAGTCTAGATGCAAGAAAACAACTCTTACTACCTACATGCTCTATCAACGACGGTTTGCCATCTTCTCTTTAGAGCTGGTTAGTAATTAGCTTATGGGAGTTGAGTATAGTTCATATAGTGCTTAAAGTATAATATGTATCTGCGAGTAGACTTGTCAATTGGGTCGCTCGGGTCTGGTTCGGGTTGGATCATCTTGGGTTCGGGTTGAATCAAGTTCGTGTTGGGTCGTTGTGAGTTTTCGGGTTGGGTCCGGATCAACCCAACACCTTGTCATATATTGGGAGTTTGGATTTCATCCAAGACTAATAATGTATCTTATATTTTGTAAATAACTAGTTATAACCCGGGCCTTACCCGGGAATTTTCAAATAAAAATTACCATGAATTAATTTATATATGATATAAGTGCTATAAATTAAGTACATAAGTTATTTGAATCCGATAAGTATTGTGAAACCCACAACATTTAGAATCGGTTAATTAATTAATTTTAGTGGCATGAACCTATAGAAAGTTTATTCAAACAGATCTCATTAATAAGTTTATTTTCCATATATTATTATTTAAACTTGTATTCAATCCTAAGTGAAAATGACCAACTTAATAAACCTACTACGCTAATAGGTTTATTCCCCAAATGAAATAGTCGAACCTTGTATTCAATTCAAACTCAGAATGATCAACATATAAAACTGACCAATAAATATGTTTATTTTCCACATATAATAGTTTAAACTTGTACTCAATCCAAACTCAAATGACCAATCTACTTAACCAACCTCATCAGTAAGTTTATTTTTTATATATAATATCCCAACCTTATACCTAATCTAAAACCAAAATGTCCGACTCATCAAACTAACTTAACTAATAATTTTATTTTTGATAAATTGGTAATCCTTTATAAAATTATTGATTATAATATTAACCGGTCGGCCTAAATATGTAATTATCCGACCCAATTAGAGTTGTCAAAACCTGACTTGACTCAAGAAATCGACCGAGAATTTAAGGGTTAAAACCCGACTCGAAAAGTAGTGGGTGATGGAACGGTTGACCCGAATCCGATTGAGTTGAATCCCAAACGTCCCGACACGTCTTGTTGGATTAACCCGATTTTTATATTAATGTAGAATAAATATAATTTATTTTAATTATTATAATAGATTTAAATATATAAAACACTATTTTATTATTAACTATCATTATTTAATCATAATATTATTTTTAATAATCATTAAAAATTCAAGTTCCTTACTTGTTAGGTTGACTTGAAACCACACAATAACCTATCAGGACCCAACCCGACTTGACTTATAACCCGAATGATCCGCACTCAAACCAAACCTGAAATGATCGAATGCGAACCCATTCGAACCTACCCGTTTCACAACTCTAGCCTCAATTAGCTCATAAATTTCAACAACACAAACTTGTACACAATTCGAACATAAAATGACCAACCTACCAAATTGATACAATTAATATTTTTATTCTCAATGAACCTATATTTTTAGAAAATTTTAAGTTATAAAATCATGTCCACATGTATTTGATATAATTGTGAATATTTAGGATTGAAAATTATAAAATAATTTGTGCATTTCAATATTTGCATCACTAACAATTTAATTTTATGTTTGTTAATTTGTCAATACTTTATTATATTGTTAGTAAATATAATGATCGACAATAGATTGTTGGAGTTATGTTTTTTAAAATACTTATTTTAAACCAAACACGATTATATTGATATTGTAATGTAAGAAACTTAAATGACTTAAATGATGATAATATCAAATATATTTAATAGAAAAGCTAATATCACGTTGATACATTATATTACATGTATCAACGTACTAGTTTATCATAAAATATAATAAAACAATTTTATCAAGTACATACGTGAATTTTATCAATTTTTGACCATCATTGTTAATATTAAACGATATACACTCAAATGATAGATATGAACAATTTAGTATATGATATCAAATATGAATACGTGCTCTAGTTACACGTATGAATTATGACCAAATTGTAACTACCTATTCAAGCTGAGGGAAAAGGATAACTAGGCTGTGGAGAAAAGTTAAAGAAGCGGAAGGCCCGTCCCACAAATAAATGTAACAACTAGTCGATTTTCCAAAATTACCCCTGGCACAAAAAAAAAATTTACGGCCTGCCACCGCGTCCAACCCCATGTCCCAAATTACGCGCGTGCCACTGCGTCCCACTGACCATCCTGTCACCTGTCACCTGTCACCGTTTATCCTGTCACCGTTCATCATGTCACCGTTTCTCCTGTCATCTTGTCACCGTTCATCCTGTAATCGTTCATCCCAAATTTTTGTCTATTATCAACCCTGTCATCGCTTATTTTTTTCGTCCTCTTATCATTGCTTAAATTGTGGTTAAATCTTGTCATTCTTTAGGTATTATCACCTATTTTAATATCACCAATTTGTCATTAGCCTTGTCATCGCTTAAACTGTTGTCAAATCTTGTCATTTGTCACCACATACACAAAACTTGTCACCGTGTACAAAAAACTCTTTGTCAAAAACATTATTATTGAGCCTATGCGGGATTTGAACCCACATTACCGTGCATTAAGCACGATGCTCCACCATTTGAGCTAATAGGCCACAGTTAAACTTAATATATGAACCACAATCAGTAAACAAAAAACCTGTCACCGCCAAAACCCATAAGGAAAAAACCTATCACCACCAAAACCTATAAACACAACACTTGTCACCGTCAAACACCGTAATCACAGAACTTGTCACCAATAAAACCCATAAACAAAAAATCTTGTCATCGATAAAAACCATAACTTGTCACCGTCAAAACAGATACTTGTCACCGATAAAACCCATAAAACATAGAACTTGTCACCGTCAAAACCCACAAACATAGAATTTGTCTCCGACGAAACCCATACACAAAACTCGAACGAAATCATCCCAAAACATCAAATCAACCATGTAATTCACATCACAAATTTGAGAGAGAGATAGAAACTCGAACAAAATCGTTTCAAAACATGTAGATCTAGAAAATCCAGATCTAGATCTTGAAATTTCAGATCTAGATCTAGAAATTTCAGATCTACGTTATCAAACAAGAAACCTCAACAAATCTGAAAAAATCATCGAAATCGATCGGAGAAAGAAAACGATTGAACAAAGATGAAGGAAAATCGGTTACCAGATGTTGAAATCGACGAAAACAGGCGTCGGAGAAGAAGGCGGAGGCGGCGGAGGTGACCGGAGAAGAAGGCGGTGGCGGCGGAGGTGGCCGGAGAAGAAGACGGTGGCGGCGGAGGTGGCCGGAGATGGAGTTGATGGTGAGAGAGAGAAAAGGGGGGAAGAGAGGAGAGAGGAGGGAGAGTATGAGAAGAGAGAGAGAGGAGAGAGAGTGAAAATGAAAAAAGTGGGGGTGGGGGGAG